>JALMQS010000101.1:4490844-4952425 GCA_024734495.1 Forficula auricularia | reverse complement strand
GATAGGACATGATTCTCTTGATAAAAAAATCATGAGCTCACGTGGGCAGGGATGCGCCATGCCCTGAAGTAGGTTTTGTACTTTTGTTATCTAAAAGAACAAAGAGGTACACACCTACTCTGTTACCCATTGATAAAGCATTTGGTTTTTCATAAAATAAGAAAACCTTAGTCGTAATCTCAATGTTAGTATTAGAAGGACGAGCAACTACCTGAGGAATAAGGGTCTGCTGAAAACTTAGGGATTGAAGTTGATTAGGTTTAGCGATAGGACATGATTCTCTTGATAAAAAATCATGAGCTCAGGTGGGCAGGGATGCCATGCCCTTATGTGTCATGTTTAGCACTTGGCAACTACCTGAGGCACAAGGATCTATGAAAACATGCTACCACGAGGGAATAAGGATCTATGAAAGCATGGATTGAAGTTAAATTGGGTTTAGGATTAGGACATGATTCTCTTGATAAAAAAATCATGAGCTCACGTGGGCAGGATGCCATGCCCTGAAGTAGGTTTGTACTTTTGTTATCTAAAAGAACAAAGAAGTACACACCTACTCGTTACCCATTGATAATGAATTTGGTTTTCCATAAAATAAGAAAACCTATTCGTCAATCTCAAATTCCTTAATATAACTCATGTAAAGTTGTTTTTTATTGAGGTGTAGAGTCAGCCTGAGAGGTAGGATGAAGTTTGGAGAATGTGTATAGTAATACTCACAGTTGATGTTTCATCGTTCACTGGCTGATACTCACTTCCAATCTGCCTATCACTCCCACTTATATACTTACCCATCTCCCCACTCCAAAACCTTTGTCCCTATCTCCCCCTACTCACTGCCCCTATCTCCTCCTCTCCAACACATTGTCCCTACCCCCCCCTCACTGTCCCTATCTTCTCCCCACTTTTCATTCTGCCAATTTCCCCCACTCTTATATACCCTTCGTGAACAATTAGTGAAAGCTATTCTTAGCTTATCTTCCGTGATAATCTTAATCTGCTTAGTATTGTAATTATTTTACCTTGTTTAACCCACGCCATTCGATTTTCACTTATTACTACTAATTTTTTAACTGTGTTTAAAGCACTCTATTCGATTTTCACTGATCATTACTAATTATTTAGCAGTGTTTAAAAGTACTAGTGGTACTCATAAAGACCGATGAAAATCACACACTAATTCAATTGTTGATTCTCTTGTCTAGATTTAAATGATAAAAGATTTAAATAAAAAAAATGATAAAAATTAATTAATATAGATTAAAAAATATTTATAACTAAAAATTAGATTATTTTACATAGCCCAAAAATGAATGAACGTACCTGAATTATATTGATTTTTTAATGAGACAGATATCGGTAATTAATTGAGTTATTGAAACCTCAAAATATATTCGCTTTTACTATAAATACACATTCACACACACACATGTAATATTAGTTGAAAATCGATGGCTATTTGTAATTTAAGTCAACATGAACTGCAAATAGTCAGTGATATCTGATTAATATTAAAGAAATACAAATATTAATAACAAATTTTAAATTTAGGGAACATTAGGGAATATTAATATTCCAAATGACTTCGGATAAAGTTTAGCAAGGATCCGTTGCAGTTTATTTTATTTTGGCTTCTCTTTTGCTCATCTCCATTATTTATAATTGCCGTCTGGTTTTGATATAGATTGTAGATTAGTCTTCTCTCCCTGAATTTTATTCCCGCCTGTTTTAATATTTTAAGCATAATTTCCCAATTGACGTTATCGAATGCTTTTTCTAGGTATATTAATATTTTCCCACGAAAAAGTTAACCACTTTCCGTATATATTCTAGTGAACCTATGGCTGCGGCTCAAAAAAATCAGACTTGAAATTAATAAGTTGGTCGTGATTTTTGATAAAATTTCTTCTGATTAATGAATGAATGTGTCTGATGGTTTGTTTGACATCCAAACGGAGGCTTAATTGGATTTAAAATATCTTCCTTGAATAATTAGATTTATTTTTTTGTCAAAATTTTTAATACCTTTCCCCGAAATATTTAACCCTTTCAGACCTTGGGGTATATAATCGAGTGAGCCAAAGTGGGTTCGCATTTAAAATTGAATCCTAAAATTGCTAAGTTCGACTTGTTTTTTTATAAAATTTCTTATTAATGAATGAATGTATCTGATAGTTTGTTTGACATGGAAAAAGAGGCCTAATTGGATTTTTAGTTATTAAAATATCTCCCTTGAATAAATAAATTATTTTTTGGCAAAATTTTTAATACTATTCCGAAATAGTTAACCCTTTCGGACCTCGGGGTAGAATGTTCTAGTGAGCGGGTGTCAAAAAACAATCAGACTTGAAATTGATAAGTTGGTCTTGCTTTTTGATAAAATTTCTTCTGATTAATGAATGAATGTGTCTGATGGTTTATTTGACATCCAAATAGAGGCTTAATTGGATTTTAGTTATTAAAATATGTCCCTTGAATAATTAGAATTATTTTTTCGTCAAAATTTTAAATTTTATTTTTCGAGATAATTATTGTTTTGTCAAAATGTCTGTTAGTCTGGTTGTCCGTTAGTCTGTGCGTTACCAAATTTTTGTGGACGAGCTAGCTCAAAAACTAGTGTGAATATCGAAACCAAATTTCACATGTAGTTTTGGTCCATTGATTAAGAGCTGATTAGATTTTGGTGCATGTCGACCCAAAGGGGTGTGGAGGGGGGGGGGATTAAAAATTAAAAATCTAAGCGATTTGTGCAAACTCAACAAAATTTTGTATTCACAATCAGTGGGGCCCCAGAAGTCTAAAAATGCAAAAACTAACCGCCCAAAATGGAGAGGCGAGGGGGGGTGGTCAAAAAATGAAAATCTTGGCCATTAACCAAATTCAACCAAATTTTGTATGGGAGCCCAGAAGACTAAACATGCAAAAACTAACCGCCCAAAATAGGAAGGGGGAGGGGTGTATGGTCAAAAAAAGAAAATATAGGCTGTTGTACCAAACTCAACCGAATTTTCTATACATAATCAGTGGGCCCCCAGGAGTCTAAAAATGGAAAAACTAACCCCCCTCCCCTACACGATTATAAATAATTTTATTAAATATTAAATATAAGTGAGGGACCAGGTTGTATGGTAAAGTCACGTGGATGGCCACATCAGATACACGCCAGCTAATTTATATTTACTAACTGCCATAGCGTTTGTTTTTACTAGAAAAAATCAATAATCCCTCCTAAAACTTCATTCGCCCAAAATATATAGAAAGATCGAGGCGAGCTATCGAGACAAGATCCAGCCTTTTTAATTATTTAATAATTGTTATCCGTTAATTGCTATAATATATTTAAGTTTTTTAAAGTTCCTTCTACAAAGAAGTATTTTTTGAAATTATCAGGTTTCTCCCAAATTCCACATCTATATAGTGAATTTTGAAAATTATTTAGAAATGCATACATATGTACAAGTGGTGTTGTCGAGCCAGGAACGCTCCAGAACGTCGTTCCGGTACTTCTATTTTTGGACAGGAACGCGTTCGAAGAACTAAAGATGAGACATGAAAAGTAGTAATCATTAATATAAAAAATAAATAAAGAAGATGTAAAATAACATGAAATACATACTATTTTGAGAAAAAATATGGTAAGCCCGACTTGGTGGCACCTTGGGAACCCCCTCCACTCTTCCATTCGGCCAATATATATATACCTTAATATATATATTATAAGATGTTCATTGAGAGTTTCCATGGATAGGTTCAATGTCATTAGAGATTTTTCGGGTTTCTCCGTGTGGGTTTTGGAGATTGACTCGACGTTTCGCCTCTCCATTTTCTTAGACAACCCTGGACGACAGGCCAAGACCACTAAGACAACCCACCCCCTATCTTGAAAATGGCTCCAAAAGGAAGGGCGAAACGTCAGGTAAATCTCAAAACACACACGGAGAAAACAATTATTTAAACTAGATGATTATGTAAAAACTTGGTTAAGGTCTCATCGTTCAGCGGATGACAACAAAACAAGGAAAATTCAACCACAAGATCCTGAACATAATCCTATTTGGAATATTTTATAAAAACCATTAGTGTTTTCATGTATTGTTAAAAATATTTATGCAATATTGTTTGAGTATCTACTATGCGTATTTTATAATTTGTTAACTAATTTTTATTAAACGTTCCTATTATTGTAATAAACATATATATATATATATACTATACACAAAATGGGTTTCGTAATGATTTTCGTTTCCTTTCCTTTTTATGCTATATACAGGGCCGATCCTGGCGACGGGCGAAAATTGGGGGAAATCCCCCCGTCGTCGTCGTCAAATTTGGGACATGAGACCTAAAAAAAAAAAACGTCGCCGCCAGGATTATCATGGAAAATCACCCCCCCCCCCCCCCCGTCGTTAAATTTGGGACATGAGACCGCACAGAGCGGCCGCCTACCCAGGATCGGCCCTGTCTATATAATTATATATACGCGTTCCGGTAAAAAAAATTAGCACTAACACCACTGCATATGTATTATTATTTAAAAATAATTTTCAAGTCATAAAACATTTGAATTTGAATTCGTAGAAATTTTGAAATGTAGTTCAAATTCTCTCCGCAAGGGAACTTCAATCCCAATAACAAATGACAGCGATTAGTTTTTCTTAATTATTTTTCTGATTATATGATTATAATACAGTTAGTAATATTTTAATATTAAAATATTAGTGTATATTAAATATAAATATTTATAACATGTGAGTAGTAAATTATCATATAATTATTTTGATTGTATATTGCTATGTGCGAATTTCATATCTCTGCATTCTGTTTTTTCTTTTATTTACTTTTATTCTTTTACTTATTTATAATTTAATTAAAAATGACATTTTCCCTATAAATATAATTAATTCAATTCATGTTTTATTTCAGGTTATAATAACATATAACAAATTTTATTATTTCTCCTTCAAATGAAAATAAAGTAAAAATACCAAGGTGAGATTATTTTTCATAATTTTTACCATTATTTAATTTAAAATTGAGAGAAATTTTTATTATCATTTGAAATAAATATAAAAATTGACTTTACTGCAGAATAGAAACAACTCTGTTATTTTTATTGTATATTTATTTACTTATTCACAGTGACTTGGTGCTTACTGATTATAAAATCAAGATTGAAGATGTAAATTAATGATGCTTTATATCAGTGAAAAATGGTACACATTTTATTGCCTGAATCCAGATATTTCGAAGACATATTCAGAGTTCTTCGTCAATGGAAGTTTTAACATAAGGCTAGGTACAGATCCATCTTTCTAGAAATTAATATTATGAATATATTTTACTATTAAATGAGCAATTCTTGGGTCATTCCATGTCAACTCAACACACCCATTTTACCTCACCACTTTAGATTTTCTTTGAAATTTGGTACACTGATATGCTCTGCAAATATGAATAAAAATACAAAATTTCAAATTTTTATCTTGAATAGTTTTTTATACGGCATTGTGAAGTTTTCAAATAATCGCAAAAAACCCACGAACAAACAATTTTGAAACTGCTCTAAAAGCTGCCTTAATTGAGTTAGAGAGGTGGGTCAGGTGTCATTTTGCAGCTTTTTAATGCTCTTTTCAGAGACATACAACATGATATAGGTTGTAATATTTTTTTTTTCAAAATGTAAATCAAATTTTTTATTTTGATTTTTTCTAAAAAGTACCACTTTTAAAATTTTCAAAAAAATTCTGTAAATAGATAGTACTTTTCATAAACTACTATGTAAAGTATAAATGGATAATGGGGTCTATGTTTAAAAAAATTATTACTGACTTGTTTTTCATAAATACCCAGTTTTGACCAAATAATAATGATTTTAATGTAGTGAAACGACATTTTATGAAAAATCACTTTGTGTTTATTAAACTATGTTTATTAAATAAACAATCTGTGCTAGTTAAATAAGTGTTTAATAGTAGAGATTAATAATAGTCCTATAAATGCTTTCATGAAAAATATGAATGGATTGTACTTTAAATTAGTCTTATAAAAGTATTAGTAAAAACTAAGACAAATAAAATACCAACATTTTCAATAAAATTAAATCAATTTATGCTATGTCTTGAAAAGTTACTTAATTTACAATAAATATTGTTGTAGGCTAAATAGTTTGATAAGCACAGGTTATCTTAAATAGAAATTTCACTTGATCCAGTCTCTGCAGGTCTAGCAAGTTGGAACCTGTCTGTGGTTGTGAGCAAGTTAAAACAAATACCAGTCTGCCAAAAGCCAGGCTGTCTCCACAAGCATTCATTCATTCAGTGACTAGAGCCCTTTCTGACAAGTAGTGTTTTAAATGTTAGTAATGTCTTAAGTTATCAATTCCATAATGTAAAATAGTTATTATACCTTACATAAAACAATTGAGACTTTAAACTTCTGTGTTTTTTTTTGTGTGTTTTAATAGCTAATTTATTTCTTATTGGTTTCCAATTAATATTTTTAGTTCTGTGTAAATTTTTAATGAAGTTAAAATAAATCTCACCCTTCAATATCACTCATAAATATATAGTCTTGTTATAAAATCTGCTAACTTTTGTAAAGCTCTTCTAATGAAATAATTATTCATGTATTCACCAAACAACAAAACAATATGTTCAACTTGAATTGTAGATTTTTATAATGTCATTTTGTTATACAGCCCTAGCAATTTTGCCCGAAACCCCCATTTAAATATAGCCTAAGAAATATATGTTTCATGAATTTATTATTAAACACTTATTTAACTAGCACAGAGTGTTTATTTAATAAACATAGTTTAATATACACAAAGTGATTTTTCATAAAATGTCGTTTCACTACATTAAAATCATTATTATTTGGTCAAAACTGGGTATTTATGAAAAACAAGAGTCAGTAATAATTTTTTTAAACATAGACCCCATTACCATTCCATCATTATACTTTGCATAGTAGTTTATGAAAGTACTATCTATTTACATAATTTTTTTGAAAATTTTAAAATTGGTACTTTTTAGAAAAAAATCAAAATCAAAAATTTGATTTACATTTTTAAAAAAATTATTTATTACAACCTATGTCATGTTGTATGTCTCTGAAAAGAGCATTAAAAAAGCTGCAAAATGACACCTGTCCCACCTCTCTAACTCAATTAAGACAGCTTTTAGAGCAGTTTCAAAATTGTTTGTTCGTGGTTTTTTTGCGATTTTTTGAAAACTTCACAAGACCGTATAAAAAACTATTCAAGATAAAAATTTGAAATTTTGTATTTTCATTCATATTAGCACAATATATCAGTGTACCAAATTTCAAGAAAATCTAAAGTGGTGAGGTAAAATTTTTATTTAAAGTGTGTTGATTTGGCACGGAATGACTCTCTTGTTTATATATACATATTTATATAGAATCGGTTTCTCTAAAACAGCTCTAACGATTTCCATAAAATCACTGGTTAGGGGTTTTTGGTTTGATTAATCGATCTGTCAATGTCATTTTCAGCTAGCTTTAATTTGATAGCCTTTTCTTTAATTAAAGCAATTATTCACAAGTCAAAATAAATGCTAATTTTAGCTTCTTAAAAGATTTCCTTTCACTTTTGTGTGTAAACAGACGTTTAATCCCAAAACCCTTGAAAATGTATTGTGGCCTGGTTCTCTAAGATATATATAAACTGACTTATCATTTCGATAAATAATATAAATATGTTTTTCCCGAGGGTGAACCGCGACCTAATATAGTGTACACCTACTTCCACTTTCATTTCCAAATAGAAGACAATAGATGAAGGGGCATTATCTAAATAATTCCATATATCTCCAAAGACGTGTACACCTAATTCCAATCGCGGTTCACCCCTCGGTTTTTCCCAAAACGTTTGAAGTATTAATAAACGATTTATAATTGAGAAGCTCTCATAGGAAAGCACTTAAGTCCAAAAATCACTTTTTTTCAAATCAGTAGTCTACGCACTCAATTTTCTATGATGATGAGAATTTTATATTTAAACCGGCTTAAACAGTTATAAAAGGGATACATATATTTAAGAGGAATGTGTTCTGAAAATTGTTTTTAATTCTAACGGGCTTTCGGCTAAGGAAGAACAAAAAATTTTCAATATCCAAGCGATACTGACTTCATGAAAAATAATATTTATAATTAAAAAAGACTGATGATGAGGACTAAGCCTTCGAAACTATAGTCTCAAACAAATAAATTATATATTTACATATTTTTGATATATATAAATATTTAATTTATTTGTTTGAGACTATAGTTTCGAAGGCTTGGCCCTCATCATCAGTCTTTTTTAATTATAAATATTATTTTTCATGGGGTCAGTATCGCTTGGATATTAATAATTTTTGTTCTTCCTTAGCCGAAAGCCCGTTAGAATTAAAAAACAATTTTCAGAACACATTCCTCTTAAATATATGTATCCCTTTATAACTGTTTAAGCCGGTTTATATATAAAATTCTCATCATCATAGAAAATTGAGTGCGTAGATACTGATTTGAAAAAAGTGATTTTTAGACTCAAGTGCTTTCCTATGAGAGCTTCTCAATTATAAATCGTTTATTAATACTTCAAACGTTTTGGGAAAAACCGAGGGGTGAACCGCGATTGGAATTAGGTGTACACGTCTTTGGAATTATTTTGGAATTCTTTAATTGTCTTCTATTTGGAAATATATATATATATCTGTATGTTTATTTGCATCAAGCAGAGGACAGCCTCTTTGTTCCTCTCTATGATTAAACAGTTACACTGAATTCTCTATGATGATGAGAATTTTATATATATACTCTATTTAAGCTGTTTTATATATAAAATTCTCATCATCATAGTGAATTCAGTGCGTAGACTGATTTGAAAAAAATGATTTTTGGACTTATGTGTTTTCCTAAAAGACCTCCTCAATTGTGGTTTTAATAAAGAACCTTATTCATTTATTAAAATAAAAAATAACCAAGAATTTATTTCAAAATATATATATATTATATAACCAGGTCTCAATTTTGAAAAAAATATTTTTATAGGTTTTTTAATAACTAATTATTAAAAGGTGATTGAAAAAAATGAATATTAAGGTGGGAAAAAAATAGTCGAGTCAAATTGTGCTCAAATGGGCCCCTATGGGGAAAGTTTTGGGGTACTTCTGATTTTATGCATATATATGTTTTTTGGGGCGCTGAATCCAAATCTGAGGTCTCCCACCAAAATTTCGTGACGCAACATTGTAGAAAATGTAAAAAAAGTTGAAAATTTCCATTTTTTGGCGGTTTTTCGCTTATAGCTCGAAAACTATCAACTTTTCATAAATAACTTTCCTATTCAAAATGAAAGTCATAAAACTTCATACAAATTTCATTATTTATGTTATTTTCTCTGACCAACCGTTCGGGATCAAGCGCAAAATCTAAGTTTTCAACCTCGGCAGCCCCCCCGGATCACCGGGTGGTCAGAGAAAATAACATAAATAATGAAATTTGTAGGAAGTTTTATGACTTTCATTTTGAATAGGATGGTTATTTACGAAAAGCTTATAATTTTCGAGTTATAAGCGAAAAACCGCCAAAAAATGGAAATTTTCACCTTTATTTGCATTTTCTACAATGCTGGGTCACGAAATTTTGGTGGGAGACCTCAGACTTTGATTCAGCGCCTCTCTGGTGTAATGGGTCCGCCTCTCTGGTGTAATGGTCAGCATCTCTGGCTGGCAACCCGGAGGTCTCGGGTTCGATTCCCGGTTATACCCAGACATTTTTTCTGTAAGTATAGGATCTGGTAATAAAAATTAAGTGGGAGATAAATTTAACCTAATTTATCGCGCGGAGAATTTACCACTGCTCGAAGCCCTTAAAAAACTTAGTAAATTGGATTGTATCTAACTTTCTGAGATTTGGCTCGTGATTCCGGCTTCTTTCCTTCTACTCTGTTCTTTTCACGATGGAGGGGCCATCCCATACAGGCCTTTAGGGGATGCACCTTCTGGTGTATACCCTTCTCACATCAATATCATTAAAAAAAAAAAGAAACATATATGCAAAAAATCAGGAGTACTCCAAAACTTTCCTGATAAAAATACAATTTGACTGGACTAAAACTAGATGTTGATTAAATAAACAGTAATTAAATTTCTAGCGAAGCTCGGTCTTCCAGGTACTTTATGTATCTCCTTCGTGATACCATTACAGCTCGTCCCTCCAGGCGATTCCTAATTGACCCTTTTATAATTTCTTAAACCCTCGCTGCAATTTTTGACTGATTTCATTCAAATTTGTTAAGTAGGTTCAACACTTATTATTCATTCTTTTTTTATTTTTATTTTTAGATAAACTCAATGTCATCGCCCCAAGGAAAAATTACAAATATCGGTATGAACAGTGTAACAAAAATTTTATCATCTTGAAAGATTTTAATTACCACTAAAATAAACCTAATAGTATATCCAAAAGAGCGATTAAAAAACATCACTGTCCTCTTTGCAATTTAGAAGAACTAAAACCAAATTTTCGACTACATTTTGAAGTTGATCATGGTATAAGAATTATGACGAATATTTTGGAATTTACTATATTTGACGAGTTTATTGTTTGGAAAAATGAAATTGAAAAACATACTAGGTCTCAGAAAAAAACATCAAGTTTTTCTACCAAAAATGAAGAAGTTATTAAATATTTCTTGTCACCGCTCTGGCACATATACTTCAGAAAGTCAAGTTTTACGTCTTTTAAAAGCACAATGCTCAAACAAAATAAATGGTTATTGTCCCGCATTTATGAAAGTCTCTATTAAAAATTATGACAAACATTGCGAGGTTTATTTTTGTTGATCATCATGTTGACATGAAAATGATTTGGAATATTTATTTTTAACTCTAAAAGAGCGAGAGGCATAGCCAACAAAATGGCTTCAAAAATTCTCATTTCGGATATACTAAATGAATTTCGGGATACAGGAGAGGGATCACAGCTGGAACATCTTGTTGACTTGTATTACATTAAAAACAGTTTAAAACAAAAAGCCCAGTCAACCCTAGAAGCAAATAGTTCAGGTAATATTTTAATTTTATCATTCTACTTGATTAGGTCCTATAAATCAGTGGTTCTTAACCTTTTATTAGTCGCGGCCCCCTTAAAATTTGAAAGTATATACGCGGCCCGCTTAAAATCCTAAAATATTTTAAGTACCCCCCCCCCCCACCATTAGGTAACATCGTAATTACTCGTAAAAAAATTGTAAAACTAGACCTATCTATATATATATTTGTCTAAATGGGCTTTGTTCCCGGTGACATTAAATAAATAAAAAAAAAATCTATATATATATAAAATTAAGGTTTTGTCTGTACATTGCTCCAAATCACGCCAAATTTTGTTTGCACACGTTTCAAGCAAAGTTATGAACAAAAACACCCTCAACAAAATTCCTGTCTGTCTGTCTGTCTGTTTCAGTGGTTTCCGCGAAAAGTTGCTCACGATTCACGTCAAAACGGCTCAAGGGATTATTATGAAATTTCATATTTGTATCAGATGTCTTCTAACTTACGTTTTTAGCTATATAACCTTTTGATATTTTGACTCCAAAAGGAGGTTTGGGGGGCGCACGAATGAAAATGATTAAATAACTCCTAAACTATTAACTCTACGGGAAATTTTATAATGAGCAAAGTTGTAGGGGATGTGATTTCTGACAACTTTTGTTTAAAAAACTTCCCCCCAAAAAGGGGGAGGTTGAAAAATATGTAAATTCTTGCCCTTGGAGCAAACTCAACCAAATTTTGTATACATAATCTGTGGGCCTCTAGAGGGCTAGAAATGAAAAAACTAACCACCCAAAATGGGGGGGAGGGTCAAAAAATGAATGGGGGTGGAGTGAGGGAATAAGGCGGAGTAGGGGGGTGCAAGGGGCTAGACGGGGGTGGAGGGCACAGGGGTGCAAGGTTGATGGAGTGGGGGGTTCAGGTGAGGGTCCAGTGGCGTGGTGTGGTGGTACGGGGCTGGGGGTCCGAGGTGGGTGGGGTGGGTGAGGTTGGGGGTCCAGGGGGCGCGCCCCCTGACTTATAAGAGGGCCGCCGAAGTCGGGCCTTGCAGCTAGCCAAAAATATTTACACGGTTTTATTCAACTTGTAATTTTTTCTGTCTGTCTGTTTGGGTCAAATTTACCTATCCGCTCAACGTTTTCATTTAGTTTGACCATGTTTAAGAATATTGAGATGTCATTAAATTTATCTGTCACTTACAATATGGGGCATTCCACGCTAAATCGGACGGTTTGAAAAATTTTAATTTTTAATTTCCTTCATTTTTTGACATTTGTTAATACCCATCAAAAAACTCTTCCTGGTAAATTTTGAAATTTTTTTGATCACCGGTTTAAAAGATATCGAATTTCGGTTTTTCGCTCTTCAAAAATGGTCCAGAATCAAAATTTTTTTACATAATTTTTAGAAAAAAATACAAAAAATTATTTAAAGTGTTTTTATGTGCAATTTTTGAGTTTGAAAATTTTAACCTTTTGCCTTTTGGTTTCTAATAATATTTCCAGTGGAATCCAGAATGTACAAAATATGAAAAAAAGACTATGGGATTCAAACCTGTATGTAATTGGAATCTAAAAAAAATTCTATCATGTCATTATATATCCTTGGGTCGCAACTCATATGAAAATTGTTCATTGCGCACTTGCTTTCAAAAAGGTCTTGATATACTTATTTGTCGTCTGATAAATTTGAGACTATTGGTGAAAATCAAGATAGGGCGTGACATGTCACATCACTTCGAGATAAAAACTTAGAATTAATAATTCCCTCCTGAAGTCAAAATCTTTTCTCCTGTGTAAGAATAATAGTTTTACTTTCCCGTTAAGTCTCTAGCCTCTAGATGCAACTTATTTCGAATAGACTGAGTTCATCTTCATGTTTTCATATAAGATATCACCTTTTCTCCTGAGTTTGAAATTTGATATGAAAGTTAGTTTTAAGACGTATGAATTAAAAAAAAAATTTAAAGGGGTAAAACAAACAAAAAAAAAATCAGCTTAAAATTACTTTTTCTCCACGATTTTATGACTTAAAAAACCATCATACAAAATTTCAAGTTTTTATCTCCTCTACTCCAGTATATTCTTAAATGAACCCCTTGAAAAACTGATTTTATAAAATTATTGGATAAAAAATACTTGGTAGGTTTCATATTAAGATATAAAAAAATAATTTTTAAGAAAAAAATAAAAACCGACATCAAAAAATTAAATGCAACAAATAAAATACACTAAAAGGTATAAAATAATTATTATCTTATTTAGTTACAACTAAACGACGAAATATTAACATGAAATTACTTTTTGAAGTCGGTGCCAAACTAACTATACCTATAAGCGAGCATACCCTCCAAACGTACTAAGTAAGATCCGTCGAGTGCGATTCATAAAAGGTATATGTTTGGCACCAACTTCAAAAAGTAATTTCATGTTAATATTTCGTCGTTTGGATTGTAACTAAATAAGATAATAATTATTTTATACCTTTTAGTGTATTTTATTTGTTGCATTTAATTTTTGAAGTCGGTTTTTATTTTTTTCTTAAAAATTATTTTTATTTTTCTCTTTTTAGTGGTTATTAATATTGATCATATCATCAGAACTTGACCAAATTATATTGACACCATCTCTAAGACACCCCCTTTCGGATAAAAAAAGAACCATCGAAATCGGTTCATAAACAAAATGGGACCAATCGGAAGCTAGGCTGGACCCAATGCAAAAAAATTTTCAAAATCATTTGAGAATTGGCGGAGATATGAGGTAACATAGGCACAAAAAAAAAAAAAAAAAAAAAAAAATTCAATCGAATAGAGAACCTCCTCCTTTTTGAAGTCGGTTAAAAAATAAAACGAATTTATTTTACCAACACCAAATTCCTTAAAAACTGATTTTATAAATTTTTCCTTGTTTCATCACCCTCTTTAAAATTCAAATTCCTATATAGGTATCATAGAGTAATATAGAGTGGAAGGCTCCATAAGGACCCAATGAATTTTAGCGTATGTGAGTTACAGAGCTCTCTGGCGAGTCCGGGACGAAACCATTGGGCCATAAAATAGCGGAGACAGCTCTCTTCGGGGCAAATTTTGGCGACATTATCAAGAGTAAAAAATACGCTTATATATATATAACATAAAGAATATGTATCTTTTATCTATGACAAAGGCTTTTAATCTTCTATTATCTTTGAATAGCTCTTAAGAACTAAGTGTTTTCGCCCCGCAGTCGCTAGAGAGCGCTTTTTAACCGACTTCAAAAAAGGAGGAGGTTCTCTATTCGATTGAATTTTTTTTTCTATATACGGTAGCCTTCCACTCTATATTACTCTATGATAGGTATATGTTAAACAAAAAACAGTCCCGGCATGTTTAAATTTCAAATCTCTAAACTAAATAATTTTATGGTGAAAAGTTTATTAATTGATTAAAGATTGAAGACACATCTTTTGAAACTATGGTCTCAAATTATGTTTTCATAGTAGAACTTATTATAGAGTTAGTTATTTTTGTTGTAGGTACTGACATTTTTGAATTAGGTTTTGATGATACGCATTTATACCAAGGTTGAAAACCGCTAATTTATATATTTGTTTTAAATTATTTAATTTAATTGTACCATTATTATTTTAATGTACAGGGTAAAAAGGAAGAAGGACAAGCTCTGTTGTTTGTCAAAACTACTAGAGTTTCAAACGCTAAAAAAGAAGAAAATGAACTATTCATTAAAAAAGAAAAAATTTGGGATCTCAAGTGCCTCAAGAGTTAAAATTCTGTAAAAATCTCGGCTTCGAATCAAAACAAAATATCTGCTGTCTGCTAGTGTTTCTACATCTTCATAGAGCTGACTATTTTGTTTGAAGACATCAGGATCAGATAATTAAGGTAGGTTCTTTAATCTATATTAGAACTAAACCCCGTTCTATAAAAAATGCCATGTTATAGACAAAGAACCAGTACAAAAAAATTAACTTATGTTCCAAAAATTAACAAAAATTGTAATATTTTCTATTTATTATTATGAGAAATATGTTTATTAAAACACTCAATAATTGATTAAAATATATATTTCATATTATCTCTTAACTCGAAGCATGTGCCAACACTTAAGAAGGCATAGAGACCCAATTGTAATTTATCTTGTATTTCGACTTGCTGAGGTATCTTATTAGTTTTATGTTCATTAATACGAATAAGTAATCAACAAGAATCTTGATTGAATTATAGTCCAGTCAAATTGTGCTCAAATGGGCCTCTGGGAAAATTTTGGGGTAGTTCTGATTTTTTGCATATATATGTTTTTCCAAATCTGACATCTCCCACCAAAATTTCGTGACGCAACATTGTAGAAAATGCAAAAAAAGGTGAAAATTTCCATTTGTTGGCGGTTTTTTGCTTAAAACTCCAAAACTATCAACTTTTCATAAATAACCTTCCTATCCAAAATGAATGTTCATAAATTTCCTACAATATTTCAATATTTAGGTTTTTTCTCCGACCAACTGTTTGGGCTCAAGCGGAAAAACCAAGTTTATCGACCTCGGCAGAGCCCCCGGGTCACCCAAAAACTCGCACTTTTTTCGATATTTTCCCATTTTGACCATGAAAAAAGCACTTTTTCGACAAAGAGCAATCTATACATTTTTAACTATATTAAATTTGCTTCAATTCAAACAAAGTTTCATCTTAATTGGATAAATGGTAACCCGTGTCGAAATAAATAGATTTTCGAAATATGTTTTTTATAAATTTTTTGAAAATATATTAAAAATATAAAATTTTTGTGTTAAATTTATATAAAATTTATACTAGAGCGACATAAAAATAGTCTATATTTTAAGAATATATAGAAAACATAAACTTTATATAAATTTAACACAAAAAATTTTATATTTTTAATGTATTTTCAAGAATATATAAAAAAGATATTTGGAAAATCTGTTTATTTCCATACGGGGAGGTTTAAGTTTTAAAAAACTGCAATTTTTTGCAAATAATCGGAATATTTCCTTCATAAAATGAAAACCACTCATTCTAGAAACTTGATTCCTATCTCATTCTCTAGGAAATTCTATTGACTTGAACGTTTACTTGGACCACTTTTTTGATAAAACCCTTAGATTTATTGATATTCAGCATTTTCCATGACAGGATATGATACGAATCCTCAGAAAGTGTCATGGAAAATGCTGGATATCTATAGATCTAAGACTTTTAACTAAAAAGTGGTACAAGAAAATCTTCAAGTCAACAATATTTCCTAGAGAATGAGATAGAATCAAGTCTCTAGAATGAGTGGTTTTCATTTTGTAGAAATATTCCGATTATTTGCAAAAAATTGCAGTTTTTCAAAACTTAAACCTCATTGCGGCACGGATTACCATTTTTCCAATTAAGATGAAACTTTGTTTGAATCGTAGAAAATTTAATCTAGTTTAAAAATGTATAGATTGGTCTTTGTCGAAAACGTGCTCCTTCATGGTCAAAAAAAGCGAGTTTTTGGGTGATCCGGGGGGGGGGCTGCCGGGGTCGAAATCTTGGATTTTGCGCTTGAGGCCAAACGGTTGGTCCGAGAAAAAAACCTAAATAATGAAATTTGTATGAAATTTATGAACTTTCATTTTGAATGGAAGGTTATTTACGAAAAGTTTATAGTTTTCGTGTTATAAGCAAAAAACCGGCAACAAATTGAAATTTCCCCTTTTTTTGCATTTTCTACAATGTTGCGTCACGAAATTTTGGTGGGAGACCTCAGATTTGAATTGAGCGCCCCAAAAAACATGTATATGCAAAAAATCAGAACTACCCTAAAACTTTCCTGTTAAAAACACAATTTGATTTTACTATTAATAATAATAAAATATTGAAAACCTACAAACTACCATAATTATAATAACTGAAATCAGAAATATTGTTTCTTACAGTCTACCTACCTTCTCCAACCAAAACAAAATATCTATTGTATGCTAGTGGGTCTACAACTTCATAGAGCTGACTGTCCTGTTTGAAGACTTCAGGATCAGATAATTAAGGTAGGTTATCAATTTTATGCTTTGTGTTTATACAACTTAGTACAAGATGGTTAATATCGCCGATTTCGCCACAGTTACATAAAGGAATGTCCTTTATTTTCATTTGGAATAGGTGTTTAAGAGTTGTATGTCCCAATCTTAATCGTATTAGGAGAGATATAATTTTTCTATTGAGTGTTATATCATTATACCACGGTTTTTTGGGTATTGTTGACATAATTTTGTATAAATGTGAGCCTTTGATTTTGCTCGATTCTCTACATTCTCGTTGAAATGTTGACAATATGTTTCCTTCTAGAAACAACATCTGGTTTGGGGATTTCTATTTCGAATATTTCTCCTATTTGTATCGCATCCTTTGCTAGTTTATCAACTGTTTCATTTCCCTTGATTCCCATATAACTTGGAATCCATAAAAATCTTATATCCTTTTTAGTTTCTATTAGTTTGTTTATTATTTGATATATTAAATAATTCTCTGATTTTTTTCCAAAATTTTCTATATCTATAAGTACACTTTTTGAATCGGAAATAATCAGAAATTTTTCATTGTTTTTACAAGAATTGATATAATCTAAAGTCTTGAGAATAGCCATCGCTTCGACTGTAATTATAGATACATCTTTCCTCAATTTAAACTGTTTGTAAAAACCTGTGTTTTTGTGTGGGATTCGAGTTCTTTCTTTGATCCATCCGTATAAATATATTCAAAATCTTGGTAGCTCTCTCTTAGTATACTCCAAAAATCTATTTTTATAAATTATTATTATTATTATTATTATTATTCCAGTTCTTGATATTAATAAGATTGGAGTAATTTTTGGAGACGGACTGATAAGTGAATTAAGTGGATATCGATGAGGCAGTCCAAAAAAAGAAGAAGATAATTTACACTATCTTTTCATTCATAAAACCGACGTTTCGGAGGCTATTCCCTCCTTCTTCAGGGTTTTGAAAAGTCAGTGAATGTCGCATTGGATTTCCTTCACTGACTTTTCAAACCCCTGAAGAGAGGAATAGCCTCCGAAACGTCGGTTTTATGAATAAAAAGATAGTGTAAATTATCTTCTTCTTTTTTGGACTGCCTCATCGATATCCACTTGATATTAATATTAGGTTCATATAAAATTAACCTGTATGGAAAGTTATTTATTAGTGGCTTATTACTTTTATAAATAGGTAAGTTATTATCAGTTATATTCTCAAAATTTTTAACAATAAATAATTGATTATATAAAATGCTATTGTGCATTTTGTTTTGAAGGTCAATTATAGAAACTAAAACCTGATTATCTTTAGTACATATTTTAGTGATTAGGTATTTTCTCGCTAGCTTAGTTCTTCTAAGGTTAATATGTTTATTAAAACATTCAAATAATTGATTAAAAATATTTCATATTATCTCTTAACTCGAAGCTGGTTCAAAATCTCAGTTGATGAAGTCAAAATAGATCGAAGAAAAGTTCATTTTTGATTAATTTTTCTTTTTGGAAAGATTATTTTGTCCACTTCTCCCTATGGATCTCACTTAAATAATAATAATATTATAATAATATCGGCGACGGATTTCTATACGTCTTTCTAAATATTGTTAAATTGAGCTAAGCATTTGCTAAGTTGTCTCTTAAATTCTCAGTTCTTTTACTGGAAAGGTCTACATTTAGAGAATAGAACTCCAATCCTCAGGTATTTCCTGTATTTTAGGGTGAAATTTTGAACTTAAGTCTTTTTAACTCTGTTATCTGCATTCCTGCAGTCTATGGCCTAGAACAGTATTTTTCAACCTTTTTCATGACGCGACCCCCTTAGTGTGAAAAAATCCCCCCCCCCTGCTGTTTGTAACCTGTATTTTATTATGTTACAAATATCAAATCCGTATAACATTTTTATTAATTAATCAAGTATGTTTGCAGGTATTTGCACAGGAAGGTGTAAATCAAAAAATTGTCATTGATTTTTGCGACGTTTCGCCAACTTTATTTCGGCTTCATCAGGCGTCTCAATGAATATGATTAATATTAATCTATAATATAACAGATGTGCATATATTTAGGAATAAATCAATTGTAATTATTTATAATTACAGCAGAAGACACTCTTTTATTGTCTCCTTCAGTAAATACTATAATTAGTCTTGTCATATGAATCATTCTTTTTTATATAAATTGATCATTGTTCGGAACAAAAAAAGAAATAATTACAATTGATTTTATTCCTAAATATGTGCACATCTGTTATATCTTAATATTAATCATATTCATTGAGACGCCTGATAAAGACAAAATAAAGTTGGCGAAACGTCGCAAAAATCAATGACAATTTTTTGATTTACACCTTCCTGCCCAAATACCTGGCAAACGTGCTTGATTAATTAAATAATATGGATGCTATGGACTTTAATAATTTTTATTAATTTTTATAATTATTAGGTATCGGCTAAATACCCAATTAAGTACCTATAACAGACATATTTTTTCTCGATTCGTTTTCGTCGACTCAAGTCTTTTATTGGAGAAATGGGGTCTGAGAAATTTTCTTAATAAAAATGGGGCAATCCATGCAAAATCGGACTGTTTGAAAAATTTTAATTTTTGGTTTCCTTCATTTTTTGACATTTTTTAATGCCCATCAAAAAACTCTTCCTGGTAAATTTTGAAATTTTTTTGATCGCCGGTTTAAAAGATATTGAATTTCGGATTTTCGCTCATAAATTCTTCAAAAATGGTCCAAATTCAAAATTTTTTTGTTTTTTTACATATGTACTTTTTAGAAAAAATACAAAAAAATTATTTAAAGAGTTGATAGAGATTTTCTTTAGGAGACGGACTGGTATAAATATTCAATTGGATGTTGATGAAAGCAGTCCACGGTGGTTGTAAAAAATAAGACTATAGAGGTTTTATTATTTTACATTTATTTGTTAAACCGACGTTTCGGAGATTTATTCTCTCCTTCTTCAGGGTCTATATAATTGAGGAAGACGAACATTAATTAGTATTGGGATTTTCACAAATCATTCATAATATAAAAACAATATACACAAAACAAAAATAATAATCATAAATCTACTTACAACAAAAAGTCAATGAAAGTAGTTCAAAAAATAGTTACTTTCTGTCTCCTTTGACAATGCCAAAAAAACATTATAAAAATTCTTTTTCATCTCGAATAGAAAACAAAGTAAAAAGCAATTGATGATCCATATGTTAATGAGATATATATAAATGAATGAATGTATAACATGTCCCCACCAATCATTGGATGTGCAGAATATCGTTGCGCATATCGGTATAGTTGTTGGTTTTTTTTAAATTTATATTACAATTATTTACAAATTTATAAATATGGTCATTATCAGTCCCAAAATTTTTACAAAATATATACAAAGTTCTTTTTTTTTTTTTTTTTAATTAAATTCGTCACAGGAGTTTTAAATTATTAATGACGTTCCGAACTATGTTTTTTAAAAGAAAAAAAAAAAAAAAAAGAACTTTGTATATATTTTGTAAAAATTTTGGGACTGATAATGACCATATTTATAAATTTGTAAATAATTGTAATATAAATTTAAAAAAAAACCAACAACTATACCGATATGCGCAACGATATTCTGCGCATCCAATGATTGGTGGGGACATGTTATACATTCATTCATTTATATATATCTCATTAACATATGGATCATCAATTGCTTTTTACTTTGTTTTCTATTCGAGATGAAAAAGAATTTTTATAATGTTTTTTTGGCATTGTCAAAGGAGACAGAAAGTAACTATTTTTTGAACTACTTTCATTGACTTTTTGTTGTAAGTAGATTTATGATTATTATTTTTGTTTTGTGTATATTGTTTTTATATTATGAATGATTTGTGAAAATCCCAATACTAATTAATGTTCGTCTTCCCCTCAATTATATAGACCCTGAAGAAGGAGAGAATAAATCTCCGAAACGTCGGTTTAACAAATAAATGTAAAATAATAAAACCTCTATAGTCTTATTTTTTACAACCACCGTGGACTGCTTTCATCAACATCCAATTGCTTATTTAAAGAGTTTTTATATG
Source organism: Forficula auricularia (assembly GCA_024734495.1). NCBI lineage: Eukaryota > Metazoa > Arthropoda > Insecta > Dermaptera > Forficulidae > Forficula > Forficula auricularia. Next base: position 4,931,271 of record JALMQS010000101.1, on the reverse strand, counting down.
CGATTTTTGAGAATCTTGTTTTTGAAACTCTATGTATTCTTCGATTTTTTTGATAATTTTTAACTTCTATTCATTCTACATATTTTAAGAGCGGGTTGATAGTGGTCCTATGATAATTACTATTTTTTTTTATTTTGATCTTCTTTTAACAAACTAAAATACTAATTATTTATTTTAAACACCTGTTAACGATAAAAATTAATTCAAAATAACTAAAAAAAAAGAACTTAATACCAAAAAGTGGTTTTAATAATGATTAATAGCGAATAAAATTTTTTCGTAATTTTCAAAAATCGAAAAAAAAAATAGTAATTATCTTTTCAATCTTAAAATTTGTAGAATGAATAAAAATTTAAAATAAAAAAATATCAAAAAAATCGAAAAGTACAGTTTCAAAAACAACATTAAAATTTTCAAACTCAAAAATCGCATATAAAAACACTTTAAATAATTTTTTAATATTTTGATCTAAAAAGTATGTAAAAAAACAGATTTTAAAAAAAAATTTTGAATTTAGACTATTTTTGAAGAATTTATGAGCGAAAAACCGAAATTCGATATCTTTTAAACCGGTGATCAAAATATTTCAAAATTTACCAGGAACAGTTTTTTGATGGGTACTAAATAAATGTCAAAAAATGAAGGAAATCAAAAATTAAAATTTTTCAAACCGTCCGATTTGGCGTGGAATCTCAAATATATTTTTAAACTTTGTTTCCCCCCCTTTTTTTACTGAGGATTTGCGACCCCCTTATAGAGGCTTCGCGACCCCCCAGGGAGTCGCGACCCACAGGTTGAAAGACACTAGCCTAGATTATATTAATAAAAAAATATATTAAGGAAGATATAGGGAAAGGCGAGGGGTGAACCGCGATTGGAATTAGGTGTACACTGTCTTTGGAATTATTTTGGAATTCATTAGATAGTCTATTGTCTTCTACTTGGAAATGAAAGTGGAAGTAAGTGTACACTACTTTAGGTCGCGGTTCACCCTTCGGGGAAAGGTATGAACTATTTAAATAAAAAGATAGATAAAATTTTACTCTTATTTTTATTTATTATATTCATAGGTTCATATTGTTATAAAATTTACAAAATAATTAATTTAAATAAAAATTTTAAAATTATATAATTAAACTGATACATATTGATATTGAATAATAAAAATTGTTGAAATTAATTGTGTCATCTCTTGTAAAATCTCGATGGCTGATTCAGTTGTCCATCTACAAAAAATGAAAAATAAAATTAAAAATGAATATAATTATAATGCAAAGAATATTTAAATATTTTTCTAATTAATATATTAAATAATAATTAATATATCAAAGAGAGTTTTTTTGACCGCGTTTAGAACTCTCTTTGATATATTAATTATTATTTAATATATTAATTAGAAAAATATTTAAAAATTCATTATTTCTTACACAGAAATATATAAATTCAGATATTATTATTACTTAATATCTGACAAAAATCACCTGCATTCGATTCGCGAATGAATCAAATGTAGGAAACTCATGATCAAAGAATATTTATTTAGTTTAAATTATTATTGTTAAGTAGAAAGTTTTCAAAATTCTGGTGTCCTCTTTAATTTATTCTTAATTTTTATTTATTTAGATGTTAGGTAATTGTAAAATAAAAATAGTATGTCTAATAGTATGTCTTTGTATTTTGTTTTCAGATGAGCGCTGAATTGGTCATTTGTTTTGCGGTTCCTGCAGCAAGAAAAATCAATTTCTATTTTATAATATTGTGTATATAAATTGTACAATATATTTTATTATAATTTGAATATATAGAGAAAAAAAATATAGATAAATAAATAGTATTTTTAAAAAGAAACCCCCCTTTCATTTCAAATTCCTAATGATATCCTTTGAAAGGCCCTTCCCCACCTTTAACTCCGCCGGCCGGCTGCTAGTCGAGTCGACCGACTCCCGCGCGGAGAGGCGAGCGAGGGAAGGACACTTCCCCCTCGAGCCGCCTCTTCCGCCGAGAGTCGGACGGCTCCGCTGGCTTTCGGCTGGCCGCTTGGAGGGGACCCTGGGCTATATAAGCAGTGTTTCGCGTTGGGAGGATGGTTGGGGATGGTGGACGGGTAAATGAACACTTCTATTTAAGTATCTTAATATTTCTGTATTTTAATTAGTATTTTATGTATATATTATAGTAAATAAGATATATATATATATATATTATAATAAATAAGACTATAATATATATATACTATGTATCTTATCTCTTTGTGTATTATGGTTATATATATATTTATTTATATAACCATAATACACATGAATGATAGAAATAATAATACATCTGGGAGATTCTTTTGGGTTGTACCATCTATGGTGAAATAAGAAAAAATCCTATATCATTACATGATATAGAGAATATATGGGAAAGTAAAAAGTATATTTAACTGATGTTAAATATATATGGGAGGCAGTCCAAAGCAAATAGGACAGTTTGAAAATTTTGGATTTGCTTGATTTTTTTTTATATTTATATATTTTTATTACTTTATGAAAAAGGTGAATTTTCTAACTTTTTTGTCAAACCGTTCAGGAGAATAGTTTTTTTTTTTTGGCTTTTGACCACATAACTTCTTGAAAAATTTACGAAATTAGAACGTTTTTTTTTTTTGTTTTGTTTTTTATACTTTTCACAAAAAAATTTGGATTTTTTTTTTTCTATAAATCATAACTAAAGAATTTAAAAATTAAAAAAAAAATGAATTGACACCAAGATCTAAGATCAAACCTGTCTTAAAAATTGTTAAATAGATAGAAGTTTGAGATACAATTTTTCAAAAGAAAAAAAAATACCAAGTTTACACATAAATTATTTAAATTTTCAAACAAACAAAATCGAGTGTAACTTTTAATAATTTTTTCATATTTTTATCTGAAAGGTACATAAAAAAAAAATCTAATTTTGTCCATTTTTCAGAGAAGTTATGGACAAAAAGCGTTCTCTTGAACGGTTTGTCGAAAAAGTTCAGCTATTTTTTTAAAGTACAAAATAATCAAGCAAATCAAAAATTTTCAAATTGTCCGATTTGGTGTGGAATGACCCCCATATATAGAAACTATCAAATATTTATCAATTAATTCTCTGATTTCACCATGACTGGAGCTAAAAGAATGTTCCAAATGGTCAGACTTACCCGTGAAGCCTTATCAAGAAGTTGTTGCTTAAAATTATCTATCCTGTAAAGGATGCAAGGTAACCCGGACTCGACGGGTTGCACCTTTTTGCATTAATAGTAAATATGGTACAAGGGAGTAGCCAGAACTTTTTTTGGAGGGGGGTTCTACTAGTTAGTTAAAAGGATATAAAGAAATACGTTGTTTTTATATACATAAGTATTAATTTATATTTAATTAATTTAACTGGACATATTAATACGTATATAAAACCAACGTATTTCTTTATATCCTTTTAACTAACTAGTAGAACCCTCCTCCAAAAAATCTCCAGTTAAATTAGAAAAAAACATTAATCGGTAAAGATTTGAATTTTGGTATACATGCTTAATACGGCTTCCCATTGAACATACTAAAAATCACCTTCCAAATTTGTTGCGCTCGACCCGCAATCTAGGAAAAAAGGTGCACTTTTTCAGTTATATTTGCCCGAAGGGTGAACCGCGACCTAATTCCGATTGCGGTTCACTCCTCGTATTTTCCTATATCACGACAACTAAAACTGATACGAAACAATTGTTCAGATAAAAATATAGTTTATTAAATGTCCTATACAAAAGCATATTAACGTTTCTTTTGTATCTCCAATACTTTAGCTGTTATCCGATGTTGAATAGAAGAATTTTCTGAAGGTGTGATAACGATGTCGATTTAAAGATCTCTCACTAGCAGGCGCATTATACAGGGTGTTTCTAAATTGATGAGAAATATTTTAAGAGGTGATTTTTCAGCAAAATTTAAGGGGGTCTTTCATATCATTTTTTGTTCAAAACCCCTTCCCCTCCCAGTTACAACCCTCTAAAGTCTAAAGTAAGGGCTCCAGCCGTAGGGGCTAACATTGATTGATTTGGCTGTAACTCGGAGGGGAAAGGGTTTTAACAAAAAATTATATGAAAGATCCCCCTTAATTTTTCATGAAAAATCACCCCTTAAAATATTTCGCATCAATTTAGAAACACCCTGTTTAATGCGCCTGCTAGTGAGAGATATTTAAACAACATAGTTATCACACCTTCAGAAAAATTCTTCTTTCATAGCTAAAGTATTAGAGATATAAAAAAAAATGAATATGCTTTTTTTATAGAAAATTTAATAAACTATATTTTTTTATCTGCACAATTTTTTCGTATCAGTTTTAGTTGCCGAGATATAGGCAAATATAACTGAAAAAGTGTACCTTTTTTCATAGATTGTGGCTCGAGCACAACAGATTTTGAGAGGGACTTTTAGTATGTTCAATGGGAAGCCTTAATAAGCATGTAATACTAAAATTCAAATCTTTACAGATTAATGTTTTTTCTAAAATTTGTATATACCTACTCTATTTCTCTTTATCTAACTGAAATAAAAAAATATTAACCTTTGTTTTTTTTTTTATTTTCCTATTTAAGTAAAATTTCCAGCCTGCTCTTTTGGCCAACGTATAAATGTAGAATTCTATCATTGAGTTTAATTAAAGACTACTCCTAATTAATTTAATTTGGCAAGGCTATATGTGAAGCTTAAAGATTTTAGACTAATTATTGTTACTAATATATCACCATATTCAAAAATCTCTCTATTTATCATAGTCTAAGCAAATTACGTGAAAAAATGGCATAAACAGGAAATAATTCCCGGTAAAGATTTTTTATTGCTCGAATACCTTTAATGGTACTTCAATATTACTCGCCAAGTTTTCCCCCAAATCTGAGTTGTGGATATTTTTATACGCGCCTCAAAATAAGAAAGTTTCGAAGTTTTTTCAATTTTTCTTGAGGGCATATCAAATCAAAAAGATATTAATTTGATAAATTAAATTACGCGTTAAATGATAACAATTTCATCTATTTAAGATCAGTAGAAACGGTACTGGCGCCTGAAAAAAACAGCCCCCGGGATTACTTTTGAATATCCCTAAAACTCGTACTTTATTCGATTTTTCCTCATTTTGATCATGAAGGAGCACGTTTTCGACAAAGACGACTCTATACATTTTTATACTAGATTAAATTTGCTACTTTTTAAACGAAATTTCATCTTAACTAGATAATGGTAAACCGAGTCGCAATGAGGTTGAAGTTTTGAATTTTTTGCAAAAAATCGCAGTTTTTCCTTCATAAAATGAAAACCACTCATCCTAGAAACCTGATTCCTATCTCATTCTCTAGTAAATTTAGTTGACTTGAACGTTTACTTGATAAAACTCTTATATTTATAGATATCCAGAATTTTCCATGACGCTTTTGAGGATTCGGATCATATCCTGTCTGGAAAATGTAGGATATCTATAAATCTAAGAGTTTTATCAAAAAAGTAGTCCAAGTAAACGTTCAAGTAAATAAAATTTCCTAGAGAATGAGATAGAAATCAAGTTTCTTAGATGAGTGGTTTTCATTTTATGAAGGAAAAACTGCGATTTTTTGAAAAAATGGATCATTTCCTGTCATGGAAAATTCTGGATATCTATAAATCTAAGAATTTTAACAAAAAGATGGTCCAAGTAAACGTTCAAGTCAACTAAATTTACTAGAGAATGAGATAGGAATCAAGTTTCTAGGATGAGTGGTTTTCATTTTATGAAGGAAAAACTGCGATTTTTTGCAAAAAATTCTAAACTTTAACCTCATTATCATTATCCAATTAAGATGTAACTTTGTTTAAATTATAGCAAATTTAATCTATTTTAAAAATGTATAGAGGCGTCTGTCGAAAATGTGGTCCTTCGTGGTCGTGAAAAAATCGAAAGTAGGAGTTTAAGGGATATTCAAAAGTGATCTCGGGAGCTATTTTTTGACAGGCGCTAGTACCAGTTCTACTGAACCTAAATAGATGAAATTGTTATCATTATACGCATAATTTAAAGGGCTTTAATTTATCTAATAAATATCTTTTTGATTTGATAAGCCCTTTTAGAGTTATTCAAGAAAAACTGAAAAAACTCCGAAATTTTCTCATTTTGAGGCGCGTAGAAAAATTTCCACAACACAGATTTGGGGGAAAACTTAGGGTAGTAATATTGGAGTACTAATAAAGGTATTCCAGCAATAAAATATTTAGGGGGAATTATTTCCTGTAAAAATCGTAATTTGCCTGGGCTATCAATGCATCATTAAATAAAAATAAAAAAAGAAGGAAAAAAAACACTTTTTTTATGCACGATTACAATACTTGACCATACCCTGTATGGTAAAGAAAAGAAATTCAAGCAATTGATGAAAATCTCTATTACGATTCAAAATACTATAATATTTAATATATTAAAAAAAATTCTAAACTAAGAAATCAAATTTTTATCTCTCTATTTTTAAATAAAAAAAAGTTTGCTAAATTTCAAATTAATTTGACGAGATCATACTTTGCATATCACTTAAAAAATAATATTAAAAAAAGAAAACGATATTAAATGTTCGTCCTCTTTGGAAAGTAAAAAGGCCAATCAATATATCAAAGATGTTAATGAAATTGTTGCATTAATTAAAAAGCAATCAAATATTTTGATGAAATATTCATTTTGGTTGTAGAAATAAATAATTCTGATATTAAATAACGATTCTTTGAGTGATATATTTTTGACCTTTTTGATATAAAAAAGTCTGGCTCACCAAGTTCTATCAATGTCCCCCTTGGTGTCTCCTCTCGACGATATCTTCTGAAAATGGAAAAAGTAAAATTAAAATTGATTGATTCCACCGATAAAATTTGTAATATCATATCTGGAAGATGTCTATGTTGATGTATTGACATTTTCATTATTTATGTATAGGTATAATTTACCTTCCCACTCTACTGTCTATAGTCCAGTCAAATTGTGTTTTTATCAGGAAAGTTTTGGAGGAGTTCTGATTTTTTGCATATATATCCCCCGGGATCACCCAAAAACGCGCACTTTTTTCGAAATTTTCCCATTTTGGCCATGAAGGAGCACGTTTTCGACAAAGACCATTCTATATATTTTTAAACTAGATTAAATTTGCTACAATTCAAATAAAGTTTCATCTTAATAGGATAAATGGTAATCCGTGACGCAATGAGGTTGAAGTTTTGAGAAACTGCAATTTTTCCTTTATATAATGAAAATCACTTATCCTAGAAACTTGATTCTTATATCATCTAGCAAGTTTTGTTGACTTGAAGGTTTACTTTTAGCACTTATTTGTTAAAACACTTAGATTTATAGATATCCAGCATTTTCCATGACACTTCTGAGCATTCGGATCATCTTCTGTCATGGAAAATGCTGGATATCTCCAAATCTAAGAGTTTTAACAAAAAGTGGTACAAGTAAACGTTCAAGTCAATGCAATTTCCTAGAGAATGAGATAGGAATCAAGTTTCTAGGATGAGTGGTTTTAATTTTATGAAGGAAGAATTGGGATTTTTTGCAAAAAATTGCAGTTTTTCAAAACTTCAACCTTATTGCGGCACGGATTGCCATTTATCCAATTAAGATGAAACTTTGAATTGTAGACACTACTTGTCAGCAAGGACTCTAGTCACTGAATGAATGCTTGTGGAGACAGACTGGTATTTGTTTTAACTGGCTCACAACCACAGTCAGGTTCCAACTTGCTAGACCTGCAGAGACTGGATCAAGTGAATGCAAGGGAAATTTCTATTTAAGATAACCTGTGCTTATCAAACTATTTAGCCTACAACAATATTTATTGTAGATTAACTAACTTTTCATGACATAGCATAAATTGATTTAATTTTATTCAAAATGTTGGTATTTTATTTGTCTTAGTTTTTACTAATACTTTTATAAGACTAATTTAAAGTACAATCCATTCATATTTTTCATGAAAGCATTTATAGGACTATTATTATTTATGTTGATTAATGTCCATTATAATTAGTAGATTAAAAATTCAAAGTTTATTGGACAAAGTTTTTTTATTGAAGCTCTTCTTCAATTTTTGTACAACGTTTCGCCTCTCTTGAGACTTTTTCAAGTACTCAATTGGTTAGAACAACATTGGTTGAAATAAAGATAAAAATAACTGAGACATAGTAGAATTTTTTTCTTTCTAGATTGATACCATAAAACAATATAAGTATAGATGTATTTGACAGGTCATAGATGATCTATGATACTATATCACTTGTATTTCTAAAGCTCTCGGCTGATAACACAAATACTAATTTTGGAGGACGCACCCGTAAAGGTGTTGTCATAGTTAATAGTATCTTCTGAAACGAAATATTTTGGGAATTGGTTGTAATGCTCACATTATATCAAATGCCATCAATACAGCATCAAGTTCAATGTCAATAGATGTGGAAGTAATTATTACAAATATATATTTATATTTCAATCGGTTTACAGTACGGGTAGCAAGTTTGAAAGAATTTTGTGAAGAGGCTGGTGTTCAATACAAAAAACTGCTTGGTTATTCCAAAGTCAGATGGCTTGCTTTAACTCCAGCATTAGAACGCGTTTTGCAGTTATATGATCCACTACGTTCATATTTTTTAAGCCTTGACAAATGTCCTACAATTTTGAAGAAATTCTTTCAAAACGATATGTCAGAACCTATGCTTTATTTTATTCACAGTCAGGCGTCGTTGTTTCATAAAATTACTCTACAAATTGAAGGAGATAAAATTTCAGCAGCAGAAGTTTGTATTATATTAAACGATTTCATACTGCAATGTAAATCAAGATTTAATGATGGATTTTTACCACTAATTCTAAAGAATAAACTGACCGTTTTGGAAGATTCCAATCCCGGAATAAAAAATGAATTTTTAAAAGAAGTTAAATTATTTTTATAAAATTTGCTATGAATATATCGAAGAATGGATAGTGAACTTTAGAGCATTAAATTGTTTCAAATTAAGGTGACCAACTATTTTTTGTTCAAAAAGAGTACACTTTGCAAGTATTTCATAAAAAAAGAAGAAAAAACGATAAAAACTTTATTTTCTTTTAAAAACATATTTTTCTTCGGAGTGGATTTTTTTGCTAAATGAGGATGTTTGTCTAATAATGTAGCCACATCCGAACAACTTTCATTTTGCATTAAATTGAAAGTTTTTAGCCGAGAGTAGCAGAATTTTTATATATTGAAGGAGACAATAAATTCCTGTGAATACATTGTAATAGACTGATGAAGAGGGCAAAGCCCTCGAAACTATAGTCTCGTTATAAATAAATAAAATTTATAATTCCAGTAGAAGACACACTCTTTTATTGTCTCCTTCAATTCATTTTGCATATTAAATTTGACTGTTAAGACGGCAGATAATGTTTTTACAGAAAGTTGTGACTTTCACTGCTCCAATAATCATTCCCTAGTGAAAATACCCTTTCAACAGCAGCATTAGTGCCTGGACAACATAAGGAAATTTCTATTAAAACTTTTAAATTTTCATGTGGGATATGTTCTACTCTAAAATGCCGAAAGATTTCTACCCATCTTTTGTCAAGTTCTATTTTCTCATCGTTCCATTTCTTCAATTTTTCTTCATTTAAATATAAATTTACTCTTCGAATTTCTTCAAAGAGAAAATTGTCATTAATAACAATATCTTTTACTTCCTTCATTACAAATTCGACTGCTGAAGAAACTTCTTTCCATTCAATTTTACTATTTAGAAGGGTCCATTTGAAACAATTTAATGCTCTAAAGTTCACTATCCATTCTTCGATATATTCATAGCAAATTTTAACTTCTTTTAAAAATTTGAAATAAAATAATCTAAAATAATGTTTTAGAAATACAAATGAGTATAAAATTATACAAAGGAGTACTTTCAGAGTACAGGATTTGAAAAGAGTACGGTTTGTGAAAAAAAGAGTACAAAACTCATTAAATGAGTATAGTTGGTCACCTTATTCAAATGGACCCTTCCAAGAAGTTTCTTCAGCAGTCGAATTAGGGAAGTAAAAGATATTGTTATTAATGACAATTTTCTCTTTGAAGAAATTCGAAGAGTAAATTTATATTTAAATGAAGAAAAATTGAAGAAATGGAACGATGAGAAAATAGAACTTGACAAAAGATGGGTAGAAATCTTTCGGCATTTTAGAGTAGAACATATCCCACATGAAAATTTAAAAGTTTTAATAGAAATTTCCTTATGTTGTCCAGGCACTAATGCTGCTGTTGAAAGGGTATTTTCACTAGGGAATGATTATTGGAGCAGTGAGAAGTCGCAACTTTCTGTAAAAACATTATCTGCCGTCTTAACAGTCAAATTTAATATGCAAAATGAAAGTTGTTCGGATGTGGCTACATTATTAGACAAACATCCTCATTTAGCAAAAAAATCCACTCCGAAGAAAAATATGTTTTTAAAAGAAAATAAAGTTTTTATCGTTTTTTCTTCTTTTTTTCACCTATGAAATACTTGCAAAGTGTATTCTCTTTTGAACAAAAAATAGTTGGTCACCTTACTACTTATTAATTATCATGTATTGTGTATTATACATTTGTATGTTTATTATTGTATGTTATATTTTAGATGAAATTAATTATCTCTATTTATTATTATCTAATTATCTGTATTTCAAAATTGAATGTAATATTTAAAAACAAATTCCATTTATTTGTTAATTGTATGATATATAGCAGAAAATAGCTAATAAAGATTTATTATTATTATATTAAATATAATATATTTAAAATTAAACAGAATATATTAAAGAAATGTGTTGTTTACCTTTGATTAGTGTTGAATTCTAATGAAGAAGGAAGATTTGAAATATGCACAATTATATTTTAAAACTTATAAATTTTTAATTATTGTTTTGACAGCTGAGAGAAATGCGCGAATCAAGTCTGCGAGTTCGGGATTTTCCCGAGCGTTGACGGAATTCACCGACCGCTATATTTGAATTTCAAATCCATAACAATTCAGAGCCAGAGGCTCTCAGTGGGATATTTTAATTAAGCGATTTTGATGAAAAAATTATTTTTAATAATATTAATAAAGCTAGGAGATTAAATTATGATATATACTTAGATTTGTATTGATACAAGGTTAGACAAATTGTAAAATTTGAAGAAAATATACAATTGGATGTTGATGAAGGCAGTCCAAAATGGTTGTAAAAAATAAGACTATATCAGTTTTATTATTTTACATTTATTTTATAACCGACGTTTCGGAGATTTAATCTCTCCTTCTTCAGGGTAACGAAAAGTCAATGAAAGTATATCAATTCATAATTACTTCCTGTCTCCTTTGCATGCGCGGATCCAGGGGGGGCGATGGGAGCGACCGCCCCCCAAAGTATTAGAGATCAACATTTTTTATGTTTATTTAAAATTTTTTTATAATATTAAATTTTAAAATGGCCTAGATTTTTATTTTTTGCCCCCCCCCCCCCCCCCCTCCTAATTTTGGCACCAGAAAAAATATGTTTTTGTTATTATAGGTTCATTTTATAGTATATATTTCATTTTTCTTATTTTTTTTAGTTTGAAAATATTATAATTTTAAATTGTAAGCCCCTTCCTCTTAATTTTTGAGTCAATATGACCAAAATCTAATCAGCTCTTAATCTCAATGCGCCAAAACTACGTGTGAAATTTGATTTCGATATTCCCACCAGTTTTGAGCTAGCTCGTCCACAAAATTTGGTAACGCACAGACTAATGTACAAAACAGTTATTATCTCGAAAAATATAATTTTTTCGATGTTCACCTATTAGAGCTTTTTTGTAGACGGAAATGCCATGGTTTAGCCCAATTTTTGTCATCAAAATAGTTTCAGCCGTTTTTGAGATATTTCGAAAAAAAGATGAAAAAAAACACTTTTTCATGCATGATTACAATACTTGACCCTGTATGGTAAAGTAAAAAAAACTCGGGTTTAAATGAAATGAAAAAAAAAAAGATTTTTTTGGCCCCATCGAGAGGGATAGGTAAATAAATATTATTTCGGTTTGTAATTTAAGAAATAGTGACATTTTTTAATCCCCACCACCCAAAGTTGTCGAAGTCTGAATTTTGAATCCGAATCTTTCATGGCTTACACGATTATATACCACGAGGTCCGAAAGGGTTAAATATTTCATGGAAAAGTATTAAAAATGTTGACAAAATTGTAATTCTAATTATTTTAGAGAGATATTTTAAATAATACAATCTAATTAAAGATTTTCTTAGGGTGTCAAACAAACCAGACACATTCATTGACAAATCAGAAGAAATATTATTATAAAGGATGACCATCTTATCAATTTCAAATATGATATTTATCTTAGCATTAGGCATGGTTCACTCGAGATATCTAGCCGAGGTCAGACAGGCTTTAATATTTCTGGGCAAAGTATTGAAAATGTTGACAAAAATGTAACTCTAATTATTTAATGGAGATATTTTAAATACTACGAAAATCTAATCAAGATTCTCTAAGGGCCGGTTGCATGTCGCAAAGTAAATGCTTTTTACCACTAACCAAGGAGTAGATGGTAAATGGAGGGGCTGGGGTGGCCCAATCAGATGACAGGAACTTTCCAGTGCCTGTCATCTGATTGGCCATCCCATCACTCCGTACCATCTACCTGGTTAGTGATACATCTATTTGCGCACGACACAACCGGCCCTTATTGTCTGGACCCAGACAGCCGATCGCAAAACTACACATTAAAAACATTATACTTTACATGATAAAGCAGAATTCCAGTGTCTGTATCCCGGTTGTATGTCGCAAAGTAAATGCTTTTTACCACTAACCAAGGTAGATGGTAAATGGAGCCACTGGGATGGCCAATCAGATGACAGGCACATTCAGTGAATGTGCTGTCATCTGATTGGCCACCATATCGTTACCATCTACCTTGGTTAGTGGTAAAAAGCACTTGCGACATACAACCGAACCTAAAAATAAAACTTTATTTTCTTAAAAAAATCTGAAAATGAGGGGTAAGGGTGGACCCTGTGTATCACTTAATTTTTGGAGCTGTTCAAATATTTAATTTTTAGGAGAGATATAAAAAAATATTATATTCGAGCTCTGTATTTACAGTAATATACTATTAGAATAAATTAAAATTTCTTTAAAAGTTGAAACTTGGATTTCTTTAAAAAATACGAAAATGTGAGGTAGGGAGAAAATTTGTTAAACTTTAACATTTTTGGTTTCGTTCAAAAAATTTCAAAAAACAAAAGGCATTTTAAATAGTAGATTTTATATAGATTTAAATGAGTATAATTTCGATGGAATTTGTCGAAAAAAATCATATTTTTAACCCTCTCTAAAAAACGACATTGGCACAAAGGGAGACCCTTATCATCATGCTTGAGAATTTATAGAAAAAATAAAATATTTATTTTCAAAAAACTAAACGCATATACTATATATATTTGTCTAGATTAATTTGCCGCAACGCTGACGTAATGCTGCCGAGAGAGAGCGCCATCGGTATATTTGCGGCAAATTTGAAATATAATCGTAATTTGGACTCAAATTTCGAAATGAAAGACTCAATTGATTTTAAATTAAGAAACATTAAATATATTGATAATTATTACCCCCCCCCCCCCCCTTCACCACTCAAAAATTAAATATTCAATTCGCTTTTCTTTGCGCACAGAAAAAGAAATCAATCACATCTTATTTGATTTATATATTATTTGTTTATTTTTTAATAATTTGCCACTTTTTTATAATTTTTTAAAAATCTAAATTTTGTTATTCTTATTTTTTGATTTTTACAAAATTAAAAGACTTAAGACACGCATGCCCATATGAGTTTCTCATACTCAATACTGGAGGGTGAGCAGCCTGTCATACAAACAACACCTGATCTCTTTTAAATATTTGGAGCCTTATATCGATTATCGATCCCAAATTTTAAAAAAATTATCTAATATAATTCTCCTCCTCACACGATACCACTTATTTAAATAAATCTATTTCCACACAAAAAATATCACAATGCTGTAGATTATAGAAAAAAATACTTCCAGATTCATATCTAGAGCCTCATTTCTGTAGCTGTGTCAGGACGAAAATGAGGCGAAACTTTCATAGAGACTATGTATTTTCGGGAGTTTACAGGTATACATTTGGAGTGTGGTTTTTAAAGAAGGAATAAAAATTTTGGACCGAGACGCCGCCCGCCAGGGCACCAGCCCGGAGGGCCGAAGAGCACGCACGAAAAGCTCGTTTTAAATAATAGATTTTATATAGATTTAAATGAGTATTTTCGATGGAATTTGTCGAAAAAATCACATTTTTAACCCTCTCTAAAAAACGACATTGGTACAAAGGGAGACCCTTACCATCTTGCTTGAGAATTTATAGAAAAAATAAAATTTTAATTTTCAAAAAACTAAACGAATTTTAAATAATAGATTTCATATAGATTTAAATGAGTATAATTTCGATGGAATTTGTCGAAAAAAAATCACATTTTTAACCCTCTCTAAAAAATGACATTGGTACAAAGGGGGGACCCTTATCATTATGCTTGGGAATTTATAGAAAAAATAAAATATTAATTTTCAAAAAACTAAACTGATTTTAAATAATAGATTTCATATAGATTTAAATCAGTATAATTTCGAATGGAATTACTCGAAAAAAATCACATTTTAACCCTTTCTAAAATACGAAAAGGTTAAAAATGAGGGGATCCTTATCAACTTGCTTGAGAAATTATAGAAAAAATTTAATGGAAAAATTGTTTTTATCCATATGACCATCAAAATTTTATTAAAATAAAATAAGTTATAAACTTACAATTAGAGATTCTCGATGAAACCGAAACGTTCACAGGATACGATTTTTCGGTGAGTGAGTGGAAGATTTCTTGCCCTGAAAAATAAAACTAAGAATAACAACTTGAAAGAAAAAAAATGTTTTAAAAATAGCCCTCTTCACATTTTCTTAGTTTTACCTTTATTTATTTATTCGGGCTCAAGTTTTACCTTTATTTATTTATTTATTTATTCGGGCTCAAGTGAAAAAAATTAGAATTCCAACCGTGATTTTTTCCTGTCAGTGTATCCGAATACCTACGGTTGTCAGTAGTAAAAAAGTTTTAGAAAGCCTTTTTCTCTAATTTATTTGTTAGAGACTATAGTTTCGTTGGTTTGACCTTATTTTATCTATTATTTCTCACCAAATCAATTATCCGAATGGATATGGAAAATTCGTTTTGTTGTTATAGCAAGCTAGCAATATAAACGATTGTATCGAATAAACATATGTTGTTATAGCAAGCTAGCCACATAAATGATTGTATCGAATAAACATATCGTTTATATGACTAGCTCGCTATAACAAAAACGAATTTTCATATCCATTCGGCCACATGAGAAATATCAGATGAAAAACACATATATATATATATAAATATATATTTTTCTGCTCCAAAAGTAGTACTGGTGGTTTTATTTTGTATTGTGATTAATAGCAGGGTTATTTAGGACTTCGAAACAAAATTAGAATCACAAAATATGGAAATTGATAGCCACGGCGTCTCAATATTTAGTGCAGGGTAGGGATTTTTAGGATTTTCAAAAAAATGTCCTTAACTCGAAAACTATGAGACTTTTATTATCTTTTATTTTATAGATTCTGGACCTTCATAAGCTAGGCTTCCCTGTTCACGGTTCCTTGTTGAGTTATGGGACACTCTGTATATACAATATATAATACATATTAGAATATTTTGTGGTTAAAATTTTTTTGGAGGTCTTAGGTAACAAGTCTATTTTTGCTTATATCCTAAAGAACATTGTTCTGGGTTGCTGGATATTCCTGTGATGGCGGTTGCAATTTTATAAGGGTTGGACTTTATTTAAGGTAAACTAGTTTCTAATTTTTGTTTCAAACAAATTTTTGTAAATTTCGATGTATTCATTTCTCTGTATGTTTCTATTTTTAATTGAAATTTCTATTAGGTTGATGGCGATGTCTGTTTTCAAATACTTTCACAAGGTTTTCTTTTGTTATAACTAGGTGATGATGTTGCAGTCTTAAGGCAAAACAACATTGTACATTGTCCACCGTTAACTGAATACACAATAAAACACTATAATTACTTTAGTTTTCACTTTAGTGTTTCCCAAAACCTCCAAAAAAATTTTACCAAAAAATATTCTAATATGAACAAATAGGGGAACAACTATATCCAGTAACCTGTATGAAGATTTTTTACTAGGTATTGATATATAGTTTGAAACTTTAAAACACATAAAGCATAACATACTTGAAGAGATATTAATAACTAGCTGCGAGGCCTGCCTTCGGGAGCCCTCTTGCTAGCCAAGGGGCTACACCCCTAGAACCCCCACACCAGTATTCCCAGCCCCGCATCCAGTTTTTGCATTTTTAGCATTCTAGTGGCCCACAGATTATGTATACAAAATTTGGTTGAGTTTGCTCCAAGGGCAAACATTTTCATTTTTTGACCCTCCCCACCATTTTGGCTGGTTAGTTTTTGAATTTCTAGCTCTCTAGAGGCCCATAGATTATGTATACAACATTTGGTTGAGTTTGCTCCAAGGGCGAGAATTTTCATTTTATACCCCTCCCCCACATTTTTGGGTGGTTTTGGGAATTTTTAAACAAAAGTTGTCAGAAATCACATCCCCTATAACTTTGCTCATAGCAAAATTTGCAGTAGAGTTAATAGTTTAGGAGTTATTTGATAATTTTCATTAGTGCACCCCTCCAAACCCACTTTTTGGGTCACAATATCAAAACGTTATATAGCAATGAATTAGAAGTTAAGAAGATATCTGATCCAAATATGAAATTTCATAATAATCCCTTCAGCCGATTTTACGTGAATCTTGAGCAGCTTTTGCGCGGAACCCACTTAAACATACAGACATACATACATGAATTTTGTTGAGGGTTGAGTGTTCATAACTTTGTTTGAAACGTGTGCAACTAAAATATGGCATGAATTGGACCAATGTACAGACAAAACCTTAATTTTATATAATATATATGATAGGCAATGAAGACATATTTTCTTAGAAAATCATAAGATGGTGTAATCTATTAAATCGGATGGAATGGAATATTTTTAATTATATGTCAGAAGGGTTGTTTTTCACCCCTTCGGGAATCGAACCCGAGTGCTAGTAACAGCAATCCGGGTCTACTGGCTCACCTGCGGGATGAGAACCTCTCTGACATATGTATCCATGGGATTTAATAGATGACACCATCTTATGATTTTCTAAGAAAATAAATGTCTTCATTGCCTATCATATATCTATATATACATATTATATAAAATTAAGGTTTTGTCTGTACATTGGTCCAAATCACGACACATTTTGGATGCACACGTTTTAAGCAAAGTTATGAAGGAAAACACCCTCAATAAAATTCATGTCTGTATGTCTGTCTGTTTGTTTACGTGGCTTCCGCGAAAAATTTGCTCACGATTCACGTAAAATCGCCTGAAGGGATTACTATGAAATTTCAAATTTGGATCAGATATCTTCTAACTTCTATTACCATCGGCAAATTGAGATCTTTCACATTTATTTTAATTAATATATTATTCGAAAGAGTTTCGACGATAACAGGAGTCAAGCCAGCCATCGACAGAGTGCGTAAGAATCAAGTCCGAGAGAGAAAAACCGGGTCACTTGATCTAAACACTCGACTGGTAAGTGAGTGGTCGTCTCCGTCACCATCACCAGTGCTTGTAAGAACTTCTTAAGGCTAGCATCGCTGATCTTGACGCAGCCTTCGGAACCGGTGATCGGTACCGTTAGTAAAGAGGCGGCCGCGCATATGGAACTTAGATCGCAGTAATTAGTACCCAAAACAAGTAAGTTACCTGTGCAATTCTTAACAATTATTTGTGTCATTAGACAATTTGTCGTCAAAGAATTAGTTCTTATCTTATCTCGAGATTTAAATAAGAATAGCGAGGATGTAATCTTTATGATTTGATATAGGTAAGAATTTTAGTTATAATTTTGATTGTTTCATTAAAAATCGCTTAATTACTTAAGGTTTAGCCATGGTAGAAATTGTTAGTTAGGATGTCAAAAAGAAAAAAAATTCTAAAGAATTCTAACAAGATTGACCATATCGTTTTTGAAATATAAAGTTTCTTCTGTGAACTCCTGAAGATGGGCTTATACCCCGAAATATATATAGAGTCGTGCTAGACAAGCATCTTATCTTTTATTTTTGTAAAACTTACCTAGCAGGTATTTTAAAATTTAAAAAGTTTCTAAAATTTTCTACACTTTATTCAAATGTTTTACCAAGAACCCACCCACACCATTCTCCCTTAACAAACTATAAAATTTTCATTTTGGCCATATTAACACACAGGGCCTTTTATGATTGAAAGATTTAACTCTTCAAACAAAACTTGTGATATTTATTGTTTGTTATAAAATGGTAGGAAATTTCTGAATAGTATATTTTTTGTTTATAGTTTAATAACAATCTCAGTGATTTGAGTGTTGAGTTTACAAAGTTGTTATCAACTCCCCCATTTGTGAACTAAAAATGCGATACCTAGAACAACTAAAATGGGGTTGTTTGTTGGGTTGCTCCCACTTATAAGACTAAGTTATTCAAATTAAAAAAATTACAAAAAATAAAATTAATAGGCCATTTTCAAAGATGTTTTTACACACGTTTAATTTAAATGTCATAAAAGTTCACCCTCGGGAGTGGGCTGAATTTCATATTTCATTTTATATTTTCTAAAATTAAAAAAAAAAAAACTACAATTCAAGCTTAGTTTAAAAATTATATTTTGAAAATGGTTGGGTCAATATTGGTGAAATATTATTTATTTATTTTCATGATACAATAATAATTAGCAATCTTAAATATAGGTATTTTATTCTTTTTTCGAAATTTTAATTAAAGTTTATGTTACCTAATGTTAAGTATATACAAAGCAGTAGCCAATGGGGGATCCCCGAAATTTCCGTTAAGATGAGAGAAAACACCTTACTACATATATCCTATAAAAAATTTAAATAATGAATTGATAATATATATAATAATAAATACTTTCACTGCATTTATTCTATATAAAATCATTTAAAAACAATTTTAAAATAAGATAGTAGGCAAACAATTTTTAACCCACGAATCTCCACCCCCGTCCCCCTCCGAAATAGCCTTGATTATATATCTATATAGAAGCGACGTCTTCAGGGGAGTCCCTGCAACCCCCTTCGTGATCATCTAGTGTAGTGATTCTCAACCTGGGTTCTGTGGAACCCCAGGATTCCACAAAGGGAGGTTTGGGGTTCCCCGGGCATAGAAGTCAATAAAAGAAAAATAGTAGTTAGTAGTATCACGTTAAAAAATTTGTCATGTAAAGAAAAAAATATTAAATTTAGAGTCTAAGTATTACCTTATAGTCAAATAAAACCATTGATACTTAAGAATGCGATGAACATCACATAATATTGTCTCAGTAATACCATTTTTGTTGCTCTAAAGTTCCTTAACTTTCTTATAATACAACGATTACGTTACATCGTTACATTAGTAACAAAATGAAAACATCATTTAAATTGTTTTATTATTATTTTGTTATTAATGATGTTTGAAATAATATTGCTTTTCAAATAGATTAGAATATTATTTATGAGTATACATTGAATATGTAAAAATAAACCTGCCCAATTCGAAAGGGACATATGGCTATCCCAATGACATTACCAAATAAAAATGTAATAATAATATTATTCATGAAAATAAAAATGTTAGGTAGGTATTGAAATTTAAAATGCCCCTTTTTGTACTCAATTTCCCAAAAATCTAGCAAATTTTTAAAATGTGGCAACACCGTCATCGGCATGTTATATTTGGAAGCTATAAAAGTAGCATGATGTTGATATTTTGAGAAAAAATTAAATATTTCATATTTTAATGCTTTTAGTACTCCTTAGAAATAAATATAAGTGCTCTAGGGTTCCTCGCTCTACAAAAGGTTGAGAAACACTGATCTAGTGGATATTTTTACTTTACCATATAGGGTATGGTCATGTATTGTAATCGTGCATGAAAAAAGTGTTTTTTTTCTTCTCTTTTTTTCGAAATATCTCAAAAACGGCTCAAACTATTTTTATTAAAAAAATTGAGCGAAACCATTGCATTTCGCTCTACAAAAAAGCTCTAATAAGTGAATATCGAAAAAAAATTTCGAGATAATAATTGTTTTGTCAAAATGTCTGTTAGTCTGTTAGTTAGTCTGGTTGTCCGTTAGTCTGTGCGTCACCAAATTTTTGTGGACGATCTAGCTCAAAAACTAGTGTGAATATCGAAACCAAATTTCACACATAGTTTTGGTTCATTGAGATTAAGAGCTGATTAGATTTTGGTGCATATCGACCCAAAATTAAAGGGGCTGGAGGGAGGTTAAAAATTAAAAATCTAGGCCGTTTGAGCAAACTCAACCAAATTTTGTATACATAATCAGTGGGACCCCAGAAGTCTAAAAATGCAAAAACTAACCGCCCAAAATAGGGTCAAAAAATGAAAATCTTGACCATTTACCAAACTCAACCAAATTTTGTATACATAATCAGTGGGACCCCAGAAGTATAAAGATGCAAAAACTAACCACCCTACCCTACATGATTATAAATAATTTTAGGCGCCAGGTTGTATGGTCAAAGTCAAGTGGATGGCCGCATCAGAACACGTCAGCTTATTTATTTAATCGAATAAAAGAAGGGGCTCACCAAATAAATAACACCACTTAAATAAGAATGTAAATCCTCAAAAATCTAATAACAAATTGGAGAAAAAAAGTTACAAAAAAATATTACACGAACCGAAAATTTTGCAGATAGTGGTGGTAGGGAAGAGAGACAGATCTGTTACAGCGTTACAGGAACTACTTACTCTCTAGCAAACAATTTTTAAATTTAGTAATATATTCAAAATTTGTTTCTCAAAACATCAGATTGTTTATGCCTTGCCCATAACAAAACGTGTGAAAATCTCAATAAAATCATTCAGAAAGAAAAAAAATATATATTTCTACATTTTTATGAAAACTAGCATTGTTTTTATATAATTTTGATTATTTTTTAAAAAATATTTTTTAGTTCCTAAAAAGAATCTCAGGATATATATAGTATATACCTAAGATTTATTAGTACAAATGAGAGGTTGATTGTTTATGAAAATCATTAAAATTAAATATTTCCCCTTTTGATACTAGTAAGGCAAAAATAAAAATAAAAATATTTTATTTAAAAATTATATTAAGCATTTCAAAGAAATAAGGAAATCAAAGATCATTAGAACATTTTAATCAATTCACTAGTAGAGTATAATATTTTTAATTAAAATGAGTAACTAATATTATTTATTTTAAGATTTTTTATTATATTTATTTTTTTAATGTAAAAGATGCAAAAAAGCAAATATTTTTCTATGGATGGATTCGGTGAGACGAAATTAAGAATTCTAAATTGTTTCAGGTTGAATTCTTTGGTTTATTATATCTATATTTAATTTAGGCTTAATCGTTTATGTGATTAGCTTGCTATGACAACAAATTTTCAATATCCAATCGGTAATTGACCCCATGAGGAATAAATAATTGATAAAATATTTATAATTAAAAAGACAACAAGAGACGCCTTCTGCACCTAGGCCCTCCTAGTGGGTTGCCCTGCCGGGCAGCGTCTCGACTCGGAAAAAAGTTTTTTTTTAATATTTATTTAACACATTGGTTAAGCACGATCGCTATCTGATCAATCAGAATCGTTCTAATAATTTAACCCTTTGCGATTGTTTATGCACTGGCCAATCAGATCGTTTGGATCATAAACATATATACATAATTTTCCATTTTATATATATCGACAGATAGATAGATGTGTATGTTTATTTGCAACAAGCAGAGGACAACCTCTTTAATTTCTCTTTATTATATATTTACTTTGATTATTTATCTTAAACTCTGCTATTCTTGTTAAGCACGCTTCGAAAAAGTTTGCCATCCGGGTGGGCCGAATTATGGAATAATTCAAGTCAAAATTTTTGCGAGGGGGGCAGTTATTCTTGCTTCTTTAAAAATGTCTAAAACGAGGAAAAAAAACATTTTCAAGGATGATTGTTTCTGTATGTGTTTCTTTTATCTATCTATCTATCTAAAATCTGTCTTACTTGTCCTTAATTACCATTAAAAAACTCTCATTAATACACATTATGGACGGAAATGATAACTATAATTTATAATTAATTAATTTAATATTGAATGGGGAATTTCCTTTCCCACTTCACTTTTTAAAATATCCCTAAAGGATTCCCCATTTCTTAACTTGTACTTTACCAAGTGAGTTCTCCTCATCCTCCGGTTTTTGCACAGTATTGTCTTTTTTCTAATTTTATCAATAACTTCCCATTTGTAAATCTATCCGCTATTTAATCTTTAACATTTAGTATTTCTTCTTTAACATAGATTCAGTCTTCTTCTGCCCCATTCATCCAGCTTTCAGATCCATTCATTTCAGTTTGAAAATTTAATTTGTCATATGAATCATAAATGTCATACTCTAAAAATTAATTAAATTATTTAATATAAAACGGAATTCAGTTTGCTTAAGAAGGTCATACCTATAACTAAGAAATAATAATCAGAATGCATAAGTGCCGCTTGAATTTGGTACCCGAATGACAGTAATTCGAAACATTAAATTATCCTACGGGTGGGCCGAATTATGGAGTTTTTAAATAAACTTCTTATACCCTTTTCTAACTGATATAACGGGGAGTGATTGACCTATCAATGAGAAGTGTTTTGGCCGCGCTTTATTTGAAAAAGATATTTTATCACAAGACTATTGCGGATTATGCTATTAAAGTCTGTGGAGTCTTAAATCTGGACCAGGAGAGAAAAAAAGATGTGATCCACTTAGCTACAATCCAACGTCATTTTGCGTATAGCCCGCTAGACATTCGGATGGATCATATCCATCCGAATGTCTAGCGGGCTCCACTAAAATGACGTTGGACTGTAACTAAGTGGATCACATCTTTTTTCTCTCCTGGTCCAGATTTAAGACTCCACAGACTTTAATAGCATAATCCGCAATAGTCTTGTGATAAAATATCTTTTTCAAATAAAGCGCGGCCAAAACACTTCTCATTGATAGGTCAATTATTCTTTGTTATATCAGTTAGAAAAATTATAAAAAATTTATTTAAGATCATTATTTCAAGTTAGAAATATATAAGTTCAAATATTATTTTCACTCAATATTTGACAAAAATTCCTTACAGTTGATTCATTGATTGAATCAAATGTAGAAAACATTCGGTTATTATGGAGTTTTTGGCAGTTTTTTTAGCTTCCGATATATTTAATTAGATTTTTTAAAATGAACAATTGATTATATTCTGTGATTTCTGGGTCAAAAATTTAGGAAATCAGTAGAAAAAAAAAATTGTAAATGTATCGGCTCCACCAATTTTCTATGATAAAATATAAGCTTAAGCCATTGGGAGCGACAATGGAGATGAAGTGCGACAATGAGCCAATACTCTATTTACCAAATAGGTACTACTAATACTACTCTACTCCATTTGCGAATTGTCGCGCTTCAACACCGTTGCCAACAGTTATACTCGAGTAGAAATGATTCTCAATTTTCGTCATTCTAGAATGGTGTGAAACTTTACTCATCGTTGCATTTGAGAAAATCTCAAATTCTGCAAATGGTAGAAGAGTGTAGTATCTATTGCGGGCAACTGTAATTAGAAAAGAAGCCCAAGTAATGAATTGTCATATATGATACATTATATTTAAAAAAACTAAAAAATATGCTTCTAAAAAGTACAAAATAATATACTTAATCAAAAAGCGTGTGGCAGTTTGTCGAAATTAATTAAAAGTTTCTGCGCTCCACACTTTTTGATTAAGTATTACATTATTTTGTACTTTTTAGAAGCATGTTTTTTAGTTTTTTTAAAATATAATTTATCATATATGACATGTTAATATCGTTTGAAAGAAAAAGAGATGTAGCATCGTCCAAGTAAATCTGCTACTTAAAATTGCGATCATAAGTTGTAGAAAAAAATGTGAAAAATGGTTTTTCACATAACAATAATATTAAATTTTGTTTGTGCGATAGGTACTACACTCTTCTAACATCTGCAAAATTTGAGATTTTCTCAAATGCAACGATGAGTAAAGTTTCACACCATTCTAGAATGTCGAAAATTTAGAATTATTTCTACTCGAGTAAAACTTGTTCAGTCATGTTTTTGGCATCAATGCACCTTTTAGTTAAGTAAGGTTTCTCTATCTGCGGCCTTATATTTTATCATAGAAAATTGGTGGGGGCGCTCGACGATACATTTACCATTTTTCTTTCTACTGATTTTCTGAATTTTTGACCCAGAAAGCACAGAATATAATCAGTTGTTCATTTAAAAAATCTAATTAAATTTATCAGAAGCTAAATAAAAAAACTGACAAACAGTAAGGCAGATAGATAAAAGATTCACAGACAGAAAGTAAAGTTTCACACCATTCTAGAATGTCGAAAATTTAGAATTATTTCTACTCGAGTAAAACTTGTTCAGTCATGTTTTTGGCATCAATGCACCTTTTAGTTAAGTAAGGTTTCTCTATCTGCGGCCTTATATTTTATCATAGAAAATTGGTGGGGGCGCTCGACGATACATTTACCATTTTTCTTTCTACTGATTTTCTGAATTTTTGACCCAGAAAGCACAGAATATAATCAGTTGTTCATTTAAAAAAATCTAAATAAATTTATCAGAAGCTAAATAAAAAAACTGACAAACAGTAAGGCAGATAGATAAAAGATTCACAGACAGAAAGTAAAGTTTCACACCATTCTAGAATGACGAAAATTGAGAATTATTTCTATTCGAATAAAAGTTGATTTTTGGCATATTTGCCTTCCTAGTTGTTAATAATTAAGGGGGCACATGCCCCCGGAGGCAAATTTTAAGAAACAGCACATCTTGGGAAGCGGGAAATTTTTGGTATATAGGTATTTAATATTTTTTGGGGCATGAGAGTAGCGGCGGCAAATTTAGCTTGCCCCCCCCCCTGACAAAAGACGTAGATCCGGCTCTGCACTTGTATCCATGAGACGCAGGAGCGGATCTATACGTATATGGCCTTTTTGGGCTGCAGTCCAGGGCCCCATGGAAATAAAAGGCCACCGGCAATATTTTATTGTCCTAATTTTTTTCCTATACCGTATATATCATTATAGAAAACATTGACAAAATGGCAATTAGTTTGGTTAATTAGGTAGGCATGGCAATAGTTAGGGGTGGGGCAAGGGGGCAGTGTCCCCCCTACAAAACTCATTGCCACCCCCTAGAAAAATCGAAACTCCATTATTACGAGGTATCACTTATGTATTTCTCATTAAATTATTTCGTTACTTCCAAAATGTGTCAATTATACTAAAAAGTTGATTTTTAATCGGATTACCAAAACTGAAACCTTGTGGTAGCTAATAGGCTGTCCCCTATAGGAAAATTTCCTAACTACGCCAATGCAGGTAGGCCCCCAAGTAGTGTTACCGCAGGTCCCCACAAATTCACGGTCCGCCCTTGATCAGAAGATAATATTACTCGGCAAGCTTGCCGAGCAGACAGGAGTACATAGTTAAATATTAATTCACTTGAAAATATTGTTTATATATTTATTTTTCTGAATTGTATTTAGAAAGTTTTGAAACGCGGAGAAAAATCATTATCAATCATTATTTTTTCTCTCTTTATGTCTATGTCTGGATTCCGATGCCTAAGATAATTCAAAAAAGGGAATTAATAATATTTTAGACTTTCTATTTTAAGTCGCTTCAAAAGTGCAAAAAATGAAGAAAAAAATTGAATTATAAGTCATCGAATGGTTATAAAATTGCAGTGACAAGTTTTTTGTTTTTTTAAAGAAGACAATAAAGAATGTGTCTTCTGCTAAAAAATTATTTTTCCAGCAGAAGACACACTCTTTTATTGTCTCCTTTAATTTATAAAAATTCTGCTACTCTCGGCAAAAACAAACATTCAATTTAATTTTTGTTTTTTGTTTTTTACTAAGCTCTCTTTCAAGTTTCAACTTTCTAATTCAAATTGTTTGCTGACAAAAATATTCTAGTTCACTAAACACCACATTAATAATAATAAAATATAAGATATTTTGCCTATTAGTCAGGACTGTTCTAGAAAAAAAGAGATGTTAGAATTTAGGCCCCTGGATTGGAAGATGCACAAAGTTGCAACACCCATTAGTCATGATTGGGATAAATTATCTATTTTTAGATAATCATTTAGGAAGCAAAATGTTCAATATGTCAACGCTTCAGGATTGTTTTGGTTTAATAAAGTGTATAATAATTTGTTAATCAATAAGTTACATATAATGTTGTTCAATGTATATTCCCAGAAACGTTGATATAGGGTAAAATAGATGGATTTATGAATTGATGATATAACAACATAATATAAGGAAAACTAGCAAAATTTATTGTTCGACTTTTTCATCTATATATATATATATTTATTAAAGCAATGTCATTGTTCTTGAAAATACAATGATATGGAAAGTTGCAACACCTATATAGTTCTTGATAGAAGCTTATATAACCATCTACGTGCATTATGGACCCTTGAGGGCCTTGGAGGACTGAGGGTATCAGGGAGAGAGTTCCACTTCCTGAAAATCATGGGGATAAACCTATTATACTAGCGAATGAAATACTAATCCTGATACATAGATCTGTAAATACACGATAAAATCATAATTAGAAAATTATTTTTCTTCTCTTTTCAATTAGTCAAATGCTGACTAGCTTACAATATATAATAACATCTAACATAAGAAATTTATTAATTTTTTCTTCTAATCGAGAATTGTAGGTATATTAATGGGGGATTCCACGCCAAATAGAACGGTTTGAAAATTTTTAATTTTTGTCGTATTATAGTGGTGTTTCACAAAGAGGAAATAAAATTAAAAAAATTAAAAAACTTTTTAAATTATATTTTGGAGATTTTTTATTTATCTATATACATATTTCGGGCTATGAACCCTTGATGGAAATCTATGGTCCAATTATTTGTTAATGAG
Source organism: Forficula auricularia (assembly GCA_024734495.1). Taxonomy (NCBI): domain Eukaryota; kingdom Metazoa; phylum Arthropoda; class Insecta; order Dermaptera; family Forficulidae; genus Forficula; species Forficula auricularia. The sequence goes on along the minus strand of JALMQS010000101.1, from coordinate 4,904,033 downwards.
CATACATTTCTATTTTTTTTTCTTTTTTTTTGTACTTGTTTATTATTTGTTAAATTGTTGTAGTTAATTTGTATTGATGTATTGTAGCTAGATTGTATTGATGTTTGGAGGACCTAGCCACCGAAGACTTGTGCCTCTAAGCAGATCGAGGAATAAAGATTTATTTATTTATTATTTATTTATTTATATTAACCGAACCTCCGAAAGTTTAGTCCGGGCGGGGTGTGTTTCGGGCTCCCATTTTTTTTCTAATCAAACACACATTGAAAACCGAACCAGCCAATCGTCGGGCGGGGTGTGTTTGGGGCTCCCATTTTTTCCTAATCAAACACGACAGACAGCAGCACTTTCAAACGGATAATTAGCTGCCAAAATATGAAAGTCTGTTTATATTATTCAAAACTATGATTATAAGCTTCTCAGTTAATCTCTTTTGTATTCTCCCTTTTACTGGGGAATATTTTGTCAAAAGATATTATGTCGGGGGATATTTTTTCTGAAGGATATTTTGTCGGTGAATGTTTTGTCGGGGATATTTTGTCGGGGGCTGAAATGTCGCGGTACCAATACGGAGGCACTTTAAAATTGAAATAATGGTGAATTTCAGAACAATCAATCAGACCATTCATCAGTTTGCGAAGGAATATCAAGTCATTTTGTAGTCTACGGGATATATTTATTCTACCGATGTTGATGGTTTTTAAAAGTTTATCGGTTTATACATAGACTAGCAGTGGCTTAATTAAAAAATTGATTAACATTTTCAATCTTTATATACACGATTTGCTGGGCCGTTATCATCCGTTGATACGTTAAGCATGACTCCAACTAAGCATATTAATGAATGATTGATCGATTTCATCATCATTTAATTATAAATATATATTTACCTTTTACTAATAAACAACTTTCTCTAAATTATCATATAATACATTTAAGGGAGTTTATTGTATATAATTTTCTTGCTATCGATACGTTTTCAAACAGGTAAAGTTTGATGACCTTTAAACGAAAACCTAAAAAATATTTTTTCCGAATTTTTCACCCAGAATTCCTGAAGCTATTATGTCTGAAATCTAACAAATTATCTCTATTACAAACACAAACATTTTAGAATCAGAACGATGTTTCTACGGCCTTTCCTTCTCGAGTTACCGTGGATATCGGATTCGGGATTCAGAGAAAGTCAAAAACTAATGCTTGATTTTTTCAACGTTTTAGGCATTATTAAACAAAACAAAAAATTAGATTAAATTCAATACTTCAGCCGGCCCTGTAAGTTACACTAGCTAAGCAAACCGGGTAAATATAGTTATATATCAGTGCAAGGGCGGATCCAGGGGGAGGGGGGGTAGCGGAGGAGGCCACCGCCCCCCCATAGAGGCCCGTGCCTGGCAAAAAAAATTTGTAAAAAAAAAACAAACATTTATTTATTTTTTTAAATTTTAAAAGAAAGAACCGCTCAACAACTGATGCTATATTTATTATACGACAAATAGTTGAAAAATCAATTGAATTCAACAACCCGGCATACTTATGTTTCATAGACCTTAAAAAAGCTTTTGATCGGGTAAGATTAGAAGATATAATAGGTTGTCTCAGAGAAAGAGAGGTTCCAGAAAGATTAATTAGGATAATAAAAGACCTAAACACAAATACAAGAGCAAAAATAAAATCGAATAACCAGATATCGGGATCTATTTCAATAACAAGTGGAGTGAGACAGGGCGATTCGTTAAGTCCTTTGCTCTTCAATCTCATTATGGATAAAATTTTAGCATATTTGACGACCCATCTTGGATACAAAATGGGAGAAAACTCCATACAGGCTGTGTGCTATGCTGATGACGTGGTTTTGGTGTCGGACAGCGAGCAAAATCTGCAAACCCTCTTATCTCAATTCGATCAAATGGCAGAAAGATTAAATATGGAAATATCCATTGGAAAAACAAAATGTCTTGTGATAGCGAAAGAACACCTTAACTGTGAAATTAAACTTAAAAATACAACATTAGATCAAGTTGAAAAATTTAACTATTTGGGAGCCGAGATTTCGGCGCACAGAGATCTGAGCCAAGAGGTTAAAACCCAAGTAACAAAAGGTGCTAGGATAGCTGGATGTCTATATGGTTTGGTCTGGAAAAATAAATATATGTCAGCAAAAAGCAAAGTACGAATTTATAAGACCTGCGTACGTCCAGTGTTAACATATGCAGCAGAAACCAGAGCATCAACAATTACCACCCAACAACTACTCCGAACAACAGAGATGAGAATAATAAGGGCTATACATGGGAAAACATTAAGGGATAGAATCCGCAGCAAAGATCTAAGAGAACTAAGCGAAATCCAGGATATAGTGGAATGGATCGATGTGAGAAAGAGAGGATGGAGGGAACATGTGGAACGAATGACGGATGACCGCCTTGCAAAAATCGTGAAGGAAAATCGCCCACGTGGCACACGGAGCAGAGGGCGGCCGAAAAAAAGATGGAAAGATGTCGCAGCAAGAAACTAACGTCTTTATTCTTTTTTTTCTTATTGGAAGAACAGGCGAAAGCCTATAGAGAAGATGAAGAAGAAGAAGAAATTTTAAAATTGAAAATAAAATTCTATATGTGTGTGTGTCTTATATACATTCTCCCCCCCCCCCCCCCATAAAAAAATTCCTGGATCCGTCCTTGTATCAGTGGCGTGCGGTCTATAGATGCTATGGATCCGGCGCGTCCCTAAAATTTCGAATATTTAGAGTATTTTCAAAATATATAAGTCGACTTCAAAATTTCACGAGGATCTTTAAATTTTCAAATTATTATCCGTTTTTTCAAATATTTCTATAAAAAAACATTTTTTTTGTTTTGAAAAGTATGTATATTGATTCTCGAAATAAAATAAAATTGTTGCATAGTTTCAAGGGGCAATTACCATAAAATGAATAATTTTCCCGAAAATAGAGTGTTTGAAGTCCCTGCCTGGTATATCTTCCAGTTCAAGCATGTCAAAGACAAGGCCAGACGAGTTTTAGTCGAATAAAAATTGTTTTCGCTGAGACACTATTAAAATAGTAATAATACAAAAAAAGGAATAAATAAAGATGATTCGAGAATCTTTGGACTAATCCATTTCTAAGAATCCTCGCTATATAAGATCGGAAATAACTAAGAGTTCTATAGATAAGTCATTGCTTGCTTATAGCAATTTAATTAGGAGAAATTTAAGATTTTCTTATAGGACAGGCTGATTCTCTGTGGAAGATGTTCGATTTTCATCTCAGAGGGACTGTAGAGTTTAAGTCACAAGAATTAATTTCTGACTCATAGCCTCACTCACACAAAGCCGTATCCGTTTGGGGTGAAGTTTCCAAAATGTATTGTGTAGCTTTATTTCGCTTTGCATTAATTTAAAATGTATGGAACTTTTTAACTTCAGCAAATTTAAAGAATATGAAAAGAATTTTCCAGCTTTCCTATTTTGGATCACTTTAGCTATCTTATGGAAAAAAAGTGTGATTTTATCAAGTTGAAAAGTGACTCATGTACTTGACTCCTGTCTATAAATTGCATAAAAAAATTAATTGTGAAAGATAAATTAAAAGATATTTTAGCTTAAGTATTTGACAATTAATTTGCCTTCCGAGATCTTGTCGATTGACTGTTCATTTTTTTTTTTTTTTGCTTTTCGGCCTTTCTAGCCATAAGCCATTTACGATACTAATTATTTTATTTAAATTTGTCTCTACCTCGGGGGTCAGATTTTAGCCGGATGCCTCGAGTCGAATTCGAACTCGGGTCCTCTTGGTTAGCTGGCTGACATGCTACCGCCTAGCCTACCCGACCCCCCCGACTGTTCATTTTCACCTAATAAAAGAATTAAAACAATTACCAGAAGTATAGTCAAAGGGAATATAAACTTCCAATTTGTCTTTAAAATCAATTGAAAAAATATAATGTTAAATTTGAAAAAAAAATAACGAAAAATTCTATCATGCTCTTATTTATTAATTTTTCTAAAAGGAGCAAACAAAATAAAATTTAAAAAACTAAGGGTTCTTATTTGGACAGCAATCCCTAGCTATAAAGTCACCACCCGACACTGATATTTATATGTTGCAGTAAAAACCCGTTTTTTAGTAAGAACGGGTTCTTACTAGTTAAAACGCTTTTCATTGAATACCTTTGTGGGAAATAGAGTTTACTCATGTTAGTTGAGTTTGGTTCAAACGAGGGGTGAACCGCGACCTAAAATCGTGTACACCTACTTCCACTTTCATTTCCAAGTAGAAGACAATAGATTATCTAATGAATTCCAAAGTAATTCCAATCGCAGTTCACCCCTCGGGTTCCAAGGCCTAGAATCGTCATTTTTTACCTTCCGTCTCATTTTGGGAGTTTATTATCAAAATTTTTAAACGAAAATGTCAAAAATTACATCCTCTACAACTTTGCTTCTAATTTTTGACATTTTTAACATTTTTAAAATTTTTTGAAAATATTCACCCAAAATGAGGCGGAAGATCAAAAATGAAGATTCTCGACCTTTGAACCAAGCTCAACCAATATCAGTAAATTCTAGTTCCCACAAAGGTATTCAGTGAAACGCGTTTTAACTAGTAAGATCCCGTTCCTACTAAAAACCAGTTTTTATTGCAACATATATAAATATTTTCTATTAGCGAAACAACATTTCGAATACTTTTGGAGCCTAGAGAAATAATAATAATATAAGACACCTCATTTAAAACCAGCAAGCAAACAGAAAAGTTTTATACTCTTATATATTTAGATTAAATTATAATATTTGAAAACAGGAATTCAATTCGGGCGTTGGTCGATTTTTGTCCTTGATCGTTCGTTCTTCTGACATTTTCAATTTTTAATTTGAATCACTCTGATAAATATTTCTAATTTGTTTGGGTTCACCAATCTTCGGATTTCAAAATATGTCTCATTATTATTATCATTTCATTCGATATTTTATTTGAATTATAAATAAAAATAGAAGATTAATAAAATGCCGTCTGGAGCATGCTTCCTATATTTAAAATTTTTTTTATATTAAGACTTCAATTATAAAAAATGACCATATTGAAAAAAATAAATAAATAAAAACAAAGTCCATATCAATATTGCTGAGATATCACATACTGATTGATTTAATTTAACTACGTAATTTGTTCTTCTAAATTTTATATAGCGATTAATAATAATTAATTGTATCAAAATATATCAATTCTACGATATTTTTTTCATTACTTAATTAGTTCTGCTTTTTATTTAAATTTGTTTTAATGTAAATGGTTTGTCTTCTGCTTATTTTATACATATTTATTATATAAACTTTTCTATTCAGGATCGCATTTAGGAACATGAACCCCTAGGGACGCCACAAGAAGGTAAAGGGAATTTAAATTCAAAGCCCTTTGTCCGTTTTGGATGAAATTTTGGGCAACTCCTCATATAAGGATAGTTCAAAATTATTGAGCAGCAATTAACTCCAAAAAGAGGGCCACGGTAAAAATTAAAATTCCTACCCCTTTCTTTGATTTGAGCCAAATTTTCAACAGTCATCTTTAGGATTCTACAAAACTTATGGGGCAAAATCATTTATTTAAAATTTCTAGTTCAAACAGTTCGCTAAAAAAAAATTCCAAATTAATTTATTCGTTTAGAGCATACCGAGACTTGAACAAATTTGTACTTTTTCTCTAATTAAATTATAACTTCATTTTTTTTTTATTATGAAGTTCTTGTGTCATAAAAAATATTTAATTTAGTCTTCCCACAGTAAAAATAAATTGACACGTTCTGATTTGGTCATCCACTTGCCTTTACCATACACTTCGGTTGAGTTTGGTACAAGGGCCTAGATTTTAATTTTTTGACCCCACTCCCCATTTTGGGGGGGGGATTTGTTTTTGCATTTTTAGTGTTCTATGGGCCCACTGATTATGTATTGAAAATTTGGTTGAGTTTGCTCAAATGGCCTATATTTTTATTTTTGACCCCCCCCCCCCCTAATTTTGGCGACAGAAATTTTTTCTCGTTATTTTAGGTTCATAATTATAAATTTTAACCCCCTCCCCCTTTAATTTTGGGTCAATATACATCAAAATCTAATCAGCTTTTAATCTTAATGCACCAAAACTAAGTGTGAAATTTGGTTTTGGTATTCACACTAGTTTTTGAGATAGCTCGTCCACAAAATTTGGTAACGCACAGACCAACAGACTAATAGACATTTTGACAAAACAGTTATCTCGAAAAATATAATTTTTTCGATGTTCACTTATTGGAGCTTTTTTGTAGACCGAAATGCCATAGTTTCGCTCAATTTTTTTAATCAAAATAGTTTCACCCGTTTTTTAGATATTTCGATAAAAAGAAAGAAAAAAATCCACTTTTTTCATGCACGATTACAATACTTGACCATGCCCTGTATGGTAGAGTAAAAAAGAAGCAAAAAAAAACCACTTTTTTCATGCACGATTACAATACTTGTGTAAAAATGTTGACTTTTGGCATCTTTATCTTAATATTATTCTTTTATGTGATCCACTGTGCCTTTGAATATTTACTTACATTAGTAAAGAGTTAGTAGCTGTGATGACTATACGAATACAAAGAGGAAGCAAAACTAATGACTTTAACATCTTTTATCTTAATATTATTATTTTTGCATTTGATCCACTGTGTCTTTGAATGCTTATACATTAGTATACATATATCTCAATGCAGTTATTTGTTATTTAAAGCAATTATACCATGTTTTCTCTCAGTTCAGAAAAACAAATAAAGGCTTATTTTTTATTTTATTATATTATTTCAAATAAATCCTAATTTCTTTAAATTCCTGTGAAAATTGTGGTAAAAGCCCGAAAAAGTCAAAATATTAATAATTTCTCTGAGTACAAAGGTTCGATTCAATGAAAGTTTCGGAGAGATAAATATGTTGCCTTGAAAAATGACCAAAATTTCCGATGAACTCTAAATGTAAATATATATATATACATTGAGCTCCTATATAATATTTATATCAGGAATTTCGATAGCTAACAGCCTGACCGCGATCGACTAAGCGGAGGATATGGTGCAACTTTTGGTCGATTGAGATCTGATCCGGTAACATCAGATCTTTAACAAAAACAATTATTACTTTCCAAATATGGATGATCATTTACAATACATCCCAGTTTCAATCTAGACTAAAAAAAACACTGTAAATAATAAAAACTTATATAGAGCTTTGAACGTCACATTCATTGATGATCTGAAATAATCCTTCGGGCTGGAGTAGATATAATATGTAAATGTAAATAGAAAATAATGTAATATGTAATAATAATAATGTAATATGTAAATAGAAAATAAATAAAATTTTTCTTCTATTTGGTATAAAAGTTTAATTCCCCAATAGTAGTACCAGGCTTAAAATTTAAAGAAATCACGATAGATTGTCAAATAAATCCGAGTAGTTATGGATGATTTTTATTACACTATTTACTATCACTATGCGTGTTCTATATTATGTCAGATGGTTAATCTCACAAGGTATTCATTTGGCCAGATTGGTGTTTTGACAAGCGAGTTCAAATCCCAGTGAATATCACCCTTCTAACATGGAATAAAAATTATCTATAACACCTTAGATTTAGTGGACAGCAATCTCTTGTTTTTCTTTAAATTTTATGTTTACTGATATTGGCAAATTGAACTTTAATACCATAGTACCTGAGGCACCGAGCGATGCTCGGTAACTTCTTCCTTCAGTTAAAAGCTTTATTTTAATATTATTTTTAAATTAATTTAAAATTCTGATAAAAAGGCCGATTTTTATTTGAGAGCCGCTTTCAAATTAAAAAAAATACAAAAATATATAATATTCGCCCACTGTACCCCCCCCTCCACCTCCACCGCGCTCGACCCCATCCCCAAAACCTCGCCCTACCTCCGAATCACCCATCACTGCACCCCACCCCCCGCACCTGTTTTGATTCAACCATATGATTCATTTTTATTCATCCAATTGTTAATAAATAAAACCTATCAAAATGTGTTGTTTTTTCAGAAAATTGAGACCTGCTCTTGATTATTTTTTATTCTATTAAATAAATAAAGTTCATTATAAAAACAATTATAAAACGTTTATTAATATTTCTAACGTTTAGGGACAACAAAATATGTCAAAATCCACAATCACAATACTTCTTCAAGGCCTTTGAGAATAAAGGATTTACCCGACCCATTGTCTGCCTGAGCACAAAAGGAAAAGGGAAACCTTTTTTAAAACCCTAAGAATGGGATTTGTCTACCTGAGAATAATTAATTTGATTAAGAAAAAACCCATCAAAAACAATTTTGTCGAAGATGAGACCGTGACAGATCGAATTGTCACCCCAAAAACCCCCTAACCCGTGAATTTCATCAAAATCGGTAAAGCCGTTTTCAAAATAGAACCAAGATACAAATATATATACAAATATACAATTTTTGCTCGTTTAATAAGAGTAGATAGATATATATGTTCCTTAATAAAATTTTCAATTTGAATTATGTATAGGTACTCTACCCCGAAAGATTATTCCAGATCTTCATTGAATTTGATATTGAAAGCTCTATATTATCTTGTCATTTCGTTTTTCACAAAATTTTCGTTTTTTAATTTTAAAGGCGTTTTTGAATATTGTTTACTATACAGCCCCTTACTATGGGGCTGACCTCCTAAAGTCTCGACAAATAAAAGCAAGTCTAGACATTATTCGCCCACTGTACCCCCACCCCGCTTGACCCCACCCCCCGAAACCTCGCCCTACCCCCGGATCCCCCACCACTACACCCCACCTCCTGCACCTGTTTTGATTCAACCATATGATTCATTTTTATTCATCCAATTGTTAATAAATAAAACCTATCAAAATGTGTTGTTTTTTCAGAAAATTGAGACCTGCTTATGCGAAATATATTTTCAAATAAATTCTTGATTATTTTTTATTCTATTAAATAAATAAAGTTCTTTATAAAAACAATTATAAAACGTTTATTAATATTTCTAACGTTTATGGAGAACAAAATATGTTAAAATCCACAATCACAATACTTCTTCAAGGCCTTTAGAACAATGAAATAACACAACCCATTGTCTGCCTGAGTACAAAAGGAAAAGGGAAACCTTTTTTTAAAACCCTAAGAATGGGATTTGTCTACCTGAGAATAATTAATTTGATTACGAAAAAACCCATCAAAAACAATTTTGTCGAAGATGAGACCGTGACAGATCGAATTGTCATCCCAAAAACCCCCTAACCCCTGAATTTCATCAAAATCGGTAGAGTCGTTTTCAAAATATAACCAAGATACAAATATATAAACAAACAAATATATATACAAACAAATAAATATACAATTTTTGCTCGTTTAATAAGAGTAGATATCTGTCATAGTATAACTCATACTTTTAACATTACAATAAAATCATAGTGGCCGAATACAATGGAAAACAGTAAATTATAATAAAAAACAATGGTCTTTTATTTTTCCTTATTTGTCATAATTATTGGTATTGTTTGTTACAAACACAATTTTATAATGAATAATTTCACTTGATTCAAATTATCTGATATGCATTTAATTTAATTAATAATTTAATATCAGTCCATAAGACGAAGATTAGAATGTTGTATTGAAGTTCAAGGTGGACATTTTGAACATTTTTTATAATTTATAATTGACTATTTTCCATTGTACACGGCCACTATGATGTCAAAAGTATGAGTTGTACTATGACAGAAATAAAATATTAAAATCGCTATAGGTAGTTCTGAAACTAGATATTTCCGGACATATGTTTATATGATTTTTTTTATTGTTTTGAGATGTATTATCCACCTTTAAATCCGTGACCTCTATTTTTTGAACACCCTGGCTAGAAATCAAAATCTAATCGATTCTCAGCAATGGATATGCAAACATTTTGACAGCAGAAAGAACTTTTTTCGTTCTTGAGCTGAGCTATTTATTTATTTATTTAAATTTGTACAATGCTCTGAGGCAGTTTGCTTCACATGAGCAGTAAAAATTACAGTATTTAGGCCCAGGTGTATGGATCATTGAAAAACAATCATAAATAAAAAGCAAAAACAGAATTCAAAAGTTTACTAAAAGTGAAGGACTCCAAACACACAAACAGACGTAGAGAAAATAACGGACAAACAGATAAATTGTTTTATCATTTGTAGGTACATAAAAAATATTTTTTTTTATCAGTCCGTCTCTCCAGAGAAAATTTCAGTGCAAATAAAAATAAAAAATATTATTTCAGGAACAGTATTTGAATGTAGAATTTGCACAGATTTTACAGAGTTACAATTAAATTTTCAGAGATATCTTGAAATATTGGAACCCATTTTTGTTCATTTGACTACTATTTCTTTAAATAATGAAAATTTAATAATTTTTTTTTTTAAATAGGTAGGTTTCCCAAAAAATAAAAGACAAATATTATATATTTTAGGGTATGAGTCAACCGTCAGGAGTTCAAAGAGAAAACTGAGTACAAAAATACTATATATAAGTACTCAGTATAAGTTGAGTACAAAAATACTATATATAAGTACTCAGTATCAGTTGAGTACAAAAATTATATATATAAGTAAGTACTTATTATAAGTTGAGTACAAAAATACTATATATAAGTACTCAGTATCAGCTGAGTACAAAAATACTATATATAAGTAAGTACTCATTATAAGTTGAGTACAAAAATACTATATATATAAGTACTCAGTTTCTCTTTGAAATCCTGAAGATGGACTCGTAACCTGAAATATATATAGAGTCATGCTAATAAGCCTTGTCTTTTATTTTTGTGAAACCTATCAAGAATTATATATTTTTTTAATTTTTAAAAAATTTTAAATTTTCATTACTTTATTAAAATATGTTTCACCAAGAACCTACACCATTTTCCCTTAACAAAATTACTAAAAATATTTTTGGTCATGAAATTTTCGACACGAAAAATTTCATCAAAACTCTCATCACCTTACAATCTATTTTTTATAATTAATAGATTATAATAAGTAATCTAATTTTTAAATATTTTATGCAGATATAATACCTATGACCAACTGTAAGTATATGGTGCAGAATCACTGATTGTCATCATACTAGATTAAATTGTCTTCTATATGAATCATACTTTTTCTTATCGTTTAACATTACTAAGAAAGTTAATACAACTTAATTGATTTCATTTGTTGTTTTCATTAATTAATATTATTATCATTGAAATTGATATAAAATTTAATTCAATTAAATCAGAGTGGAAGAAGCTTATTTATAGAATGATATTCTTGATGATTTTTTATATAAATTTTATTTAAAATGAATTAACTTGGAAATAAGAAGAGACTTAATTGGATGTAATCATACTGAACTGGAAAATTTCATTGGAGTCCATAAATTAAAGTGAAATAAAAACGATTTTTTTTTTCAAAACTTAGTAGACTTCTGACAAATTTTTGTGATCTGGTAATTTTTATGGTGCGATATGTGCCAAGTTTCAACATTCGAGCTCGATTTTTTTTTTTTTAATTTCATAAATTTCCTTGCTATTTTGTAACTCGAAATTGTAGGCCAAATTTCTCTACACAAGTTCAATAGCTTCGTATATGATATTTTGAGTTTTTCCGATTTGCTGCATTTTTCATTGGAAAGTTCTAAAGCAGGGCTGTCCAATCCGCGGCCCAGCACTGCAATGTATGCAGCCCGACATGAATTATAAAGATATTTTATAATGTACTCACTGGAAAACATATCTGATAAAATTTGACCACATAATTTATTTTTCTAAAATAAGAAGAAATTGGAAAATCTCCCTAAAAGTTTTCGAAGATAAAAAGGGCAGATTTTAAATTTTTAATGTGAAAAAATATGTCAATATTTTCGAAAAAATCACAATTTTGACTTCATTTTTATTTGATATAAATATTTTAATTGCAAACTTTCTGATTAAATTTGTATGAAACTGAAAGATAAATTTAATAATATGTCTCTTTACTAGAATTTTATAAAAATTATCTACTCAGAAAAAAATATTGCTAGTTTCACAATATGTACTCATTTTTTGATAATATGAATTTATATATACGTGAAGAAACAATTTTCAAGAAAAAAATTCACTAAAAGCAAAATTATAAGCTCAAATATCAGGTAAAAAAATATAGAAGTTTCGAATATTAAAAAATGTGAAGTGATAAATGATTTAAAATTAAAATTCTGAAGGAAAGGAACTCAAACATTATTATTATTCTATGACATTTTTTTACTTTATTTTTATTTGTCATGGTAGATATCTTTATTCTACATTATTAACTATTAAAATAGAAAGAATTTAATTTTTAGGACAAATTCTAAGATTTTAGTAGAAATATTATTAAATTGCGATATCAGAGTGGATTCATCCCCTCAGGAGTCGAACCTGAGAACTAACATGATTTCCGGGCACAACTCAGTTAGTTCTCAGGTTCGACTCCTGAGGGGATGAATCCCCTCTGATATCGCAATTTAATAATATTTCTACTTAAATTTTAGAATGTTTCCTAAAAATTAAATTATTTCTCTTTTAATAAATAAAAGATGCTCAAATCTTTATTTTTATTATTAACTATATTTGTTGAATAACAAATATCACTGGAATTAGTATATTTTATATGCGGCCCGAGGCATTTGTTTTTTCTTCAAATGCGGCCCGTGTATGGGAAAAGGTTGGACACCCCTGTTCTAAAACATCTCAGTATGAAATCTCAATTTTGGAAATACAAAGATTTTGGCATATCTTACATCATGATAAGTGTCAGGTACACAGAAGAGAGAAAGGCAGAAAAAACATGCTTTGAAAATGATAAGACATTTCCAAACATCAATAATCAATTAAAAAAAAAAAAAAAAAAAAAGTAAAAAATACAAAAATCGAGCAAATTCAAAACCATACTCGCTTGCTCAACGTAACAAATAATTGAAATAGAAGGACACAACTCATTTATAAACCTTTAATATATATATTAACTTAATTATAATGAAATTAGAACCCGAAACGTCGTGAATTATAACAAATCGTCTAATTAGTTTAACCTGAAAGAATTCTATTAAAGTGGAATTTTTTCCTTCAGATTGAAGGACTCACATCATATATCATGTATTTAGATTATACTATAAATCAAAAAAGGTGTATTATATAATATTAGTTTTCTATTTCTTGTATGCCTGTTACTCTTTATATATGTAATCTTTAAATCGATTAGGTTATAAATGATTCAATTAGCTAGAACTATAAATGAGTTTTATTAACAAATATACAATACAATTTATACAATAAATAATTAGAAGATAATCTTACCTATAAATGAAAAGATTATAAGACCTTTATCACGTATTTAAAGATGTACAATTTATTCTTATTATCTTCTATTTATATTAAATTACAAGTTCATATTATTTAACCGAACTGACATGTGCATAGCAAGCCAGAGCTACTACCAACATAATATTTAATAAATCCCTAGAGGTTATAATAAGAGCGCTAAATTAGGAATAAGGTATTATTATCTAATTTACACCTCCTCTGCTAGGGGGACTCTTTTTCTCATAAGGGGAAAAAGAGTAAGGTCTCAGCTTCCTACTGTTCACCACACTTTCCTTGTTTTTCTTATTACACTTTAGTTTATACATAGAGTTTGAAACTTTCTTGCTGATGATGAATGGTCCGCTTCTTATTTCTTCTAACTTGCCCCTGTTTAATTTATTTCCATTCATAACATATACCCATTCTCCTTCTTTGAATTGATGTTCTTTTTTATTCACATCAAATTTCTTTTTATTTTTGAGAAAATTTTTTTCTGAGTTTCTGAATGCTTCTTCTCTATCTTTCTCTATATCTTCTTTTTTGTGTAACTCTTCGGGGATAATATCAGAACTTTGTTCGTACAACAGGTAAGAGGGTGAGTATTTTGTTACGCTATGATTTGTAATATTATATTCTCTTACGCATTCTTCTGCTAATTTCGGCCATGCTCGTTTATCTTTTTCATTTATTTTACATCTTAATCTATTTACTAAAGTCTGGTTTAATCTCTCATTTAAACCATTAGATTGTGGGGAATCTATAGATGTAAATATTAGTTGAATTTTCTTTTCTTTTAGATACTTTTTAAATTTAATTGAATTTAAAGCACTATATTGGTCAACTAAAATCATTTTTATTTCGTTTTTATTTATAATCGGGTTTAGTAATTTAATGAAATCATCTGCAGACTGGGTAGTTGATGTCGAAATCCAAGCATATCTAGAGAAATGATCCACCAGCAAATGCATATATTTCTTTGTTGATCTATTACCACCAAAACCACCTATTGTGTCTATTGACATTATTTCAAATGGACATTTTGCTGGTCCTAGTTTTGATAATAGACCTATTTCTCTTGGACCCCTTGATTTATTCTTTATGCATGTTTCACATGTGTTACAATAATCTTTTATTAATTCGTCCATATTCTTGAAGTAATAAAATGGTCTTATTTTTTCTGCCATTAGATTATTACCAATATGACCGTAGAATTTATGTATTTTATCTATCAATTTTTTCCAAATTCTTTAGATACATATATTCTTTTATTATTTTTTAATATTTTGAAATTTATATCACCGTTTTTAAAAGTCTTTTTTGAATTTTCAATTTCATCTTTAATAGATTCCTGATCATTAATTATTTCTTCTATCTTGATCATATTCACTATTTCTAAGCAATCTTCTTTATTTTCGAAATCTTCCAAAACTGGATTTCTCGATAAGGTGTCAGCTTCTATATTTTCTTTTCCTTCTTTGTAGACCACTTTAAAATTATATTGTGTTAAGTATAACATCATATCTCCTAGTGCTTCATCAGTTCTCGCTTTTGATTTTAAATTTACAAGTGGTTTATGGTCTGATGTGACTATGAATTCTTTACCTATTAGATAATGTTGCCAGTATACAATCGCTTCCTTAATTGCTAAACATTCCAAGAACATTACTTCTTTCTTCATTTGTCCCGGTGTCAATTTCTTTGAGAAGTATGCTACTGGATGTAGAAATCCATCTTCCTGTTTTTGCTTTAGAACAGCACCCAGCCCCAATCGGCTTGCGTCCACTTCTACAACTGTGTCCTTATTTCTATCGTAGATTGCTAAAATTGGTGTTGTGCATAAATATTTTTTTATGTCTATAAAACAATTTTCGCATTCTTCAGACCATTTAAATTTTTGGTTCTTCTTTAATAAGTTGTGTAGTGGTGCCAACTTATGTGTACAGTGGTCGATGAATTTTCTGTAGAAATTTATTTTTCCCAATATTTGACGAACCATTTTTTTTGATTTTGGACGTTTAAATTCCTTAATCGAAATTAAATTATCCTTAGTTGGGTATACTTTCCCATCTTCAATTTCGTGACCTAAATATTTGACAGAGTGTCTAGCAAACATACATTTTTCTAATTTTAATTTAAAACCTTCTTTTTTTATTGCCTCAAAAAATAACCGAATGTGTTCTAAATGTTCATTAAATGATTTTGAAAAAATCAGTATATCGTCTATATAATTTACACAAAATTCGTTTAAATTGTGTCGTCTGATTATACTTGCCAGAACTCTTTGGAAGATAGCGGGCGAATTCTTGTAACCGAATGGTAGTACCTTCCATTGCCAGTGCCCTCTTCTTGTTATAAAGGCTGTTTTTTCCCTGTCTTTTTCTCTAATTGGGATAGCCCAAAAAGCTGAATTTATATCTAATGCCGTATACCAATCACAGCCGTTAACGTCCACTACTAAATCTTCTATTCTAGGGAATGGCTGTGGTTCTGGCACCACCAATTTATTCAATTCTCTCAGATCTATACACAATCGAGTTCTTTTTCCCTCTACTTTTTTAAAAGCTAACGTCACCGGTGATGCAAAAGGTGAACTCGATTCTTCTATCAGGTCATTTTCCATTAATTTTGAAATTTGAGAATCTATTTCTTCCTGGTCTGGGAATGAGCATCGATATGGTTTCTTTGAGATATATCTGTCTTCTTTTAACTTTATTTTTACTTCTCCAGTTTTAACTGAACCGACATCATATTTATCTTTTGCGAAACATGATTGGTATTCTTGAATTAATTTAACGGTTTTCATTCTCTTTTCTTCATCTAAGTGGATCACATTTTCCTCAAAATTTTTAATATTTCTGTATTCATAAGCTGTAGGATGGTTACCTTTTATGGCTCTTTTCTTCATGTGTATGTTATTTGTAGCTTCTTCTGTTGTTTCTTCTTTTATTTCGTTCTTGTTCCTAAATATATCATCATCATTGATATTATCTATGTCTATTATTTTATCATTTATTCTTTGTTTAATTTTTAAGTTTTCATCTTGTATTAAATTGAACCTTTTTATTGTATCCAATCCAATCAATAAATCGTAGTTAAAATTATCATTTTTTACAACTATTAAATTTAATTTGTCTTCTATTTCTCCAATTTTCATATGTAGGTTAGCCCGGTTTTCAGTAAATTTCACACCATTTATGGTTTTCAATATACTTTTATTCTTTATTAGTTTTGTTTTTAATAATTTTATAAATTTTTCATTAATTAGTGAACATGTAGAGCCATTATCGTATACTGCTTGAATTGTTTTCTCTTTATTTACAATTACCCTAATCTTTATTAATGAAAGTGGTGTGGGATTCCCTTGGCCAATTAGTTTTTTTTTAACATCATTATCTTGTAGTCATATTTCATCTTCATCGTCTTCGTCTTCTTCAGTTATATTTATTTCATTTTTATTGATTCTTTTATTCCAACATGCCTGTATTGGGTGATAACGGTTTTAAGACCCAACGATTCACATCTTGTGCATGGGGTCTTCTTAGTTTTTGAAATTTTCAATAATTTATCTTTAACATAATCAAATTTTTTTCTTCACTTTTCTTCGTTTCCCAATTCGTCGTTATATGGTGATAATCATTAATTTTCTTTAGTTCGTTTATTAAATCATCCATAGTCTTAATTTTCTCCCTTTCCAATTTATTTTGTATTTCAGCCGGTAAATTAAACACAATTTGATAAATCCTAAATAATTCTGGTATATTTTTATCCGCTTCCAGTAATAATCGTTCTTTCTTAATTACGTATTCGATTAATGATCCAGAAATATATTTAAATCCAAATGCTGCGCAGATGGGAGCCCAATTTCTTTTTTCATAAGTCAGCAAAAAATTTTTTTCCAACCATCCCAATCAGAAGCTGATAATTTCATTAAATTGGCACTATACCACTCTTTTATATTGCCCTCAACGAAGATTTTTAATATTTCTATTTTTGTGTTATTATTACTAATTTCACACCTAAGGCACTCCTTTTCGAATGACTCCATCCAAACTGTTGCCTCTTGCCTTCCATTAAATTTTACAATTAAAAATTTTTTTCTATCTCGTTTAAATTTACTTGAGTATGCGATTTTAATTTAGTTTTTAGGTCATTGATTTGCTCTAATAGAAAATGTTCATTGGATGTTAACTCACCCTTTTTTCCTGTTGTACAATCAGTTTCCTGATATTCCTCCAAAACATAATCCTTCACGCAAAAATTTTCTTCTTCATCCAGATAAATTTTTTTTAATTCTGGTTTAAATGTTACTCCTATTTTCCTGTACCCTCCGTTCTTTGTAATAGATTGCAGAGTATTACTAACCGTCCTCAAAGATAGCAGTTCGGGATGGTTTTCAACCTTCTTCAATTCTTCTGGAATTCGATACCATACCCTCTTGTCCAAAGATATTCCGATCAAGATGTTCTCCCTTTCATTCATCTTCATCAGATGTAAATGCAGTTTTGGTTGAGTCATTATTGTATCTTCTTATAATCTTTTTGTAATCTTTAAATCGATTAGGTTATAAATGATTCAATTAGCTAGAACTATAAATGAGTTTTATTAACAAATATACAATACAATTTATACAATAAATAATTAGAAGATAATCTTACCTATAAATGAAAAGATTATAAGACCTTTATCACGTATTTAAAGATGTACAATTTATTCTTATTATCTTCTATTTATATTAAATTACAAGTTCATATTATTTAACCGAACTGACATGTGCATAGCAAGCCAGAGCTACTACCAACATAATATTTAATAAATCCCTAGAGGTTATAATAAGAGCGCTAAATTAGGAATAAGGTATTATTATCTAATTTACATGTATTAAATTCTAACAATATTTTTCTGTTTCAGATTGTAAGAATGAGATGTTGTAGAACTCTCTTCCGTCGTAAACACCTGGATAATCTTGAACTAGACTCAACACCTTTGGCTCGTGTCCTAAACGTATTCGATCTAACTGCCCTCGGCGTGGGAAGTACACTTGGAGTGGGTGTTTATGTCCTAGCAGGAGATGTCGCCAAAAATGTAGCTGGACCAGCCGTTATAATCTCTTTTGCTATTGCGGCAATTGCATCTGCTTTTGCAGGTATTTTGCAACACTATCTTGAAAAAAATTTATATCAATTTCAAATATGTATCCACTTTATGGGGGTATGAAGTATTTCTACTTGCCTGGGGTAATTGTGTTTTGAAACTCGACATTGATTTCATTTGGTGAAAGGGGTTGGCAATAAGTCACCACTCTTGGGCGCGGGTTAATGACTGAAGAAAAGGGAATAGATGGTGAAGAAAGAAGATCCCTAGCTCTTGAAAATATAATCGCGTAGGGGTCGGAAAAAATAAGAGTTAAGGCCGCTGTACACGAGGCTTTTTTGCTCTACCTGTTTTTGGTTTGCAATTTGGAGGCCTGTCGGAGTCGAAATGACTTCACTGCTGGCTGTCTTTCTGGCTAGCTTGCTTGATTTAAAAGATAGGATATGTTCTATTTTGGTCCTGGGATGCTTTTGAGTGGGAGCAAGCAGACAAAATATTATTAAAATAAGCTTCGTGTGCAGCGGCCTTTAGCCAAGAGAGGCTGGATAGGAAAGATAAAAGAGAGGAGCCTGACACAAGTAAGTGGAAGCAATGTCAGACTCAGCTCGGATAGCCCCGTGGTCGCCAACCACGTACTCATCAGAAATGAGCTCCTGAGGTTGGATTGAAAATAAATATCTAAAAGACAAACATCCTAAGTCCGGAAAATGTTAGAATATCTGTTGGAAACCAGGATCTAGAAGACGTGGATGAATATATCTAACTTGGCACAAAAAGTATAACTTAGGCCCAGTTGTATGTCGGTTATAGACTTTAAACGCTGACAAGGGTAATACCTTATAATTCACCTTGTGCCTGACAGGATGGCCACAAGGTGAATTATAAGGCTTTACCCTTTGTCAACGTTTAAAAAGAGTTTACCAACCGACATACAACTGGCCCTAACAGATCTTATTAATCTATCTTTTAACAACAATGTAACCTGCAACATCCTGTTGCAGATGTAAATTCTAAATCTGAAGCACGATCCTTCCAAGATCACCTAACTTTTATTAATTTTTCCCATCTATTAAAAACATTTTCCATCAACCGGTCCTTTTGTACTAAAGAAGAAAAAAATGAAGTATTTGTAAATATGAATTAGAAATTCATCAGAACTCTACATATGACTCGCAGAAGTGCTTAACTATACATTTATCAAGGGATATCCAAATAAAAAATAAAAAAGTAGGATTATTATCTCGATATTATCATAACTTAGCGATTAATT
Organism: Forficula auricularia; assembly: GCA_024734495.1. Classification (NCBI taxonomy): domain Eukaryota; kingdom Metazoa; phylum Arthropoda; class Insecta; order Dermaptera; family Forficulidae; genus Forficula; species Forficula auricularia. Next base: position 4,884,274 of record JALMQS010000101.1, on the reverse strand, counting down.
TTAATTGTTTAAAGATTTCTAACTGACACACTTATACCTCGAATAAATACAAGATTTTGATAATGGATTCAATCTTTGTCTATGTCTATTTTATGTTATACAAACGTTAATATTAATCAATATTTTAATTAAAACTATTAAGTACATGTGTATTTTTTATTTTACAAAATTAAAAAGTTAAAACCTAAACCAAAATCACTGGTGCTGTAGACAGTTTACTCCTAATAAAACAGGTCTTAAAACATTTTCACATTAACAAAAAAGAATTGAAAATAAAGATTCCCCATCCTAGACATACCATATATCTTTAAAAACTAAATAAATTTAATTGCTTTGTGGTTGAGCAACAATAAACAATTTTTACTGTTTTTTGGGATCATCCTGTCTAGGTTTTTTAAAACTTTTCAAAATAAAAATTGTAAGAAAATGTGAAAACTTTAACAAGGCGCTTTATTTTTTTCGATTTTTCTACTTAAAAGTGTCACTATAATAAAATTAGAATATATGTATTAAGGGCGGATATGTTGAAATTTTGCAATTATATATTTGCTGAAACCCACCCCATAATAAAAAGAAATTCTGACTTCACCCCTGCTAAGATTTTTTTTTTTTTTTATTTATTTTATAAATATGATATAATAAAATCCAAATGCGCAATTGGGACAAAAAGCTGAAAACTTGAAGACTCTTGAAGAATTTTCGGGAATTGGCAATTTTTTATCAGCGAATAGTACGAATGCCAAATTTCAGGGCATTACAAACGCTCTCCATAAAACAATTCGATTTTTTCAACTTATCTGCGTTTATGAACCAGAAGTTCTCAAGTTCGAAAATCCAAAATCTTATGTGTTCTTCGTTTTAAAAGACACATTTTGGCACCAGAACAAACTCGCTGAGATCTTCAGCTCTTAACTTGTAAACCAGACATATAGGCAGAAAAATAATAATTCTTGAAAATTATATTTCTTCAAGTTTCAGAAAAAATAAATAAATAAAAAACTGAGAACATTAAAGATAGGGTATATCTTTATTTGTATCAAGCAGAGAATATCCTCATTGATTCCCTATTGAAAATAACAAATCTTGTAAATTCAATGTTTTGAAGCAAACAAAACTCTTGAGCATACAAAAGGAAATACCTACATAATCAATATTTTTTATTAAATTATCGATTAATATAAAAAATTTAAGTTTGAATTCTTATACACACATTCCATACTCTGACATTGTGAAAACACTCTTGTGCCAGAAATTATCGCAGTTCTTAGTCTTTCTCCTGAAGTCTATATACAGGGTGTTTCAGGAGGAATAGTAAATATTTTAGGAGGTGGTAGTATAGACGAATTGCAATAAAAAATGCCATATAACATGTGTCCAATTTTTATTGAGTACAGAGATACAGCTGTTAAATTATTCACCAAGAACCAACACCAAATTCCTTAAAAACTATACAGCTGTTAGTATGTAACTCAAACAAACTTAAAGCAAAGGCAAATGAGGACGTTCAAAGTTGAAAAATAATAAAAATAAAAATAAAAATTGGACACATGTTATATGGCATTTTTTATTGCAATTCAACTATACTACCACCTCCTAAAATACTTACTATTCCTCCTGAAACACCCTGTATATAGGTATGAACAACCCTTTTGATGAGATTTCCTGAGAACGCTTTTTTTAATCGAGTTCTTTCTATTTTGAAACTTTATTTCATTAGGAAATTATATGAAGAAAACAACTTTAATAAAAAAAAATGTCAGAACGTAAATTCTCCATCATATAGTGTAAATAAAGCATTGATTCCTATTTTCACAATAAATCGAAGAGATAACATTTGAATTCATCTCTAAATGATAAAAATGTTGATTTAGTCATTTGTTATCTTGATTAGTAAAATTCATCATCCGTCATTATGATTGCCATTGAAGTCACAAAGAGATTTTCCTGAAAAAAATCCAAAATTATTGTCATTATTTTAGATTAAACTTATCTTTCAAGATATTTGTTAATATGGAGTCAGCAAATAATTGTTTAAGTTTTAATTTTTATAATAAAATTAATAGACTTGTTCTCTTGAGCTCAGGCATTTTGATTTAATTTAACAAGACATTACTAAAACGTCTCTTATATGATCTAGGGCGTTTTCTATAAGACCAGGATTTTTGAATAAAATCTTAGATTAATGTATAGTTTAAAAAATGATATATTTTGAAAATGAATAAATAATTCTCCGATTTAAACCTGAACCACCAACAATAAAATTCTTAAGTCTCTTGATAAACCGCCCTTAATCGAATGTCAACTCCTATGAAATGGATTCGTAAATTCTATATTTAATGCACTCTTTTGTCAAGTTGATTATATTATTGTTAGCTAAATTTGGTTTCATTACCTAGACAATAACATAATCTGTATTCAATTCAGAGACAAACAATAAGACTTTTAGGACTAATCTGTCTGGTCCAACTCACTTAGTTCTGAAATCAACCACCCCTAAATTATTAATAGTAAATGACGATTTTTCGATTACTTATTTTCATTTACACAAATGAAGTTTTGTTTGAATTCATTAATAATCATCATCATAGATATTACCACGGCTTTTGTTCCAACGAGATAAATTCAATAATCCGTCCAAATGCTTCATTTGGACGAAATACAAGATTTTCCAAGATTCAATACCCTTACACGTTTAAATTAGATACTAACCGAACAAACGCATTCTCCAATTCGTTTGTCCCCATGACTTCTAGAAATTGGAATTCTCTTCCCTTGGCCGTCTTCCCAGCAACATATAACCTTCAGTCTTTCAAGTCCTGCATCCACAGATACCTTCGACTACGACCTAATCCTTAAATCTCTTTATCTGTTTATTTATTTATTTAGCTGTTTAGCTAGTTTTACGGACAAGATGTCCAATACAGAAAAAGAAACATATACAGGATACAATATTAAAACAATATGGATATAATAAAATAACAGATAGGTATCAGAGAGAAAAAAACAAACTTATTACACTGAAGTGGTTTTTACAATGTGACTGATGGTTTTAAGATGATTTTTTTGAGTTGGTGAGGAGTTGTGCTGGAAAGGTCAAGATTGGTCGAGTGTTTATTTGCTAGTGTTTGAATTCTGTCAATGGCGTTGGTTTAGTTAGTCGAGTGATGTGGAACTACAAACATATCTTGGGATCTCGTGCTATGTGATGGGATTCTAAAATTTAGCTTAGATAGAATTTTTGGACACACGATTTTCCCAGAAATAAGTTTAAGCAGGAAGGAAATGTCATTGTAATCACGACGTTGTTCCAGTGTGTTGAGTTTCAGGTGTGAAATTAGATAGTCATAATTCAGATTATCTATACTTATGCCTAGTTTATAATTAACCGTCCTCAAAAATTTATGCTGGACTCTTTCCGAGGATGCCTTATGTATCTCATAGTAGGGGTTCCATATTACACTGCAGTATTCAAGTTTACTTCTCACGAGAGCAGCGAACAAGAATTTGAGGGCATCTATGTTTCGAAAGGATGAGGTTATTCGCGTGATGAAACCCAAGGATTTACGACCTTTACTAACAATGTTATTTATGTGCGGGACGAATGTCAATTTAGTATCTAATATCACACCCAAGTCCCTAATATTATCAACGCTTAGTAATTTGTAGTTATCTATTGAATATGTAAATTTTAACAAATTTGTTGCCCTGGAGAAGTTTATGAATTTACACTTGGTTTCGTTCAGTTTGAGACCAATATCAGTGCAATTATTCAAATTTAATTGTAGAGTTTGACAATCATTTATAGAATTAATAACTTTAAACATTTTCAAGTCATCAGCCAGGAACCTCTTCTTATTTTCACGATGCATGGGTCCACCACGGACTACAGAGGTTGTACCTTTTAGTGCAACTTCTTCATGTATCAATATCATTATAAAAAAAAATAATGTATTTTACAATTTCAGACCGGTTTGAAGCAACCACTCGACTTTATTTGGCTCTATTCCCTGTTACATCTTTCACTTCTCTAAAATAGGGGTGTACAACCTTTTGGCTTACATGAGCAGCATTTGAAGCAAAAACAAATGCCTAATTCCATAGATATCTGTTAATCAAAAAATATAGTTAATAACGTAGAATAATGATATTCACCAAGACAAAAAAGCAAAAATATCATTGCATAATAATCTTCGAGTTTTTTCCTTCAGGATTCTGTTTTTAAATTATTTACCACTTCAAAAATTTTTAATTACTGAAATAATAAATATTTTACAAAATGGAAATATGAGGTGAATAATAATTTTTAACTATTCGAAACTTCGTTATTTTTGTTACCTGATAGTTGAGCTTATAATTTTGCGCTTGTTGAATTTTATTCTCGAAAATAGCCTTAGGTACATTATGTAAATTGATATTTCAAAAAAAGTGAATAAATATTGAGAAGCCAGGAAGAATATTTGTTTCTGGGTAGATAATTTTTATGAGAGTTTAATAAAGAGACCTTATTAAATATTTGTTTCAGTTCAATGTCTGATTGCAGTTTTATAAATACAATTAGAAAGTTTGCTGTTAAAATAATATATTTAAATCGATAAAATGGTTCAAAAAATGCCAAAATTGTGGTTATTTTTTGGAAATTTTGATATATTTTTTCACATTCAAAATTGAAAATCTCCCTTTTATTCTTCGAAAATTTTTGGGAAGATATTCTAAATTCTTCTTATTTTATTTTAGAAAAAAAAAATTATCGGGTCACATTGTATCAGATATCTATCTTTACCCGTAACATAAAAATCTCAATGTTTTAAGGACATTTATAATTTTATGTCGGGCCGCATTGATTGCTGTGCTGGGCCGCGGGTAGGACAGCCCTGCTCTAAAAGGTCCACATCCAAATATTTTATTATTTGAAGGAAATTTTTTATCTAAATCTTCCCAGTCCCCATTTCTTTTTAATCTCACCTAAAATATTTTTTAAGAAGCTCTTCTCTTACTCAGATTCTTCCACCCTGTTCTCTTTTCTCTAATCCTATCGAGAACTTCTTGGATTTTAATTCAATCTACCCATTTAATCTTTAACATTCTACCACGACATTTCACCTCCTCTCCAATCGTCCACGTTAGATAATCATGCATACTCTCTTCAGCAACATCATCCTATCGTATATTCTAAACTAAGTGAGAAAGAGCATAATAATTTTTCCTTTGAATTACGCCCTATTTTAGCTTGAGCAATTCTAGATTTAAATTATTTTTCACTTGTCCCGTCGCAAATGATTTAAATAACTTCCTAGATAGGGGAATTGCTTAACTTCTAGTTTTCTTAATCTAGCTTTATACACTTTAATCTCTTTGTTCTTTTTTAAATAATAAACTAAGATCTTTAACAACAAGATATAGTAGACATCATCATTATTTATAAATATTTTTTGAACAACAATAAGTAATACAACATAAGTAACTACGAGTTGTATTATTATTTATTGTTGTTCAAAAAATATTTATAAATAATGATGTGTGATTTCAATAAAAATTTACCTTCAATCGCTAAAATAAATCTAAGCTTTTACAGCTACTTATCTAATAAAGTAATAGACAATTATTTTTTGAGAGAACAAAACCCGCTAATCGCTTGGTAATAGCTTCAGACTTAAGGTCCTTGTCTGTTTAAAATCTAAGTCTCGCCTAAGCTATTTTACGTAGAGTAAATTATAGGGGAATCATGTTTGAGTTCACCCTCTTTTTTTTATGGAACATATTTCATGAAATTTCGAGAGTTAACTCCAGGCTCATCTATATCAAAGGGTGGTCCTATGTTTTTGCAACTGGTTCTTAGACGAATTACTTAAGCAAATATCAAAAGTTGAAAGGAATTTCGAATGTAAAAGATTGTGATAAAATACAATAATACTAATATTGTATTGTGACAAAACCAACCCTTCAATTTAATGAAAAAAAAAATAATACTAAAGTATACTGAATTAAATGTTTAAAGAGAAGGCTAATTATTTTATTGTTCATCATTTTTGCTTAGTACTTCTATTGATTGATTGCTTTTGCAGGTCTCTGTTACGCTGAATTCGGCGCCCGAGTTCCACGTGCCGGATCTGCTTATATATACAGCTACGTGTGCGTAGGCGAAATCGTTGCCTTTATTATAGGATGGAATTTGATTCTCGAATATGTTATTGGTAAGTTTGATTTTAAGGCATAATTTGAGCCGTTCACAGGCCAAAGAAATTAACTTCACTTTTTATTTATTAAACATTCTGAATGATTAACCTTAATACTACTAAATGACATTTTTCTAAATCCTCGAACATTAATTATTAAATTATTATTAGTGATTATTATTTATTTATATCATAAGGAAAAATCATTGATATTATACTCTGCTTGTTGCAAATAAACATATTCAATGACTATATATGTACTATATATTTAATATATATGCTCATGTTTATTTGCACCAGACAAAGGACAATCTCTTTGATTTTCCTTATGAACCATTAACTCTGGTGCTCTCGGCAAATTAAATCTTTTCAATTAAATATTAATTTATATTAGAAGCCAATGTTTGAGAATTTTTTATTTCAGAATATTCCAGAAACGATTTAGAAGTAATAAAAGCTACCCTAATAATAAAGATAGGATCTTCAAAATGTTAGTTTGAATTTTTATTTAAAAAATTTGGTCCCTAATAAGGGACAAATTTCAATTCATTTTAGAATGGCATTTTGGACGAAATAGAGTATAATCTTATTTCTTTAAATAAATTTTTAGATAAATGAAAAAATCGCCCTAAATGTGAGGGACCCACATTTATTCTCAAAATAAATAATTAATATCTTGAAAAATGATCTAATACTAATAATTCAATGATTTGATAATTTTTATTAAAAATAAATGTCCATTAAGGAAGTCTAGATACTTACCATAGCTTAGGCTCGTGGAGGCTCTGAAGAGTGAACCGTCTCCGGCCTTACAATTCAATCTCCCAAATTCATCTAAAACCAAATAAAAAAAAACCCACTAATTAATCGATATGGACTTATTGATAAAAATTAGCTTAGGAAAATAATTTAGAAAGTAACCAAAAATTTCACTTGATAGCACCATCATGGCTCCATGTTCTAAACAAGGGGTCCCCAAACTACGGCCCGTGGGCCATTTTTTAGTTAAAAGAAATGTGATAATAATATCATCGGAAATGTTTGTTCTATTATATTTTTGTTATTTCCAAATAAATAATTACTAAATTAAATCGCCGAAATGTGGACGAAAATTTACGTATATATCAGTACAGTTTTAAAACTTTTGAAGGTCATGAGACAAGCTTCATGAGGAGGGCTTGAATTATTTATTCAATATTATCCTCAATTTTATTTTTGATCGAACGGAGCCCCCGAGTTTGGACACCCTGAAGAGACTGCCTTAGGAGGATGTATGAATATGTATAGTATGTATGAATATTTATGTATATTTGTTCTGTTGTAGAATAAATTGTATTGAAGATTTATTTGAAGGTAACTTATATTTGTTTGATTATTTGAAAAAAGTTTAAAAAAATGCGGCCTTAAATATAAAGTTTTATTCATCTAAGTTTTAATGCGGGCTTTAAACAGCAAAAAGTTGTTTAAACTTCAATAGTCCCTGGCTATTATAAACAAAATAGATAGGGTAGAAGGGTTCTACTAGTTTATCAGGACATTTAAAATTAACCATACTAGTAGAAAAAAATGTTTTTAATTAAGAAAAATAAATAATTTAAAAAAAAAATTCAAGCAACCATGAATTTTATTCTGATCAGTAAGGTCCAACCTGAGTGGCTTTTGAAGAAGTGTTTATAGTTTGAATATCACTGATCTCATAATAATAATAATAAATTTATTCTATTTGATTAAATCAGGTTCAGCGAGTGTTGCGCGAGGGTTGAGTGTATTTGTCGACTTCTTATCAAATAATACCATGCACGATGCCTTTTTGAATTCGGTGCCCATAAACTCACTCTACACATCGCCATTTTTTGATTTCTTCTCATTTGGAGTTTCAATTATATTAGCAGGTAAGTTCAAGACTGATTGATTACATTAACAAATCAGTCTATATCTATCTATTTTCTGAATCGGAAACCAAGCTTGTGCGAAAAATTAATCCCGATAAGCTAGAGATCTGAAATTTTATATACTTATTATGATACTAGCTGCAAGGCTCGCCTTCTGCGGCCCTCTTGCTAGCCAAGGGTCTACACCTAGAACCTGCTTTAATATACGAGCTATCTAATGCAAAAAGAATTTTTCAAATCGGATTAGTATTTCCTAAGATTAGCTTTCTCAAACCCACCAACAAACTCTCCAGCCCTATATCTGGTATTAGTATAGATGTATGATATGAAATTTAGGGAAGTGAAAGATTGGCATATATTCCGGCAATGTTGCTGCAATGTTCAGAGGCAGACATAGGAATATTGCTCCAATGTTGCTCCAATGTACCTGCAATCTCCCTGCAAGGTTTAATATTCCAATGTAATATTGCTGCAATATTCCTTTCTGTCTGGGTAGTTTAGAGTCAAATGGAGTGGGTGGTTGCATCAAACCAGCCCTAGAATTGTTTAGTCATGATGATGATTGATCGCATGGGGAAACAGAAAATTTTAAATTTCAAGGGTTCAAATTTGGGAGATGTGTGTGCATCAGATTGATTAAGAATATTATCTCAAAATAAAAAGTAAATCTTACGAAAATACCTAAAATTTGTAACTAAAATAAAATGTCCGCCAACAGCCAAATCTTGGCTAAACTCATACTTCGAAGCCTGAAATATAAATGAAGGTGTTTAGGAAAAATGAAAATTATTAAATTTCCAAGTCCAGAAAACCAAAAAAGTTACAATTTAAGAGGGAGGTAGACCTTTATTTAAAAGAGGGTGCGGATATTCTATAAAAATTTCAAAATCAAAGAGGAGGGTTCCAAGGAAATTAAAATTATTGATTGATGTATAGAAGAATAGTCCTTTTTATGAGATTTTAAGATCTAAAATTTTGGTTAAATCAAATTTTAAATAAAAAAATCTAATTTTTAAAATTATTTTTTGTATTTATTTATTATTTTATTTTTAATTTTTCATTTTCATTTTTGTGGCCAAGATAAGAAGCACCCTCCCTGGTCATTCAGCTAGTTGTGAATAAAAAAACATTTGGTTTTGGTGGACTAATAACACGAAAATTTTATAATTTCTAAAAAGTACACAACATTTCAGTTTTAAATTCGACTATATTATGTCATCTTTTTAATGAAAATTTGATGCTAGTGAAATCTATATACTACATATAAAATTAAGGTTTTTGTCTGTAAATTGCTCCAAATCACGCCAAATTTTGCTTGCACATGTTTCAAGCAAAGTTATGAACGAAAACACCCTCAACAAAATCCCTGTCTGTCTGTATGTATGTCTGTTTCAGTGGTTTCCGAAAAGTTGCTCACGATTCACGTAAAAACGGCTGAAGGGATTATTATGAAATTTCATATTTACATCAGATGTCTTCTAACTTACGTTTTTAGCTATATAACGTTTTGATATTTTGACCACAGAAGGGGGTTTGGGAGGGCGCACGAATGAAAATTATCAAATAACTCCTAAACTATTAACCCTACGGCAAATTTATGATAAACAAAGTTGTAGGGGATGTGATTTCTGACAACTTTTGTTTAAAAAAATTGTAGTGGGTTAGGGTGCGGAATGGAGCGTTGGGGTGGTGATGTCGGAGGCGGGGGTGGGGGTGCGGGGGGGGGGGTCGAGGGCTGGGGGTCTAGGGGGCGTACCCTGGCTAGCAAGAGGGCCGCCGAAGGCGGGCCTTGCAGCTAGTTCTATATAAAAATTGAAATCTCTTTTTGTATATAAGTATAAATAGTTATTCAAGTTATTCACATATAGTATAAAATGTTTTTTTACTCTATTTTAGTCGCATTATAAGCAATTAATTAGGCTTTAGATTAATTACCAATATCAACATTTACGAAATATATTTATCCTTGGAAAACAAGATAATGATTACATTATGTCATAGGCCGAATTTTTATGTCTACTCTGCAAGCCCTGAAGGCTTTAATACAAAGAACTCTTAAATTTCTAGCTTCAGAACTTCCAGTTTTAATTAAAATGCAGAAAATCAGATAAAAGAATCGAATTGTTAAATGGGAGCTATCGAATATTTATTCTTAATGATTTTAAATTTTGTATACAAATAGGGATTAATAAACTATACACCCCAATTTTCAAACTAGTTGCGAAAAAATTGCCAAATAACTAAAATTTGGGGAGAGCGCAAAAAGGCTTGAAAAAGTTTTCACTTTGAATATGTATTATTATATCATATTAATTTAGAAAACATTATAATAATAATAATAATAAAATAACTAGCTAGAATTTTTCTTATGGGAGGTGGAAAGGAAACATATATCTACCTATATTCAGCGAGCGAGATCCAGGGGGGGCGTATGGGGGCGACCGCCTCCCCCCCCCCCCCCAAGCATTGGAGATCAAGATTTTTAACATGTTTATTTAATTTTTTATAACATTAAATTTTAAAATTGAAGAAAATAAAGTTCTATGTGGGGGACGGCGTCTCTGACCCCCCCCGCTTGGACAATTCGATCGCGACACATTTCCGAGATCAAAAGTAGATCTTGTATACCGGCGACCGCCCCCCCCCCCCCCAATCAGAGGTCTAGATCCGCGCATGCCTATATTGCATTCAGAATGTTGACATACCCCCTATAGAAAATCAATTTGACAAACACAGATATAAACTATCCACATTAATTTTAATAAGGTACAATTTTAGATAGAAAAATGACAATTCATGTCTGTCTAAAAATATAACACACTTTTCTTCCTTAATATATAAACTGAGAGTGTTCGGAAATTTTTGCAAATACTATATATAAGAGCCTAGATTAATTTGTAACAACGCTCAGAGAATGCTGCCGACAGGAGCGCTGATGCTGTCGGTATATTTGCGGCAAATTTAAAATATAATTGTAATTGTAATTTGAAATGAAAGACTCCAATTGATTTTAAATTAAGAAACATTAAATATATTGATAATTATTCCTCCCCCCCCCCTCACCACTCAAAAATTAAATATTCAATTTGCTTTTCTTTGCGCACAGAAAAATAAATTAATCACATCTTATTCGATTTATATTTTATATTATTATTTGTTTATTTTTTAATAATTTGCCACTTTTTTATAATTTTTTAAAAATCTAAATTTTGTTATTCTTATTTTTGGATTTTTACAAAATTGAACGACTTAAGACACGCATGTCCGAGTTTCTCATGGCAATACTGGAGCAGCCTCTCATACAAACAACACCTGATCTCTTTTAAATATTTGGAGCCTTTTATCCATTAAATTTAAAAAAATGATATAATATAATTCTCCTCCTCACACGATCCCACTTATTTAAATAAATCTATTTCCACACAAAAAATATCACAATGCTGTAGATTATAGAAAAAAAAATACTTCCAGATTCATACCTAGAGCCTCATTTCTGTAGCTGTGTCAGGACGAAAATGAGGCGAAACTTTTAAGAGACTATGTATTTTCGGGAGTTTACAGGTATACATTTGGAGTGTGGTGTTTTAAGAGGAATAACATTTTTGGACCGAGACGCTGCCCGCCAGGGCACCAGCCCGGAGGGCCGAGCTTCGAAGGCGTGCCAAAGGCACGCACGAAAAGCTCGTAATGATATATGCAGACTAAGTAATATGACGTGACAATAATTTAAATTATGGTTGAACTAGCAAGTTGAAATTCACAGATGATTTAAGGAAAAGTTCTGAGTATTTACTTTAAGGGATGGATTATTTTTTGATAGATATTTCATTGTTACGATAACCTTCCTGAATTTATTTAGGTCTAGTGTAAACCTCTATAGCTAATCTTGGCCCTCAACAACATTTCACAATGATTAACCATATTTGATTTACTTTTCCTGAAAGAAAATTATTTCTTTCCCACTTTGTCCTGGAATAACTAAAAAACAATCCCTTAATGAATAATTGTAAATTACAAATGGTAAGGGTATAATCCCTCTCATAGGGTATAATGATGGTTTCAGAAATTGTCGCATTTACGATTAAAGCGCAGTCGATTTGCCCTAGAAAGATGAAAAAATCATTCTTTTGTAAGTGAGGAATAATTTAGGGTAGTTATTTAACATAGTTACCTGCCTTAGGAAGGGAAAAAAGATAATCCCAAAAATATTTTAAACTTAATAAATCTGGTTAAAAGAAACTATTCCTTTTATGAGAAATACACCTACTTAATTAAAAATGGATCTATCCTAAGTAGGTATTTGTAATGATCTTAAATGAATTCTGAAGAGTTGAAACCCTTTATCTATAATTAAAAATCGAAAAAAAAGTAGACGGTATAACGAATTAACATTGAAGAAATCACATTTTCGTGGATCAAACTTTGAGAAAGAATGAATGAAAGGTCTAATAAAGAAAATAGTTTCGAGCCCCAAATTAATGTGAAAATCTCCCCGAAATAATCTAAAAAAAATTTCAAATTTCTTGCTCAACTTTTACTAGTCCAAAAAAAACAAATTTTTGACAAGACTTTTGGCTCAGTCAGAATATTTAAATAGATATTATATCATGATATAACGTCCATCTGAAAAAATAATTTCTTGAAAAACATTTCAGACCAATTCTATAGCATTAATTTCTTTAGAGATTAATGCAACAACACCGCCTTGAAATCTATTTATAGATTTGTTTGCTCATTGCCAAGGAAAATTGTAAAAGCATAACTTTCAAAACAGGGATATAACACAAAAGTAACATCATTCAAGGAGAATAACTTAGTAAAATTATATAATTCCACAATGATTTATTTATTTATGATTTTATTTAAATAAAAATAAATAAAACAATTATTTAGTGAAAAATTAAAAAATCCAAATTTACCGAATTAATAAGCCATTATAAGTAAAAGTATATTTTTTAGAAGAAAAAACATGACGAATAGTTGTAATATAAATTCACGTCTTAATTGATTGAATAAGGAAAATTATTTTTGTATTAACCTATTTTTAGTAAATAAATAAAAAAATTTTTTTAAATAATTAACCCGAAGGTTTGAGTAACTTTTTTTGAAAATAAGATGGAATTTTTTCAAAAATAAGAATCAAAGATAAGAATTTATATTTAAGGGCAAAATCTAATATAAATCCAATATAAAATTATTCTATTAAAATCTTAGATTGGGACCTTAAATATAAATCATTATTTTAATTATTTTTAATTTCATTTATCATAATAATTGTTCATTCTTTTCAGTTGCCCTCGGATTAGGAGTCAAATTCTCATCATTGGTTAATTCAGTTTTTACTAGTATTAATCTAATTGTAGTAGCAATTGTAATTATCGCCGGAGGAATACATGGTAATTATTTATTTTTATAATTTTTACATTAAGTCAATTAATTACACGAATGGATGATTTTTTTCACAAAAAAATCTTTATTTTTTTTTGTTATTTATTCACATGTAGAAAGAGTATACCCGACATGGAAAAATTTACGTGGCACAAGCATAAGAAATAAATTTAACTTCTGTAAAACAGGTCTCTATTTGTCTGGCAAACCATTCTAGTTTTTAAACTAAATAAGATACAGAATTGATATTTAGAAGTTATGCTTATTAATTATGAAGTCCTATTAAAATTTTAATCGGAATATTTGAGCAAGTCGAATTTTTTGTGGGGTCAAAATAGAAAAAATATTTTTTTATCTTCTAATATGGGATATCATTGTATAGAACTAATTAAGTACCTATAATAAGAGTGAATTTTTAAAATTTTAATTCACTCTACAATCACGATATGAGGGGGTGTCAAATTGTTAATGTTATAGAAACTAGAACTTTTATTCATTTTTTAATATTAATTCCGTAATAGACACCACAAAATTAATTAGATTGAACTGTTTTTATAAAGAATACAAAACGTTGTTGATTAGTGATAATTAATACATCATTCGATAGTGGATTAAACTTATATATTTATATATATATATAACAGGTAACTTCAATATTTGTCGAAAATTAGTCATATTATAGTTTGAACATTTACTTTTCAACAGATTGTAATTTAATATTTCATTCTGAGTTAAAAAAGCTATGATTCTTTAAAAAAAATGCGAAAATTCGAAATCTTTAATTCAATTCGACGAACCTCTCGTCTCTGATATGCAATATAAAAATATTTTCTCTAAAATCTATGATTGGTCCTTAAGTAAATTCATTAATAAATCAATTTAGTTTAATTTTGATAGTGAGAACTTCAAATTTATCACAAAGGCATTATCTGATTTTAGCCAACATAGGCAACTGGCAACTGGAGCCCCAAGAAACGAAAAATGGATCTATAGATAATGGAGGTTTTATGCCCTTTGGAGTCTATGGCATCTTAAAAGGAGCTGCGATCTGTTTTTATGGATTTGTGGGGTTTGATTGCATTGCAACAACAGGTGCACTTATATTTAATAATAAATAAATAAAAGAAAAAAATATATAATAATAATAAATCAGATAATAATTTTAAATTTCAGGGAAGAAGTGAAAAATCCAAAACGAGCGATTCCTATCTCGATAGTGACTTCATTAATCATAGTATTCCTCGCTTATTTCGGAATCGCAGCCGTTCTTACTTTAGTTATTCCATATAATCTTCAAGTAAATTATATCGAAACAATTTTAGAAATAATTTTTTTTCTAATTTTCTTACATACAATTCTAGGATGAAAAAGCGCCTATTCCTTTTGCGTTTGAATATATTGGATTATCTGGAATTCAATGGACTGTTTCAGTGGGCGGCATTTTCGGATTATTCGCAAGGTAAATAAACATTAGGGTGCTCCTTATTTTAGATATTTTCGAATATTTACACTGACAGGGGCTGGTTAGAAATAAATAAAAAAAATATCCCCAAGTTTCAAGTCTATCTCAATTTTAACCTAGTGCTACACAGCGATTATGTTTCCAATCTAAATAACATGGGGTTTTTTATTGAACGATCAATTTTTATTCCGGTCAAAGTAATGGTTCAAAAAATTTGAAACTCTGTAGACTCTATCCTTATAATAATAGTTATCCCTTAGAATTTTTTCAGATTTTTAGCTATTATAATTTTGGAGTCTATAACTTACTAATACTAAGATATAGCAGTATTTTATGTAGATATAACTCCAAAATTGTAAATTCTGAAGGATACCTACTATTATAAGGATAGAGTCTACAGAGTTTCAAATTTTTTACTTACTTTGTCCGGAATAAAAAAATTGATCGTTCAATGCCAAAAACCCCATGTTATTTATATGGGAAACTTAATCGGTGTGTAGCACTAGGTTAAAATTGAGATAGAGGCTTGAAACTTGGGGGATATTTTTTTATATTTATTTCTAACTATATGAGTCTCTGTCAGCGTAAAAATTCGAAAATATCCAAAATAAGGGCACCCTAATAAACAAATAAATATAAATAAATATAACAGAAAAATAACGAAAATAAAAAGCTTTATAATCGGTTGTAAAGATGTATAGAAATAGTTCGTAGATATAAATAAATTATAGATATTTATATTAGAAAGAGAAACAAAGAGGTTGTCCTCTGCTTGATGCAAATAAACATATACACATATATATCAAGATGATATATCTGTATATATATTATTTATTTGTTTGAGACTATAGTTTCGAAGACTTGGTCTTCATCATCATCGGATTACCAATAGGATCTCCATTGTCCCCGTTATTAGCAGAAATATTCTTAAATGATTTTGAAAATAAATTCCTTGACAATGAAAAATATTCAAAAAACATTATATACTATTATCGATACGTAGATGATATAATTTTACTATGGGGAGGAACAAATAGACAATTAGACACATTTATAGAATATATAAATAATCTTCATGAGAAAATTAAATTCACAGTAGAGAAAGAAAAAGAGAAAATACTAAATTTTTTAGATTTAAAAATAAATATCTCCGGAAATAAGCACACCTTTGAAATTTATAGAAAACCCACAACCACTGACATTGTAATACATAAAAATTCTTGTAGACCAATGTCACATAAACACGCAGCCTTCCATTCAATGATACATAGACTAATAAATATACCTTTATCAGAAAAAGCATATTCACAGGAATTAGAGACAATTAAAGAAATCGCGGTAAATAATGGGTACGAAGCAAGCCTTATAGACCAAATGTTAAATAAAAAAATTGAAAAATTAACCCTGGAATCAGTATATTCACAAAAGAATGAAAAAGAAAAAGAAAATCCTAGAATAGTTCTTCCATATTATGGACAAATTTCGGAAAAATTAAAACAAAAAATGAAAAAATTAGGGTTCAAAACAGTATTCAAAACTCCAATTACTCTAGGAAAAGATTTAGGTTCAAATAAAAAAGACAAATTACCAAATATAGAAAAAGAAGGGGTTTATAGTTTGAAATGCAAAGATTGCGAAGCAATATATGTGGGAAAGACCGAGAGAAATCTGAAAATTCGACTAAATGAACACATAAGAGATTATAAAAATAAAAAGTACGAAAATTCTTTTGCAGAACATTTAAATTCAAACAATCACTCATTCCCAGAAGGTATTAGATTAATAAAAGGAGAAAAGAACCCGAAATTGATTAGCGCAATCGAATCTTTAGAAATTTTGAAGTCATTCAATAGAAATTCAGAACTCTGTTTAAACAATCAAATTGAACTATCCAATAGTAATCTACTTAAGATGTTTGCTAACAAAAGATAAAAAGGAAAAAAAGGAAAAAATTCCTCCTTTCTAAGTAGAAAGGAGAAAGGGTAACATATTGTTATATTTGAATGTGAGCCCAGGTAGTGTCTTTATTAGTTCCTAGCCCTCCAGCAGTGACGAAAGAACACCAAGTTTTCAATATCCATATGATATTGACTCCATGGAAAACATTTATAATTGAAGAAAGACTGATGATGAAGACCAAGTCTTCGAAACTATAGTCTCAAACAAATAAATAATATATATACAGATATATCATCTTGATATATATGTGTATATGTTTATTTGCATCAAGCAGAGGACAACCTCTTTGTTTCTCTTTGTGAATCAACAACTCTGCTACTCTCGGCAAAACAAAAACTTTTCAATTTATATTAGAGATAAATAAACTAGAAATAGCAGGAAATACTTTAGCCATATTGCCCTCTAAATCCAAGAGAAAGTTTGTAAATATGTTGGCTATACACTCCTAGACTCTTTGATCGATATGGACCAAACTTAACACCCAATCTATAGAACCCTCCAAAAAGAGGCCCACATGAAAAAGATGAGGCTGATAATTATGTTTCAAAGAGAACTAAGAACTAGTCAAAGGGACGTTCGGCTAGAGGGCTGGTCATATTAGAGATAAATAAACTAGAAATAGCAGGAATGAGAGGAATAGTAAAGAAGTGGTTATTGGAAAAAAAATATTTTAAAATTTACTTCTATCGGTGTATAATACAAGTATTTATTTTTCGATTTGTCATTTGTAAATAAAATATATTAACAGATAACATTATTGTTTTTAGTATTGCATTAACATAATCAAATAACTGATTATTACTTTCAGCTTTCACTTAGTTAGAGAAGGAAATTGGAATGATTTTTTATTTAATTGATTCTCTGATTAGATCGAGTATTTGGTCCCTGGCTGCGTCAGGCTAGACAACCTGCCCACCAGGGGCTGAATTTCTGAATTATACAGGTCTGTGAAGAAAAAGTTGTTTGAATAATTTTATCTGGTTCTTGTATTATATATTCGGCCGATACATCTAAAATAAATTTATTTTTTGACTATCACATCACATTTGCTCACAAAGAACGAATTAATGACGGCGAGGGGTGAACCACGATTGGAATTAGGTGTACACGTCTTTGGAATTATGTGGAATTATTTTGGAATTCATTAGATAATACCCCTTCATCTATTGTCTTCTACTTGGAAATGAAAGTGGAAGTGGAAGAAGGTGTACACGATATCAGGTCGCGGTTCGCCCCTCAAATGACGGTAAAGGTATATACGAGTATATATATCGTATATGGGCTCACCTAATTTTTTATCTTTACTTATTGGCACATTGAAAAATAAAAAATAAAATACTAAAATATTAATTTTTATTATAGAAAATCAAGAGAGGTCAACTAATGAATCCGAGGTGTTAATGGGTTTTTTGTTGTGTCAGAAGGGTTGTTTTACCCCTTCGGGAATCTAACCCGATTGCCAATAATTGCAATCAGGGTACTTGGTTTGCCCACAGAGGTGCGGTTTCTAAAATTGAAACTCGAAAACATTCTAATTAAAACATAGGGTTTGGCTGTATGTTAAGATTTAGAATCAAATGACGGCAAGAATTTTTATGAGTGCTATATGTCAGATGTGGTTGTACCTCGGTGGGCAAGCCAAGTGCCTGGATTGCATTTTTTGGCATTCGGGTTTGATTCCCGAAGAGGTGACCGACCGTTTTGAGATTTACAGTTTTGAGTTTATAGCTAACACAGATAGATTGGTAGTCACAGATCAATGGATTTTGGGAAAATTTTTGACTCGTAAGATCACAAAACGTGTGTACTCTAACTACAAAAGCTAGAATTCCAAAATTTAAACTTAAATTTGTAATAGTGGAATTAAAAAATTTCGAAGTCATTTCTAAAGAAGGCATTCCATTTTTTCTATATAAGTGAAAGTAAAATATTTTGGGTCTTGAAAAACATATTTTTAGGATGGCTATAATAACTAGAAAGGATTCAAATTTAATTATCTGTTTATAGTTTGTTCGGAGCCATGTTTCCTCTGCCACGAATTATTTATGCCATGGCATCAGATGGACTTCTTTATCGAAGTCTTGGTCGTATTTCGACAACATTCAAAACTCCAATGATTGCGACTATCCTGGGAGGAATTCTTACTGGTAACAACAATTTCTATATGAATTTTATTGAGTTTAAACTTAATTCATTTTATAATACTTATTATATATATTATTTATATTAATATAACTTCCCTATTCTGCTTATCAATATTGAATTATTAAACGAAAGAAAAAATTTCTTAATTTTTGAAAAACTTATTTTTGTTAAAACATGTTTCGGGCCTACTCGAACCAATGTTTTAACAATAATAAATTTTTCAAAAATTAAGAAGTTTTTTCTTTCTCTTTTAATAATATAAGATTAATAAGAAGAATAGGGAAGTTATACATATTAATAATTTGAACAATCGAGAATATTTTGAGTGTAAAATAATATTTATTTTGAACATATTATTTTTTGAGCTAAATGACGAAAAGGTAAAATGTTCTATCGGAGTTCTTCCGGTTCCAAGGCAATGTATTATTTCTGCATATGGGAAGTTTTTACGGAGTATAAGCCTCTCCAACCTCTTTTAGTCGCCTTTTACGACAAGCAGAGGATACTGTGGACCTATTCTACCCCCGATCCACAGGGGGATATTTTTCAAAATATTTAGACGAAATTATATTTTTGTTCTCTATATAAAACTATTTAAAAAATATAATCTTACAAGAATTAAAATTTTCTTTTTCTTTAAAAATCGAAAAATATTTCAAGGAACTCTTCTTATTTTTTTTTATATAGAAGAAGTAATAAATAATTTTTCGACGTATTTTTAAAGAAGTTATACTTTTCCCTATATGAAATAAATAGTCTGTAAAAATATATATATATTAGGATATTTATAATTATGTAACTTTGGAGGTTATAATAAAACACTGCTTCTGTGTATTTACAAAAATAAGTTCTGTGTAATAGATTGTTAAAAAGAAAGAAATATTGGGAAAATATTTTCTACTGAATCCGACCTGTTATGAATCATTTTATAACATGTCAGAAGGGTTATATTCTCGTCTTTAGGAAAAGATAATATCTTGAATTTTTCCAAGAAAGTCAAATCTACTTCTCTTGGCTAATTGAAATTCCATACAGATAAATCAATTTATTTATTTATGTACAATTTTAAATATTTTCTGATTTCACTAGGGAGAGCCCAGTCTGAAAAAATATTTCTATTGTCCAAGAACCTGAAAAGAAAAATAAACGAAAAAATTCGTGAAATGTAGAGATTTTCATAATTTTATTTATTTATTAAAAATTTGACTTCTCTCTTTTAATGATAACTTTTACTTTCACCAAGAATTGTCGAAGTAAAAGTAACTTTTATAACCTTGGAAAAGACCTCAAATTGTTAAGTCTCCGAGAGAGGAATGCAATACTTGCCCTTATATACATATATAATAAGGTAATGATATATAGAAAAACAATTTTTCTTTCTTTGCTCTTAGGAATAATGGCAGGTCTTTTCGATTTGAACCAATTGATAGGAATGATGTCCATAGGCACGCTCATTGCTTATACCATTGTTGCTGCATGTGTATTAATCCTCAGGTAAAAAATAAATTGAATTTATTCTAATATCTAAATATTTGTACTATTTGTTTGTAATTGTTCTGTGTCACGTTTTAATCGTTTCGTCATGTGTGATATATGTTAGATATGAGAATCAAGAAGATACAAATACTACAGACCTGTATGAAGAGGACGATAAGTAAGGATAATACATTCTCACCTATCTCAAGTTAATAATTTCCCTTTTAAATTTTATGTTATTTTAGAAAAGATTTAATCAATCGAGAGGTAGGAAGGATTCACGAAAATAAAATGCTAATGACCAAGCTATATAAGAGAGTTAGCCCTCTCCCAGAGCCCTTAATTTTTAAATTCACCCTATATATATTTGACTCAACGTCATCATATAATTATATTTACATAAATTACGAGTAATTTCATTTTTTTGACCATTTAGTATTTACTAGTAGGTCTCCTGTTTTCATTCTTATACAAATCTTACCCAGAAGATTAACCTGTGTGTATTAATTATTAATATACATTTTTCAATATCTATTTCTATTGTAAATAATATCCACTTATTTTGAACATATTTTTATTTCATCTTTTATTAAAAGAGAATAAATGATGAAAAAGAAAAATATTTTTTCGATTCCAAGGCGATTTATTATTTCTACATATGGGAAGTTTATACGGAATATAAGCCTCACCAACCTCTTTTAGTCGCCTTTTACGACAAGCAGAGGATACTGTGGACATATTCTAGCCCCAATCCACAGAGGGATTATTTTTCAAAATATTTAGTCGGAATTATATTTTTATTCTCTATCTAACTATTTAAAAAATACAATCTTAGAAAAATTTAAATAAAAAATATATAAAAATCGAAAAATATTTCAAGGGAATTCTCGTTTTTTTTTTTTGGTAAGGAATTAAAATATTAATTTTCCGACTTATTTTAAAGAAGGTATATTTTTCCTTATGAAATAGTCTGTTAAAAAAATATATATATATATATATATATATATATATATATATTGAAGGAAAGACAAGAAAGAGAGTGTCTTCTGCTGGAATTATAAATTTTATTTATTTATAACGATCGTTATAAATAAATAAAATTTATAATTCCAGCAGAAGACACACTCTTTTATTGTCTCCTTCAATATATAAAAATTCTGCTACTCTCGGCAAAAACTTTCAATTTTATATACATATATTAGGATGGCCTCTTTTCATAATTTTATTTATTTATTTATTTGTTATGAAAGATATTAATTTGCCGATGGTAATAGATTCAGACTTTATCAGAAAATCATAGATCAAAGATGGTGTCATCTATTAAATCCGATGGAGTGGAATATTTTTAATTATATGTCAGAGGGGTTGTTTTTCACCCCTCGGGAATCGAACCCGAGTGCCAGTAACAGCATTCCACTCCATCGGATTTAATAGATGACACCATCTTTGATCTATGATTTTCTAGTATTTATTTGTTATAAATTTGTCTTCTGTCTTTTAAGGATAACTTTTACTTTCACCAAGAATTGTCGAAGTGAAAGTAACTTTTATAACTTTGGAAAAGATTTCAAATTGTTAAGTCCCCGAGAGAGGAATCCAAGCCCCAGATTATGAGGGTCGTCGTATTTAGATTAGTATAGCTAATTTTTCAAAATTCAAACATACAATGCCTATCAATAAACTCCACTATTGGCTTTCAGCAAAGTCAATTCCAGATTAGTAATGGCCAAATACTAATAGAATTAAAACGTCTATTTAGTGAAATCTCTTTCAAGCAAAGGTGGTCAATATTTAAACAAATGGCTTATCAACAAACAAATAAGACTGAATACCTATCTTCCTTCCTTTCATTGATAAAAGCTTTTAACTTTAATATATACAATAGTTTAGCCCGGGGTTCTCAAACTTTTGGATTTTTGTACCATTTAAATAAATTGCTAAAAATTAATATACCGTGAATAATTTGCAATTCGGGTAGCGTGAAATCAAGAGTATGAGTTTATTATCATAAAACAAACAGAATTAAATAAACAATTATGTTTTATTGTATTATGTACTGAACGTAAATTATTATTTACTCAATAGTAATGTGATAGTCATTAAAACTATCCCAATATATCAAGCTCTTCTTTAAAGTCAAACATAAGTCGGATTAAAGTTGCACTCATGTCCTAGTATTATTTTCAAAGCCCAACATGGTTGAAAACTCAAATTTAGAGAAATCAAAATGTCTATGTTAAAGGACGTTATCGTTGAACCAGAATATTCCACAAGAAGTTTTTTTAATCATTTAACTTAGGTAGGGAAAAGCAGCTTAGTATGGTCGCTGTTTATTTAATTACATTAAATTGTAAATATTCTCGAAAATTTAATTAAATAATTAATTATCAGATGTAATAAGTACATAATTACTTAACCAATTGTACAATAATTAAGATGTACAATTGTACATAGCCTATTGATAGTCAAGTGGAAATAAATACATTTTATAACAAGGGAAAATTACTGTTTATCAAAAGAGAAGTTTTGGCTGAAAGGATCTAGATATAATAGGTGCGTGCAAAAGTTCGTGCGGAGTTTCAATAGATGGAGTTATGAGCGTCGTAACGTGTTGTCATTAATGCCTACTCCTACATATTATATATCCTTGGAAAGGTGACGTCTTCAGCTTTCATTTAAAAAAAAATCATTTGTTTTCATACAAACTGCTTCGATAAATATCACTTTAAAAATGAATATCGATAAAGTGCATTTACGGCATGTTATGCTTTACGAGTTTCGGAAGGGAATAAACGTTGCCGCAGCCGTGAAAAACATTCAAGATGTTTATCAGGATCAAGCACCAGCTAAACGAACTGTGGAAAAATGGTTTGCTAAATTTCGGCGCGGAGAATTTAGCCTTGAAGACGATGAAGGTGATGCTCTCAGTTTGGTGGGATTGCAAGGGCATAATCTATTTTGAGCTTCTCCCTGCTGGCGAAACGATTGATTCGGACAAGTACTGTCGCCAATTAACCAATTTGAATCGAGAAATCAAAGAGAAACGTCCGATTTTGTCAAATCGCAAGGGAGTCATCTTTCATCAGGACAACGCCAGACCACACGTTTCGAAAAAGACGCTGTGCAAGCTGAAGAGCCTGAAATGGGATGTCCTAACGCATCCACCGTATTCTCCTGATATCGCACCATCTGACTATCACTTGTTCCGGTCATTGCAAAATTATTTAAATGGAAAAAACTTTGACTCTTTGGAGGCCTTAAAAAACGGCGTGTCTTCGTTCTTCGAATCTAAACCGCGCAGTTTTTATGATCGAGGCATCCGTCTGCTGCCAGAACGTTGGAAAAAGATTATAGAAAACGATGGAGAATATATCATTGATTGAATAAAGATTTTTGTTTGCCTAATCGCTGTGTGACTTTTACTCACAAACTCCGCACGAACTTTCGCACGCACCCAAGATTAAACAAGTTTAATGCGATATTCTATACACAACATTTTGGCACGTTCTGTAGTAATTCATTGTAATAAATCATTCCAAGAGGCAGACTTAACCTTTTGCTTTTTGCTTCTTTGATTTCACAAACCCTTGAAAACATCTGCAGAATTAGGTATCAAAACGGTATGCATTCTCATGAGAATATCTAATTAGAAATGTCTGATCTAGATCGTCTCAGCCGAGAAATCTCTTTTGATGAACAATTCTACCACAAAAGTATCAAAATGGAAGAAAATTACTGATTCGTAACGTCCTGGAATATCTGTAGGTATATTTGTCTTTTTGAACATGTGAATTAAAACAACGTAATAAACCACTTGTGGTACATATTCCACGGTTTGATAATCCCGAGTATTATGTTAAATTCGTATATTTTAAATTTCTTATTACTTTCTGGTACTACTAACAAACAAGTCTGTAAGTAACAATTTTGGTGACAGAGACAAATGGAAAATATTATATTACTCTCATATTTATACTAAAATTTTCAAAATATTATATGAAGATTTATTTATTAAGTATTTTTTATCATTTTCAAAAGGATATCTAAGGCATCAGGGGCCTAAGAGGGACAAGAGGGCCGCACAAAATAATTCATTTTTGTATTTACTTGAGAAAGAATATCCTTTCTATCATTTAAGAATATGATATTGACTCCATGAAAAACATTTATAATTGAAGAAAGACTGATGATGAAGACCAAGTCTTCGAAACTATAGTCTCAAACAAATAAATAATATATATACAGATATATCATCTCGATATATATGTGTGTATGTTTATTTGCATCAAGCAGAGGACAACCTCTTTGTTTCTCTTTGTGATTTAAGAAAGGCATTAGGCGATGATAAATAATAAGGAATCAGAAATAAAATCTCATCAATTAAAATAATCAATTATCAAAAACATTTTTCTACGACTATTCAGTAAAATAGGAAAAAGTATTTAAATTAATTTAAATTAAAGCTTATTTTAATAAAAGAAAAGTAAAAATATTTTTTGGGAAAATTATTATTTACTATGAGTTATTCACTACGCCACTTGTTTCACGTTTAAGAAATAAAGGAGTTTTTTTCAATTTAAATATAGGTATATTTCGGGGTGTCAACCCGGGTCATCAGGAGATAAAAAAAATAACTTAGTTATTAAAATATTTATGTATACTATATAATGAAAAAACTCTATCTCCTTTATTTCTATACCATGTGAAACAAGTGACCTAGTGAATAATCTTATAATAAATAATAATTTTCCCAAAAAATATTTTTACTTTTCTTTTATTAAAATAAAATATGTTTCACCTCGCACCAAGACCAGACTCTCTAAAATTATAAATTAAACTTATATTAAAGAAAAATATTTTTGAATCTCAATTTCTGTTTTCTGATAGGTAAAGTTAAATAGGTATTTAGTAATAGTGAGAGACTTACATTTTGCTACACCTACTTATACCTTCTAGTATTTTTTATGAAATAATGTATATAGTTTGAATTGGAAACTGTTTTTTCTGAAGGAGATGATGTGTTAAAGGGAGATCTAATGGATAACTAATGCTTAACTATGTACGGCCCTGATTTTGGACGATCCGTAATTCTCCGTTTGACTCTGCCAACAAAACTGAAAATTCTGTAGAATAAATAATAAGAGCATACAGGTGGAAGATTAGTATTGCTTGTAAATGCATGAAAATAATTCTTAAAATGAATTAAATATCTAAATGTTAAAATTGTTATTTTTTAGATATTCCGACGAGTATGGATTAATTTCTCCTCAATATTTGGAACATGTGAATCTTCTGTCTTTAGATGACGGCAGAAAATATCGTCGATTCTTTCGACAATTATTCAATATTGATAGATTATCAGACCCAGTCAAATTGTCTTCTAGAATTGTCGAAGTATCTGTTTGTCTTTTTTGGTAAGAAAATTTACTATTTTTTTTTTTTTTTTTTTTTGTTATTTAGTGTTTTAAAATTTCACTAAAAATTGTCTTTTAGTTATTATCGCAATAGCGTTAAGTGAAACTGTAATTCAATGGAAAGACGGATTCGAAAGTGCAAATGTGGGAACAATAATTCTAGCTGTTTTCTTATTAATATTGGAAATTATTGTTCTAATAATTATTGGAAGGCAACCATCCTGCCCACAAAAGCTATCATTTGAGGTAATTATTTATAAAAATTACAATAAGTTGAAAGTTTTTTGCCGAGAGTAGCAGAATTTTTATAAATTGAAGGAGACAATAAAAGATTGTGTCTTCTGCTGGAATTATAAATTTTTAATGTTATGTTAATTTATGTTTTATGTATTGGAATTTGGAGGTCCAGACCATACGTCCGCAAAGCTCTGGAACTTACTTATATAGAGAGATAGAGGGGCGGATCTAATATGGGCTTTTTGGGCTGGAGCCCAGGCTCCCGTGGATATAAAGGGCCCCCATCCCCCAATGGACAATATTTCGAATTAAAAAAAAAATAATCTAAAATTTTAAAAATTCCAATCATCCATTGTGTTTCTAAGTCATATTAAATAAATTAAATATTTTGTTGTCTTAATTTTTTTCCTATACCGCATACATCATTATAGAAATCAGTTTTTGACAATGGCAATTAGTTAGATTATTTGGGTAGGCCCCCAAGTAGTGTTAGGCCAGAGCCTACAAATTGACAAATTCACGGTCAACCCCTGGGGAGATAGATATATAATAAAAAAATATAGGTGGGGCCATACTTTTCGATACCTTTACCCAATTTTTGTTTATTTAATAAAATTAGATAAATAGATTTAAAATTACAAAGAATTAAAATATTTTTAATCACTTCTAAGTTCTTTAAGGTGAAATCAATATTATTACAGATATTTTTTTGTCACTTTTTAACTTTAAATTGTGATTAACATTCTCTATTTTCTGAAAGAAATAAAAAATGTAAGGAAATATATTATGGTAGAAATGTAAGCTTAAGGTTTCGGAAAATAAGATATCCTGTGTCGTAAAAATATATTTAAATTTCAACTAGATTGAGTGTACCATTTTCAAGATAGAAAATGTTTAATTTGGGTAAATATATCTACACAGGGTCTGGACTTAGTTAACATTCTCCAACAAATAATAAACAAAATGTATATCAAAAATTTCTTAAAAGGGTTTACCGCTCATAAGACCCTGTAATAATTTCCTCAAATTTTCTATGTCGAAAATGATACGAACACTCTTCATTATTATCAAGAATACAGTCCTAAGACTGGTTTAACGCAACCACTCTCCTCCACCCAAGTCTTTCCCTTGCCAACACTTTCACTTCTCTAAAATTTCCCGCATCCTATCTTTCTTTATCTGGGGAAAATACTCCAATCTAGATTTTCCAGTTTCCTTTTCTTTGCCACTTTGCTATCTAAAATATATTCTTTAGAAATCCTCCCTGTGTTATGGTGTCGCCTATCATTTGAGTTTTTTTCTTCTTTAGATTCTTCCAGTGTTCTATTTTTTTAATTTTTTCAAGAACTTCCTAGTTTTGAAGTGAATACTTCTATAGGCTCGCCAGGTACACATTTTTCCCGGGGAGTGAATCGAGAAAAAACCGACCGAACGAACGAACGAAATCGAGGCAGATCTCTCTCTCTCTCCCCTCCACTACAAATTCCACAAAACCTATTTCAGTATTCACTTCTATCGGCTGTCCCCGAGACAGCCAAATATTTTTTAATTCTATCCACCCATTTAAGCTTCTTCTGGTAAACCACACTTCGAAGGCTTCCAGTCGCATTATCTGTACTTCTCAGGTCAATCTTGTTGAAATTTAAAAATATTTTTAATGGGACAAATAACTATCTAATTTTTTCAAATCCAAATTTCTATCATGATAACATTACCTTGAAATCATTCAACTGTCCTCCATTAGTAATGTAATCTAATTTCTTAAAATTATTGTCTCAGGTACCATTAGTGCCAATAGTTCCAGCTCTCAGTATTCAAGTCAATATCTATTTAATGCTACTTCTTGATATTACTACATGGGTACGATTTCTTGTTTGGATGGTTTTTGGTAAGATATTTTATATATTTAATTAGCTTGTTTTTTTTCTTATTTTTGGAAGTATAAACAACTTAATGTGTGAATGCACGCACTTAAACTAAGTTTTTTAACTCTATTAAATCATTAGAAAAATATAGATTTTTCTCTAATAGAATAACGGTATTTTGAATTTTAATTAAATTTAAATAATTTGAAATTGATTTGTTTGTATTTTCTTTCGGTAGGTGTTCCTCTTTATTTCCTCTATGGTGCATGGTCGAGTAATATGGCTTCTCCCAATTGCTTTAATCGCAAGGCTTTGGAAGAAATTGAAATCGCACGGTCTAAGAAAAAAGGAAATATTAATCCAGTTTTCAGCACAGATATTGATAGCAAGGTTTCTGAAAATATGGAGAATAATAATATAACCCATGTAACTAAACCTTCCTCATCATTGGCTAGTACTACTAAATTAGTATCCCCTTCAACTGTTAAAGAAAATTATCAATCTACAGCTCCTATAAACGGAAAAGAACTTAAGGAATTGGATGTTATCATGATAGCTTCTGAAGAAGGTTGGAAATCGAATAAAAAACTAAAAGGGACATCATTAAAAAAACGAGCTCCTTTACCTTTGGACGAATTAAAAAAAGAACAATCCATTGATAATTGTGGTGTCCTTTTTCCTCAAGTGATTATTATTGAACATGATGATTCATGTAGTGATGATGAATTTATTAGAACATCTATAGATAGCAAACTGGAAATTAATTCTAGTGAAATATTTGAAGAAAGTGTAGAAAACGATTTTAATAATTCCAAAAATAATTTATTTGGAGAAGATGGCTTAGAAAAAAAAGATTGCAACGAAGAAAATATAAAAATTGAAAATGTTTCAACTGACGAAGATACAAAGGAAAACGAATATTTCGATGAGAAAAATGATATTGATATTAAAGACATTGAGATTAATAATTCTTCATATATTAAAGATACTTCTTCAGATATTCCGTTAATTGTAATAACAAACACATTGGAATCTGAAAATGTAAGCACGACCGACAATGACCCTCAAGAAGAAATAGAAACAAATTTAAATCCAAAAATAGATGATGAGAATGATTCTGTAGAAAGAAATTCTTTTAATACATCGATATTGGGACAAAATGAAGATTTAAAAGAGGAAAATTTCAATAATAAAGTACAAGAAATTATTAATGAAAATCAAAATGCGGGTAATTTAGAAAAAGTTTCAAATTTATCAACAAGAAATGAAAACACAATTCCTCCATTGCCTCCAAATATGCCAATTTTCTTAATAGAAGAAAATTTAAATAATAAAGAAAAAGAAATTATTAATGAAAATCAAAATACGGGTAATTTAGAAGAAGTTTCCAATTTATCAACAAGCAATGAAAACACAATTCCTCCAGTGC
Organism: Forficula auricularia; assembly: GCA_024734495.1. Lineage (NCBI taxonomy): Eukaryota > Metazoa > Arthropoda > Insecta > Dermaptera > Forficulidae > Forficula > Forficula auricularia. The sequence continues at coordinate 4,854,834 of JALMQS010000101.1, read as the reverse complement.
CTCCAAAAATGCCAATTTTCTTAATAAAAGAAAATTTCAATAATAAAGAACAAAAAATTATTAATGAAAAACAAAATACGGGTAAATTAGAAGAAGTTTCCAATTTATCAACAAGCAATGAAAACACAACTCCTCCATTGCCTCCAAAAATGCCCGACAAATCGTATTCTCTTCCAAAATCATCTAGTGAAATCGAATTTAAAGATGAGATAAAAGATGTCGCAGATCAAATGACGAATAAAACATTAAAACGAAAGGCGTATACAATGGATAAAATAGCGAATATAGAAGATTTTCGTTTAATCGCTGAAGAAATAATTTCAAGAAATAAATTAAAACAGATTGAAAATGAAAAAATTAAAGATTCAGTAAATGACAAAAATAATATTAATATTAAAGGTAATTCTATACCACGAAAATCATTTGATGATTTAAAAAAAATAAATCCCAATTTAACTGAAATACCTCTTGATATATTATCAGGTCAAGTAGAATATGAAGAAGTCGATTTACAAAAAGAAAAAGAAAACTTTACTAAAAAATTGGATCAAGTCCTTCAAGGAAATATAATATCTCCAAGGAGTTCAATACAAAATCCTATTAAACTGGTATCAGATGAAGATAATATAGAAGTAAAAGAACAATCGTTAGAAGAAAAACAAGCATTTAGAAATAAATTGGAGAATATTCTTGCTAAGCAAAAAGTACAACAAAAACCCTATCCATTTCCAAAAACCTTAGAGATGAATAAACAAATAAACCCGAAAAGTTCAAGTATTACGGATGAGAAAACAGCGGAAAATGTGCATAGAAATAATATGGCAAATGTACTTAAGTCATTGATCACTAAAACAGAAACAGTAGAATCACCTTTGGTGAATGGTCCTAACATCTCCATTGAGGTGAATCACTAACATGCATGATTAAAATGATATTATTTATTAGTTTAAACAATATTTCCTTTATACTCGGTGTGTATATTTTATGCTTATTGACCAGGTTAATGCATGAATAGAAATGGGGGTAAGTTTGCATGATTTCTTTGGAAATCGGTAAACTAATTTTAAATTAAAATTCCAAATTTGATTTGATTTTTAGGGACGATTGTCTACTTGACCTATGGACTAAAAAATAGTGCACAAGCCAAATATACCAAAGGATTTTTACTCATTTCAAAGGAGAATATTAAAATTTATTCAAGTGATGAATATTAAAAAATGTAAAAAAATGTTTTAAGCGTAATATTAATATAATTTATTCCTCTAAACTAGTCATCGAAAATATGATATATCCCTTCAATGAAGGGCATTTTTAGATATATTATACTTTTGAAAGAATTGTCACAAAAAGTTATTAATAATTATTTTTATTATAACATGGTTAAATAATTTTGAAATGAATAAACATATTTTTATATATTTATAAATTCTATTTAGAAAGAATCACAGATTTTTATCTTCTATGTGTTTATAATTATTTTTCGGCAAGAAATAGACTTTAAAATAATAAATTAAAACAATAAGTTAATATAAAATGTTTTGATTAATATAATAATTGTATATATACCTAGTACATTTTATTTCAAAGCATATTTTGTTTATGAGGCTTAGATAAATAATTGATTTGTAGAATTAGAAAAATTTAAGTATCTATAAAAATATTTATCAAAACCAAAAAAATATATTAACAGATCTATATACCATAAATCACATCTTTATAAATATATATATAGGATAAATAATATAAAAATATTAAAACACAACCTATTGGATTTTTCTCGTATTTTATCCATTAATATTTATTAATGCCAAAAAGTCGGACTTTATGGAATTGAGGCAATTTTGGCACAACTACAAATGCCATTGAAACAAAATTTATAATAAAATGCCCGACAGCGTAACGTGTATAAAAGTTGGCCAACAGGAATCTAAAAAGAAAGTTTAATTTAAATAAAAAAATTATTATTATATATAATTTTAATTAATAGAGAAATAGTAATTTTATTTGATGCGTACAATATAATTGGAGTTAGGGTGAGAAACTTGCGAGTCGCTGTAAATTGTTGGCCATTATCGATTTGTTCCCAATGAGTTAATAATCGACAATCCCCTTGATCCTGAGGAATCCAAGGCGCGCCTTTCAATAAATGCAGGAAAAATAAATGACACTAAAAAAGTACATTAGTATTAAAATTCATTACATAAGTAAATACTAATTTTAAAAATATTTAATATTCGAAAAATCAAATTTTTAAAGTCCTACAGGTCCCAGACAGAAAGGAATATCGTAGCAATATTACATTTCAATATTAAACCTTGCAGGAACATGCAGCAATATTCCTATGTCCGCCTCTTTTACGTTGCAGCAATATTGCCAATGTTGCAGGAACATTCGCAGCAATATTGCCAATGTTGCAGGAACATTGCAGCAATGTTGATGCTGCAATATTGCTAATATTGTCCAATGTTGCTGCAATTTGCTAATATTGTGCAATGATGCTGCAATATTGCTAATATTGTGCAAGGTTCGCAATATTGCTGCAATATTCCAGTCTGTCTGGGGTCATATCCGAATCCTCAAGAAAACTATATCTACTTATTTTACTGGCTTACCTTTTCAATATTTAATGATTATAAAGACAAGTAATAAATTAAAATAGAAAAAAATTTCTCTTCCGAGAGAGGACAGGTAGAAATTTTAATTGATAAGTGATGGAAAGGCAGCCCAAAAGGATAGTGAAAAAATTCTCTCGAATAAAATAGATCTATTGGATATTCATCTTTTTCATCACACAAAAGCGAACGTTTCGGAAGATTTTCCCTCCTTCTTCAAGGGGTCATTGAGGGAAAATACAAGATATTCTCTTTTCTAGCAGTGCTCGAAATTTGTCCTTTCTCAACACAGTCATCAACAGAATTTTTAAAGAATGGATTTTTTTTCATAATTAATCAATTTTTTGATAATTAAAATCAATTCTTTAAAAAAGATGAATATCAAATAAATCTATTTTATTCGAGATCATTTTTTCACTATCCATGGGCTGCCTTTCCATCACTTAACAATTACAAGTAATATAATTAAAAAAAAAAAAAAATATTCGTCTACAAATAGTCGAGTTAGAAAGGTGACTTTTGGTAGAGCGGTTATAATTACAAGCTTTTCTGACAAATTCCATCTCAATAGCTATGGTTTCCTATTTAACTTATGTGTAATAAATATTCTTATTATATTCCTATATAACGATTCGACTTTTTAAAGATTTTTCAACATTTGTCATTCGGAAAAAAGTCCGAAATCGAATCACTTGTTTCTTTTTAGAAATAGGTACGAACTTTTTGGCACCAAAAGAAACTTTCAATAATAATCCGTTCTAGAGTTATCGTGGAAAGAGGAACCAGACGAACAGATAGGAAAAAAACTACGTTACTTAATACGATAGGATGAAGACCTCATTTTAGATTTTGGACTGTTGACCTTATGATTGAAAAATGCAGAAAATCAGAAAAAATAGAATTGTTATATTGAGGAGCTATCTAACTGAAAATGAGCTGAAATTTGACACACCTTTGTGCCAAGTTTCAACAAGACTAAAGTCTGATATTTCCGTTGTCGCGTCTAACAAAATTCATTCTCAAGGTCAAAAAAAAAATAGATTGTCGTAAAATTATTAAACAAGAAATTTAGATTATATATACACAGATTACGAATAATAATTATTCGTATTTAATAAAAAAACTAAACCCTGACAGACAAATCTATTTTAGATAACAAAGTGAATTCATTGATAATTATAAAATAACAAAATAAATACATTAAATAATAGTAATTTAAATAGTATTTATTTTATAAAAATGATCAAATGTCACATTTACCAGATTATGTAAGACATTGGTTAAAGTCCAAGCAGTTGCAACAGTTAGTATAGGCACACTTAGAAGAATCAAATGAAGAACGAGGACGCCTATAACGTAGCTTATCCAAAGACCACGACTTTCAAGCCAGCTTGCATTGGGATTGCTATCCCCATGTCCTCCCACTAACATTGTTTATTTGGTGAAAATATTCTGAAATAATATAAGAATATATATGTTTAAAATTCAAAAACAATTGAACGTTAAATATTTGTATTTAAATCACACAAAATTAATTATAATCATTTAAGGTAGTTGTTTCGAGATAATACTAGCAAAAAGTTAATGCTAGTATATAGGACAGACAATAAGGTTTCATAATTCATAAGCCCAAAACTTTTTGCTGTGTATGTACCACTACTAGCCAATCCCGTTCTCGTTTGACTAATCAGGCAACACTGCCCGAGCTTGTATATATTTTATCATAGAAATTTCAGATAAAGTACATTATAAAGGGAGATTTATCAAACAAAAAGTTCTTAATAAGCGATTGAAAGCTGTTGCGACAATGGCTGAAGCGAAAAAACGTCAAAAAAATACTAAAGTTAACCCACTTTTTAGGTTAAATAAATGCGTTGTTGCCAGCTTGTTTTTAGTGTAAATTTGTCATTATACATTTTTCATTATTTATTCATTATTATGTCAGAAACTGTGTTGTAACTATGAATTAAAATTTTCTTAAAAATGTATTAGTTATTGTTTAATGTTGGTTTAGTTTTTTATAAAAATGGTAAGAAGAGTTTCTTAATTATAATTAAATATGTATGTAAACTTTCCGATATCCCGTATAGTGGAATGTATAAGAGTCTGAAAAACTCTATCTTTGGAATTTAATATCTCCGGAACTATATTGTTCATAAATTTCGTTTTGCCACCAATCGATGCAGAACTATTTAAATAATAATCTATCAAAATTCCAAAAAAAATCTTAAGAAAATCCATATGGTGAAACAAAACTACCTTAATGAACACCAAAATAATACAATATAATTAAGACTTTTCAATTGATTTTTGTAAATTTATTTTATTTTCATAAAAACTCTAAAAAGTTCAATTTCACTTTCAAGATAAAATATTGCCTTATCACTGATATATTCGTATATTTATGGGCTGTCAATTTAATTTTATATCTATAAAATATAAATTTCTACTCTTATATAAGATAACAATTTTCAATTTTGGAATAAATTTTAAATGTCTCTTTATAGATTTCCGTTTAAAACAGGCTTGGCGACCCGCGGGCCGCATTTAGCCCTCGACGGACTTACTTTCGGCCCACGGTCATATATTTATGAGGATTTTTTTTCCGATATTTCAAAATATATTTTAAATCGCATTAAATTAACTAAAAGAAATATGGTTCCCTATAATAATTTCATAAAGAATAACATATTAAATAATAATAGTAAATTTGATCTGTTATGATGACTCTCTCCTCCGATTTAGGTAATCACTCGCTCATTATCTAAACCAGGCCTGGCCAATCCGCTGCCGCATTTACACTGAATGAACACTTTCAGTGTATCACTGCATTCAAATTAATCACATACAATAAAAATTGATATATACAAAATTCTTTGTAAAGCCAGATTAAAAAAAAATATATATACATATATTGAAAAATTTGTAATTATTCTTATTTATGTGCGGCCCTTGGAAATGTTTAAGTCGTTAAATCTGGGCTTGGTGCAATTCAGGTTGGCTAGGCCTGGTTTAAAAAGTCAATCGGGATGATTCAGGGAATTGTAGCTCGTAAACTAAATAAGATACAAACTTGAAATTTAAAATTTTGTTTTCTAATATTGTGAGGTATCCCTGTAAAGTAGTCTTTAAGGAGAATTAGATTTTATTTTTTTAATTTATTTCAATTTTAAATTACTGTGTGAGAGAGATCCAAATTGGCCGTTTTTACCTTTCGGAGTTTAGAAATGGTTTAACTTAAAATCATGAAAAATATTCACTCATTTGGTCTTTATCATGAATTTTCTATCTCAAATATTATAATCTTCTTCTGACACGCAAGTGGCCAGCTTATTTTGGATTTATTATATATTTATTATCGAAATGAAATATTAATATTTTTTTTTTAAGTGGGGGTTCAGACTTGTTTGGGTGAGAATCAGTTTTCGATTGAAAAAACAGCGTGAACAAAACAAGTAAAGTTCCCTTGACTATTATTGACCTTGTTGTTGATAGTGTTGATGATAACGTCCATAATTACCCATTATGTTTACCATGCGCTTTAAAGCTAACCTAGTCCCGAGCTGGATGTTGATTTTGGAGGGGATGTAGCGCGCTCATGGGTCTTATTATATTATTCGATAGCTATAAAACGACCTTTTGGTACTTATTGAATCATATATACGAACACTACAGTTATAAATATGAAAAAAGTGAATAATTGAAAAAATTCTCATTATGGAACAGAAAAATTTCATTGAAATTGAAACCTTTTTAAACGGACTGGTAAGCGAAATAAGTAGGGTATAATGAAAGACAGTCCATACAAATTTTATTCAAATTTTACTTCTCCTTCTCAGCGTATATCGATTGATGGTGAGTATACTTCACTCCATTCTCTCTCTTTCAGTGATAACAACAATAATACAATACTGCTATTATATCATAAGTGTACTTAGTTAACTAAGTACACTTATGATACAATATAATGGTGAAAAGTATTGTAATATTGTTGTTATCACTGAAAAGAGAGACAAATGGGAGCCGAGTTATACTCACCCAATCAATAACTATTCAATACCCTGAAGAAGGAGAGAAAAGGTTTCCGAAACGCCGGAATTTGAATAAAATGTAAATAATTTATGGACTGCCTTTCATTATAAATTATAGTCCTCACTATTAATTCATATACAGGGGTGAACTACGACCTAAAATCGTGTACACCTACTTCCACTTCCACTTTCATTTTCAAGTAGAAGACAATAGATGACAATAGATTATCTAATCAATTCCAAAGTAATTCCAAATAATTCCAAAGACGGTGTACACTTAATTCCATTCGCGGTTCGCCCCTCGATTATATCTAAGACTCTTTAACACTAAAATGTCTATTTTTATTCCACTTGAGGTAATTTACCCCTGTTTGCAGACTCCTGATCCTAAAGTAAGCGGGGGAATACCCCTGGGATTCGAAAGGAGTGGGGGAGGGGAGGGGGGTACTTGTGGAACCGGATCTTAAAAATTGAAGATTTTAAGCTTCAAATTATTAGAATAAAAAGAAATGTTGAAAAAATCCGAACAAGGTTTTTAGATACCAAGAGCTGTGAGTAATTGTCAATAGATCACAATCTTAAAGGCGGCTCAAGAAGTAGTTTCCGAAACGTCGTGATAGCAATGAAAATTTTTATTAAATTTTTAATTTCTCCGTGGATAATCTGGGCAAAAAAAAGCTATAAAATCTACAATCTGATCTCCAAATGCTCTTACAAATAAATATAAGAAATAATTGATTTTTTATCATTTGACAGAAGTAAACTTAGATAAGACATAAATAATAATTAATTATAGAAATGGGGAGAAAAAGTATGCATTGTGATTTTTAGATTTGTAAAATAAATAATATACCTTATTAGATTAATATTAATATAATCACACAATTACAGAGGTCAATAAAAAAATATGATAAATATGTATATTTTATTTTGTGAATTTTCCTTACCTGTTTTGAGTTTGGTAATTGATATTTTGAAAAAGGAAAATAATAAGAAAATAATTAGTATTACTACTAACCATAACTATAAAATGTAATGTATTGGTCCATTAGCACGGCAAGTGTTTTTATTGGTCTGTCTGGGTGTGAGCTCTGAGCAGAAGGACATGAATTAAATCCCAACCAAGTTGTGTAATGGGGTCAAATTCTATTCTGTGATTGGACGGATATTCATTTGGCGGTGCATTTGAATTTGAATTTGTTGAATTTATTAATAGCCCAAGAGCCCACGACTGCCAGACCTTCGTTATTTTATAAAAGCTGAAAGTTTTTCTGTGCATGTCCCCTATACAGGTAAGAACGACCAGCGACTATAGAGTTTGGGTTATGGTTACTTTGGCAGGTAACAGGTAATAAAGGTGTATAAAATAGTACTTTAAATTCGTCAAAGTATAAAGCTCAATTTTTTTATATTTTCTTCGGGATAACTTTAGAAATCTCGTCATCCATTGCCGGACACTTATGACAGTTGCTACCCCCTGCCAGACACCCCTAAACTTTAATAAACTCAAGCTTGAGTGGTTTGCCATAAAAGAATTTAGTCTTTTTGATTTTAAGTCGATTCTTCCACGTTTTCAGTAGAAGTTGTCATTAATAGTCAAAACAACAAAAATGGAATGCAATAAGGTTATTCCTCTAGTATTAGATAAGAATCGATGGTTATTTTTGATTTTAAGTCGATTCCTCCATGTCTTCACCAATGGTAATCAATAATAACCGAAATGTCAAAAATCTATGTAAAAACCATTAAAACTCTCCGCCTATTGAGGTAACATTTTTTTATAGGTCGTCAAGTAACATATATAAAATTTATCTTTTATATTATAACGAAAGTATAATTATAATTTATTAGAGTTTAGGGGTGTCTGGCAGGGGGTAGCAACTGTCATAAGTGTCCGGCAATGGATGACGAGATTTCTAAAGTTATCCCGAAGAAAATATAAAAAAATTGAGCTTTATACTTTAACGAATTTAAAGTACTATTTTATACACCTTTATTACCTGTTACCTGCCAAAGTAACCACAACCCGAACTCTATAGTCGCTGGTCGTTCTTACCTGTATAGGGGACATGCACAGAAAAACTTTCAGCTTTTATAAAATAACGAAGGTCTGGCAGTCGTGGGCTCTTGATCTATAAGCAAAAATTAGAAATTGGAGAAGAAAAGTGTATGTATTTATTCTAACAAAAATTATTTATCAAGATCCTATTTTATCATAAATCTACTCTTATTAAACGAGCAAAAATTGTTTATATATTTCTTTGTATTAGTATATATTTGTATCTTAGTTTTATTTTGAAAATGGCTCTAACGATTTTGATGAAACCAACTCTATTAACAAGTTTTGAGGATGAGAAAACGATCTGGCTAGATCTGGACCTCGCAAATTTCATCTAATTGATCTTTTCTTAATTATAATAATTATTTATAGATGAAAATCTCAATAAATAATAAAGTTAGTTTACATTTTTTTCAATTATCTTTTATTTCTTAATTGGTTTTTTAATTTTAAAACCCACGAATACTTTATACCAAATATTGTTATATATTAGAATTTGACAATTTAATTGATTAAAATTCCTCTTATTAAAAAACACTAACTAAAAATATTATCGCAAGCTAGAAGATCAAGTACAGTCGATGGTGGGGAAGTAATCTCCGAAATCGAAGCCTCAAATACAATGTATACATTATTTCATGTAAAAAATTGCTTCAATAAAATTATTATTTATTATTTATTTAATTGATTAAAAAACTCGATAAATTGTTATTTAATTAAAAAAATAATTAAATGGAATTTTTATATACCTATATACCACACATAATCTGTGGACCACTAGAAAGCTAGAAATGCAAAAACTGGGTGCTAGGTGGGGATGGAGTGGGGGTGCAGGAGGTTGGGTGAAGTTGTGGGGGATCCGGGGGCGGGCGAGGTGCGGGGTTTCGGGGTGGGGTGGGGGTTCCAGGGAGCGTATACTATATATATTTGTATTTTTTTAATTTGGTTACCGTGCATCGCTCGGGGGCTCCAGGTACTATATTTTTATGTTAAGTGAGTGTATGTAAATTGATAAAGCGCCCAGATTATACCAAGAAACATAAGATTTATTTTATGAAAAAATTACTTTTCGAAAATCTCATAAGTTTTGCGTGCAACACATGGAGTTTTGGAATAGTTTAGTTTTTCTTCTATTTTCAAAATCTATTTTTTAGAAAAACTTTAAAAGATTATTTATATAGCCAAAGCAAAACTAGAAAAAATCGCCTGTAGATAGGCAACAAGTTGACAGCTCTTATAATTCGAATGCATAACAAACAGGCTTTGCTCAGAATAAACGATGAAATTTTATAATTCAAAATATAATTTTAATTTATTAATTAAAAAACAATTGTTTTTAATTTATCTCGTATTAAATATTTAAAATTAAACCCTATAATAAGCATATTATGTTTTGGTTCGTTATAAGCAATTGCTCTTTCATTCGCAGTAATTTTTTAATATGTTAAAATTATTTTAAAATGTAACATGTTTTAGTCCTTTCGGAGTATGTCCTATCTATATATATTATTTATTTAATATTTACTTAAATAAATAGAAAACTTTTATCTATATATAAATATGAAAACAGTTTGCTGATGACATGGTGACTGACAATGCACAGACCAAATCGCTGGACCTAAATAACTGAAATTTTAATAAATGCTTCCTATAATAGCATGATGGATATCCGCTAAAAAGGTTTTTTTAGAAATTCGAACCATAAAGGGGGGAAAGAACCCTAAAATATGTTTTCGGAGTTTTTCAAGGTCTTTTTAAACCAGAAAAGATAGATGTGGTTTTAGATGAGAAAGGGAGAGTAAATATTAAAATACAAAAATACTTACTTGAGTATTTTGCTCTATTTGCCCCTAAGGGAGATATAATTATTTTGGGGTAAATTTTTAAAAAATTTAAAGTGCTCTATCTCTATTCCTGGGTTTTTTAAGGTTTAGTATTCAATTTTGGTACTTAGTTCTATTTTTGAATTATATCGGGAGAGTTTTTTTTTATTTTTCAAAATTTGACCTCTGAACCGAAAAATAGGGGATTTGTGATTTTGGAGTCTTAAACACAAAAGGCTTCGTATCTTCTATGTTTTTTATTTGGGGTTTATGTATCTTTTTCAAAATACAGTTGAGTGATCGGAAGGGAGGAGGGATAGGTTTAGTGGAGGTGAAGGGTGAGGGTTTCAGGGGGACAGGGATAGGGTCAACTATATATTATATATTCTTTCCTCATCAGCTATCATTAGTGTTAGTGTATTTTATGTGTGGTCCAAAACAACTCATAATCTTCAAAAGGGGCCCATAAAAGTTAAAAAGTTGGACACTCCTGCTGTAAATTCTCTAATTTGTAATTGCCTCTTAATATATTAATGTTATTATTAAAAAATTAAAAGTCTACGACAACTTGGACTGGGTTCAGATTCAAACGGCACCGCCAAATTTTGCATGCAGCCAACATTCAGCAGAGAACAGCGGTCAGCCATTGTCTTTGCTTTACGTCATCTGACATCTGACGTCATCCAGCAATTACAATTACAATGGCCGATCCGAAATATGCAGACTTACCAGGAATTGTGAGTAAATTTTATTCCCATTTTAATTCGAATTTCTTTTTTTAATAAAGAAATCTATAAATTATTAATTTTTTCATATGTGTATCATAGTTTTTAAAAATGAACATATGTAAATAAACAAATCAATAATTTTTTGACATTACTTTTGATGTTATTTATCTGATTTATTTTTAATTTCCAGGCATATGATCAACCTGATTCCTATGAAACTTCAGATTTACCAGAATCCGAACAAAATGTCGAATTCCCTGAGGTAATCAATATTTGTTTAATTAAATATAGTCACTCAGAAAGTACTGTAACTAACCTTTGTAGGGTCCTCTACTAGCTTATAAATTCGGGCCCCCTATTTTTTTTACTTCCATTTACACACCGAAGCATTAAAAAGTAAAGTATTACATTCACATTCGGAAGGTTCATTTTTCGAAGTCTTCTATCTCCAAAACAATAAAAGTTAACTCAATTCTGACAACTCCAAAATATACTATTCGATGAACTTAAGCTATAGAAACTGAGTTTAGAAAAATAAAACGAGTTTTTTGGGCGTCAAAGACAGATAATATGTGAGTGTGTATGTGAACTGGTATATCTCAGTATCAGTAAGTCACAGAGCAACGAAATATAAAACTTAAGGTAGTTCTTTCACAAATGCAAGAAGTCTTTGAAATTTGGAATATAAGTCATTAAAAGAATAATACACATACTGTTAAAATTTGAAGACGATTTACCACACCAAACATGAAATAATTGCAATTAAAAATGACATTTTTTTAGATAGGGCAGATAGGGAAAGGTGGGTATATGATCATTATTTTATTTTTTTTCATTGAAAGACTTTCACCATCTTGATGAAAAACTAATATTTGTTAGAATAATATATTTAGAGTAACTTAAAAAAAATAGAAATTATTTGCACGTAGTTTTGATAAAAAACAAAAAAAACATATTTGGGCGATTATTTTTAGTGAAGGGGATATTAGCACAATGGCTTGGAAACGATCCGGCAAGTATGTTTCTATCCGTATAGAGATTTCTTAGTGTGTTGCTAGAGTCACGTTAAAAAATATAACCTAAAATTTTAGTTCCGTTCATATTTATAGAGTGGTTACGAGGCTAAAACTTTTTGTGTGGATTGTCGCGAAAGAACCTCCTTAAGCTAGTAATCGGCTAACTTACCGGTAAGGTAAGCTTTTGATCCAACTCGACATACCCCTTTGATTGAAGGTTGGGGTGGTTATTATTTTTATTTTCTCAAAAACGATTCCTACAATTTTTTTTAAAATTACTATGCTTAACAAGTATTTATGTATGGATGTGAAACCTGGACGATTGGAGAAGCGGAGAGAAAGAGATTGGAAGCTTTCGAAATGTGGTGCTACAGAAGAATGATGAATATAAAATGGATGGATAGAATTACAAATGAAGAAGTTCTTGGAAGAATCGGAGAAAGAAGAACTTTGTGGAAGAGTCTGAGGAAGAGAAGAGACCAGATGATGGGGCACACACTGAAACACGGGGGATTTCTTAGGGAGAAAATGGGAAGTATTCCTTTCGACCAAATAATTAGGGATATGGGATGCGAGACATTTAGAGAGGTCAAAGAGCTGGCATGGGACAGAGCCCAGTGGAGAGGGTGGTTGTGTCAAAGCAGTCTCAGGACTGTGTACTCAATGATGATGATAACAAGTATCATAAGTTCTGTGATGTTTATTGTTTTAATCTCGATTGGAACACTTTGAGGGACTCATGATTAGTCGTTTAGCCAAGGGAGGTTGTAAGTGAAAATGGTATAGTGCACACACCAGTTGATTTTTTTTTTAATAAAGATTATTAATTTAATTGAAAGTTTTGTCTTCTTTATTCGAGACATTTACAAGCTCTTGAATTATTTCACATTTGTTGTATTAAAAATGCACACAAATTAAGGAAAAAGTTGAAACGTTTTGAAAACTTTAGGCTCACCTTAGCAATAAACTTAACTATTAGAAATATTATACATTTATTTGATTGAATTCAATACTAGGGCCGGTTAGCAGGCCGTATCTCATAATTAATCGATGATAAAAAATTAATATAAAACACCCTAATTGCACTTGCTTGATTTACATCTTTACACTTGATTATCACTTTGTTTTGATTAAAATGAAGTTCAAAATGCATGGGAATCTATATTTATAATATGGAATAGATAAAACATTCATCACATTCATTGGATCTATGTTTATGAGATGTTAAAACTAGATATAGATTTATATTTTTTGTTTTGTTTATATTTTTAAAGATCAAAAAGAGTATCCTAATGTTTAAGTCTAATAAATATATTACTTACCTTAAGGTATATTATAAGTAAAGGAGTCATTTTATATATATATTAATCATGACAACCTAGAATATTTCGACATTTATGCTTTTTACTATTTATTAACGAAAAACCGAATTATATAATATACTTATTTACTTATATGTTTTTTTCAGGAGGAGAATGATTCGATTGAGAGAGGCCATTTGAATGCCACTGAGGCATTTAACAAATTCAAAGGAAAATTTATTAATGCTGATGGAATAGATTTTTCAGATCGCTTAAGCCGTACATTGAGAAATGGTTATGAGGCCAGGTAATATAATTTCTTCATAATAATAATAATATTCATTATCAATATGTTAAGATTTTTATTGATTTACAATTTACCTACATAGTATAAACACCGTAAAATTGAATAAAATTTATTTCCAAATAAAAATAGCAAGTTTTTTAAGGTAGTTGTTTCTCGACAATACTAGCAAAAAGTTAATGCTAGAGTATATAGAACAGACAAGGATTCATAATTCATAAACCCAAAACTTTTTGCTGTTTATGTACCACTACTAATCCCGTGCTCGTTTGATAAATCTGGCAACATTGACCGAGCTTGAATATTTTTATTATATATATATATATTAAAAATGACAGATAAAATACATTATAAAGGTCGATTTATTAAACAAAAAGTTCTTAATAAACGATTAAAAGCTGTTGCGACAATGGCTGAAGCGAAAAAACATCAAAAAAGTACTGAAGTTAATCCACTTTTTAGGTTAAATAACGTTGTTGCCTGCTTGTTTTTAGTGTAAATTTTTCATTATACATTTTTCATTATTTATTCATTATTATCTCAGAAACTGTGTTGTAACTATGAATTAAAATTTTCTTAAAAAATGTATTAGTTATTGTTTAATGTTGGTTTAGTTTTTTATAACAATGGTAAGAAGAGTTTCTTAATTATAATTAAATATGTATGTAAACTTTCCGGTATCCCGTATAGTACAATCTATAAGAGTCTGAAAAACTCTATCTTTGGAATTTTAATATCTCCGGAACTATATTATTCATCAATTTCGCTTTGACACCAATCGATGCAGAATTATTTAAATAATAATCTCTCTTAATTTCAAAAAAATCCTAAGAAAATCCATATGGTGAAACAACTACCTTATAAAGATTGATTTTTCTCAAAATTAAAGGATCAATGAAGGCTTTGTAACTGCGACATCAATACAATTTATTGTTAGTGTTGATGAAAAGTGTGGGGTCTCATTATACTATATTTGTCTATGAACATCCAATGAAAATAGATATAGTCTATCTTTTTATGAAGCCGTACGTTGAAACAATACTTAGAATATAAACGAATATGCAATTTCGAAAAGGGCACATGTCTGAAAATTGAAAATGTTCAGAAATGAAATAAACTAATTATTTTCTAAAGTAGAGTAAAATTGATTAAAAAAAAATTTGAGTTACATTTTGGGGGCAGTAAAATTAAAACCGAAGTTGATTCTTTTTCGAGCATAGTAGGTGCAGAGAAGCTTTTAGATTACTTTTATATGAAAAAGTGTATTTGTCAAAATGATGTCAGATGTGCCCTCTTCGAAATGCATATTAAAACGTTTCTTGAAAAATAATATTGTAAATTTAATTTATCATTTTAGATCAGGTGTTTTGGAATTAGTAGGAAGAGGTGAAAACGAAACACCTATTCAAAAATATCATCGTTTGCAAATTGAATTTAAAGAATTACTTGAAGATATTTCTAACGTTAAGGTATTTCTAATTTAATATTTAAATTAGATTATTTATAACAATGAAGCAAAATCGAATAATCTTCAAATATTTGAAGAAATAGGAAATAAAGTTTATTTTTAGTTCCAAATGAAAACATATAAATAAAAAATTTGGAATAAATGACCGTAAACCTCATTTCCTATCGTCTCCAATATTAATTATAATAAGTAGGTTATAATGAAAGTCAGTCCATTCGACGTTTCGGAGACTTTTCTCTCTCTTCTACAGGGTATTGAATAGTTATTGATGGGTAAGTATACTCTGTTGTCTCTCCTTTCGGAGATAGTAACAATATTACAATATTTTTCAACATTATACCATAAGTTGGTTATCTACACTTATGGTATAATGTTGGTAAATATTGTAATATTGTTGCTATCACTGAAAGGAGAGACAACCGTTGTTATACTTACCCATCAATAACTATTCAATACCCTGAAGAAGAGAGAGAAAAGTCTCCGAAACGTCGGAAATTGAATAAAATTTAAATAATTTATGGACTTCCTTTCATTATAACCTACTTATTTCGCTTACTAGTCCGCCTTTCTAAGAAAATAAATTAAATTAAATTAATTATAATGTTATCACACTTAAAAAAGAGTTGTTTATTTCCTAGGATAAAACTAAAACAGAAGAAGACCAAGATGCGCTATCATATCCAGCATTTGAAAAACAAGTCCAAAAGGTTCAGCAATCTTTGAATGAACTCCGTTTAGAAGAAACTTTAGGATCGGAATTACTTAAAACATTAACAGATCCTCATGGAACTCAGATAAAGTAAGATTGCATTTAGTAATTACATAAAAACAAATAAATTTATAATATTTTATTTTTATTTTATAGAAAAATTTTAGCACAAGTAGAGACATTTATGAAATCAGGAAACGAAACAACTTATAAATCTTCTGAGCCTTCAACTGAAACTTCTGCTGGTGTTCTCTCATATCAAGTACAATTTAGACCTGAGCAGGTTCAACTCGAACAAACACAGAGAATTGCTGTACTTGAGCAAAGAATCCATCAACTTGAATCTCTTGTTGGAGCAACCCCGGATAAGCTGGTTGATAATTTTTACTTATAATTATAGTTAATTATTAAAGTTGTTATAGGGAAATAAGGACTATATCTTTTATGCAGATAATTTATATTTTATTGCTAACGTTTTGTCAACTTTGTTAACTTCTTCAGGGCTCAAATAGTTAACTTCCCTGCATATTTGTCATTTTTATCATTATTTTTTCTTAATTATAAAAATGACAAATATGCAGGGAAGTTAACTATTTGAGCCCTGAAGAGGTCGACAAGGTTGACGAAACGTTGGCAATAAAATATAAATTATCTGCATAAAAGATATAGCCCTTATTTCCCTATAACAACTTTAATAATTTAATCGATGGACATAAATAATCAAAATAATTATAGTTAATTTCTCAAAAATCTATACAATTTTTATATATGGATTCACAGATATTTGGACCAGATGTTAAAACAAAATTAATATACAAAAAAGAATTTAAAGGGCAATATCAAAGATATTATTAGATAGCGATGACAGAAAGATTCACCCCCTCGGGAATCTAACCCAAGAGATTTAAAATCCGGGCAAATAGCTTCACCCTAGAGAAATCCTTCCTACATGTAGCATTATGTAATTCAACTATTATTTATTTATTTGTTTTATGACTTTCGGCCGTTTATAGTCAGCACACATTCATTTTTCATGAAAATTTCACAGCTCTCTATTATATTCTAATCGTATTTATTGTTAGGAATCTGAATATTTATACCATATATAGAGTTGAGCGTTGGGGTTTAGAGAAGTAAGATGTAGCTTAGTGGTTGTTGGTAGTTGTTTTCGCTTAAATATTTCTCAAGTTCATTTCTATTGAGCACAGGAAAGGAAAGTAGTATGTGATTTAGGTCTGGTCTATGTTGCTGTCGCATATACAGTGGTCCTCTGTCAGGAAATTGCCATGATAAATACATAATTCAACTATTATGTATATTTAATACTAATATATAAAAAATTACCATATATATGAAAATGTATGGTTTCATAGGAATACCACACCCCCACCACCCCTTTTTTTTATTTTATTTATTTAATGTCACCGGGAACAAAGCCCATTTAGACAGCACATAAGTAGAGTGTTAGTAGGATTAGTGAGGGAGTCGAGTTTTCAGCCGGTAGAACATTTTTTTTATTTGCCAGCCAGGATCGAACCCCGGACCTCCACTCCAACATCGTCATAATCGATCGATGCCGAAGCGAGGCCAGTGCGTTAGCTGACTGAGCTCCCCGCCCCACCACCCCTTATTCGATCTCAAATAAACTTATGTACTATCAAAACCAGTTAGTTAGTTTTACTTAAGGAAAGTGGTGTAGGTTTTAGGTGAAACATATTAATTAATAAAGTAAAGGGAGTGTAGTGAAATGAAATAAAACTCAGAGTTTTTAATCTGAAAACTTCTGATGATGGACTAATAATCCGAAATATATTGAGTTTGTATAAACCTCTTTGAGTTTTATTATTTCATTCACTGTGTAACTACACTCCCTTTACTTTATTAACCAGTTAGTTAGTTTGATGAAGATGGGCCAATTGCCCGAAAAATATTCCTGTGAAACCTCACATTTTCATATATAATTTTTTTATATATTAGTACCTATTCAATTGATAATATGTTTCACTTAAAATCCCCACCGCTTTCCTTAGAGGTAATTATGTATATATAATAAATACTCATTTGTTTTTAATTGTAATATAAAATACGGCCATGCATTGAATATTTAATTTTATAACCAGCAGAATTTTACTCTGAAGTTAGCTATTATTACTTGAGTGAAATTTTCTAGCGGTCATATTTATTTATTTATTTCATATAATAAATGGATAGGAATGTCCATTATTTATATTAAATAAAAAACAGAAGTTATTATATTGTAGAAGGCTCAACAGAATTCACACTTATCAGACTTACAAGTTGAAGGAGACAATAAAAAAGTGTGTCTTCTGCTCGAATTATAAATTTTATTTATAACGAGACTATAGTAGGCTTTCCATTCATACATTAATTCCTGTGAATCAATTGTAATAGACTGATGAAGAGGGCTCGAAACTATAGTCTCGTTATAAATAAAATTTATAATTCCAGCAGAATACATACTCTTTTATTGTCTCCTTCAATATATAAAAATTCTTCTACCCTCGGCACAAAAACTTTCAATTTAGACTTACAAGTAACAAAACCAAAAATTTCCCCACTAATCAAGCTCTTCACCTTCAACTATAACATGTAGCAAAGGATTTTGTCCCTAGGGTTAAACCAAATGTCCTGATTGCAAGTTTGGCACATGGGTTCGACTCCTGAGCATGCGCGGATCCAGGGGGGATGGGATCGACTGCCCCCCCCCCCCCCCCCCCCCCACCAAAGCATTCGAGATCAACATTTTTTTAATATTATTTTATGTTTATTTAATTTTTTTTTTAATAACATTAAATTTTAAAATTGAAGAAAATAAAAGTTTCATGGGTGGGGGTCTCTGACCCCCCCCCTTGGACAATTCTACCCCGACACACTTCCGAGATCAATATATAAAAATTCTTCTACCCTCGGCACAAAAACTTTCAATTTAGACTTACAAGTAACAAAACCAAAAATTTCCCCACTAATCAAGCTCTTCACCTTCAACTATAACATGTAGCAAAGGATTTTGTCCCTAGGGTTAAACCAAATGTCCTGATTGCAAGTTTGGCACATGGGTTCGACTCCTGAGCATGCGCGGATCCAGGGGGGATGGGATCGACTGCCCCCCCCCACACCAAAGCATTCGAGATCAACATTTTTTTAATATTATTTTATTTTTATTTAATTTTTTTTTATAACATTAAATTTTAAAATTGAAGAAAATAAAGTTCTATGTGGGGGGGGGCGCGTCTCTGACCCCCCCCTTGGACAATTCTACCCCGACACACTTCCGAGATCAAAAGTAGATCTTATATACCGACGACCGCCCCCCCCCCCCCCCCCCAATCAGAGGTCTGGATCCGCGCCTGCTCCCGAGGAGATGAACCCTTCAGAGATCGAAATCAAACCTAACTAATAAGATCTTTGATATATAGGTCTTTAAATTCTCTTTAAGTTAATATTGTGATGGTAGTTATGTTAGAATTTTGGAAGAAAACAGTATTTTTCAAAATTTTAAAAACTCGGTTGTTGTAAAACTAATTTAATTGCGACGTTTCGTCTCTTTTTAAAACTCATTTTATAAAAAAAATATAATAAGTTTGGTAATTTGAATTTACCTGAAATCAAATATCCATATTTATAATTTAAAAAGGATAGCGTTAATCACATTATAGAATCTATAAAATATAAGAATGGATAATATTTATTTTAGTCTCGTCTGGGAAGAGAAACTCAAAATAGTAGCCTTTTAGCTGCTGTACAAACTTTAAGTGCCCGAGCTGCTTTGCTCGACCCAGGTCAACTAGATCATATAGAAGGAAGACTTATGGCTCTCTCACAAAAAATGGATTCAATAGCTACTAAATCCAAAGAAGCACAAATTGATCCAGAAAAGGAAAAGAAGGTTCGTGTATATATATCACATATCAATTAAAATATATAAATAAAATATAGAAAAAATCAAATACGCGAAAACAAATACTCTATCTTCAAACATTTTCCGGCTACGTTAAACCGATTATGAATTTTTGAATTTTAAAAGTTTTTACTAAAAAGTAACAAAGTAACGATTAAAAATTATTTTCTAGAGTACTTTAATTCAGTAGACCATTCTGAAAAAAATCGTCTACTGATGGAGACGACTTTTTTTCAATTATCTATTCAAGAAAAATTCAATTTATATTCCAAACAGACAGGTTTTATTTTTTGGGTGGAACAATATTTATTTTAGGTAGTTGTTGCGCCAAATGGGATTTCTTAGGATTTTTTTGAAATTTAGACAGATTATTATTTAAATACTTCTGCATCGATTGGTGGCAAACAAAATTTATGAACAATATAGTTCCAGAGATATTAAATCCCAAAGATAGAGTTTTTCAGACACTTATATCAGATATCGGAAAATTTACATACATATTTAATTATAATTAAGAAACCCTTCTTACTATTTTTATAAAAAACTAAACCAATATTAAACAATAACCAATACATATTTTAAGACAATTGTGATTCATAGTTACAACACAGTTTCTGAGATAATAATGAATAAATAATTAAAAATGTATCAACAAAATTTACACTAAAAACAATTTGGCAACAGCGCATTTATTTAACCAGCGAAAGATGTATAAAGCGCGCATGGGCTAGATTTATTCAAAATTATAATTTTCATAAGGTGTTACGTAGGCGTTGATTAAATTTGTTAAAAAATAACAAAACGATTTTTATAGAAATAAATCGACCTTTAAAATGTATTTTATCTGTCATTTCTATGATAAAAATATTCAAGCTCGGACAATGTTGGCAGATTTATCAAACGAGCACGGGATTGGCTAGTAGTGGTACATAAACAGCAAAAAGTTTTGGGCTTATGAATTATGAATCCTTATTGTCTGTTCTATATACTCTAGCATTAACTTTTTGCTAGTATTGTCGCGAAACAACTACCTTAAAAATTATTTTTTAGAGTACTTTAATTCAGTAGACCATTCTGAAAAAAAGCCGAGGGGTGAACCGCGATTGGAAATAGGAGTACACCATCTTTGGAATTACTTTGGAATTCATTAGATAATCTATTGTCTTCTACTTAGAAATGAAAGTGGAAGAGGAAGTAGGTGTACACGATTTTAGGTCGCGGTTCACCCCTCGGGGGAAGCTTTAATAACTGCTCTATCTAATGTGCTAAAATTTGGCAGAAAAGTTTGTATTAATAATCTGCATCTTTGTGTCAAGTTTCAGCTTTCTAGTTCAAATTGTTTGCTGACAAAAAATTGCTAAATCACTCAAATTTGAGTCTTGAAAATGTTTTTAATTTCTCCTCCAATTTTCTTTTATATTCCCACAACGTTAATTTTTAATAAACCAATTTGTGGCTAACTAAACACATTCAATTATATTTTCAGGTAAATGAGTTATATGATTTAATGAAAAAAATAGATACCATGTCTCAGGAGTTGCCTAATACAGTGGAAAGAATGACTGCACTTGAAACCCTTCACAATCAAAGTAAATATAAATTAAATTGTTGTACGTAACTTAAAAAATTAAAATACTAAATAAACTTATTATTGCAGCTGCGGATTTTAATAAATCATTAAAACAACTTGAGGCATTACAACCACAAATTACCAACAGTCTTCAGAAAAATAAAGATATTCTTAAAGAAGTAGAAAACAATTTCGCTTCTAACTTTAATACAATGAAGAACAATATGCAAAAGTTAGATGATCGTTTAGCGAAACTAAATAAAAAATAATTATTTTCAACATTATCATACATTTGTATTAAAACAAAAACAAAATTAAATTAATATTTATTAATCAAGCTTTTTAATAGTGCTGTTATATCAATTTTAATTATGTAAATGTAATTTTTAATCTAAAATTTTTTATTAATAAATTATTCAAAAATTAGTTTTATATTTTATTATAGATTTATGAAAAGTAATACAACCTCTAATCCTTCTTTTATAGATCAAGTTGATCTTTTTCCTAATCAACCTCGCCGCATCTTATCCTTGTGTTATCTTTTTATTATTATTAGAATCCAGTATGTACGACCGGGGAGATAAGTTATTTATCTGAATCCTAGATCCAAATTTTATACTGCACATGTGAAACATTTCTAACAATTTTTAAAAATTACTACAAAAGTGATTTCATTAAACTTTTTAAAATAAAGTTTTTACTTTACCATACAGGGTATGGTTAAGTATTGTAATAAATCGTGCATGAAAAAAATGTTTTTTTTTCCAAATATCTCAAAAACGGCTGAAACTATTTTGATTAAAAAAATTGAGCGAAACCATGGCATTTCGGTCTACAAAAAAGACCTTATAAGTGAACATCGAAATAATTTATTTTTCGAGATAATAATTTTTTTGTCAAAATGTTGTTAGTTAGACTCTCTGGTTATCTATTAGTCTGTGCGTTACCAAATTTTTGTGGACGAGCTAGCTCAAAAACTACTGTGAATATCGAAACCAAATTTCACACGTAGTTTTGGTCCATTGAGATTAAGAGCTGATTAGATTTTGGTGCTTATCGACCCAAAATTAAGGGGGGAGGAGGGGGTTAAAAATTAAAAATCTAGACCTTTTACCAAAATCAACCAAATTTTGTATACATAATCAGTGGGCCCCAAGAGTCTAAAAATTCAAAAACTAACCCCCCTTTCCTTACATGATTATAAATAATTTTATTAAATACAAGTGAGGGGGCCAGGTTGTATGGTAAAGTCAAGAGGATGGCCAGATCAGAACACGTCAGCTTATTTTAAATAATATTTGTCTATATCTATTGTTAACAAGCTACTTGATTCCTTCTTCATAGACCTTTGTATATTAGACATTATGTTCAGAAATTATCTGATCTCACTGTCACATATTATACCATATTTTCGAAAAAAATCGCCACTTCACCGTATTAGAAAAAATAAATCAAATCTTGAATGGGGACAATACTGTTGTACCAGTCGAAGTTCTAGTTATTTTATATTCCTACAATTTCCATCACCCCTGTAAATTTCAAAATATATTTTTCGAGATATAAGATCTTTTTAAGAGATAAACTCTATAGTTTTACCGAAACTTAACTTTGAAATGCATTTAGTTGTTAATTTTAATTCATATAAAGTGAGGAAATTAATTTTGTTGTGATTTTTAATTATTAACCGACTTCAAAAAGGAGGAGGTTCTCTATTCGACTGAATTTTTTTTTTTTGTGTCTATGTTACCAAATACTGTATATAACTGTATATACAGTATTTGATGTTACCTCATATCGATTTTGAAAAAAAATTTGCATTGGGTTGGTCTTATTTTTTATTAGAAAGGGGGTATTTTAGGGATGGTGCCATATTAATTTGGTCAAGTTCTGATAATATGATCACTATTAATATTAATTAATAACATCACTAAAAAGAGAAAAATAATTTTTAAGAAAAAATAAAACCGACTTCAAAAAATTAAATGCAACAAATAAAATACACTAAAAGGTATAAAATAATTATTATCTTATTTAGTTACAACTAAACGACGAAATATTAACATGAAATTACTTTTTGAAGTCGGTGCCAAACAAACTATACCTATAAGCGAGCGTACCCGCCAAACGTACTAAGTAAGATCTGTGAAGTGCGATTCATAAAAGGTATATGTTTGGCACCGACTTCAAAAAGTAATTTCATGTTAATATTTCGTCGTTTAGTTGTAACTAAATAAGATAATAATTATTTTATACCTTTTAGTGTATTTTATTTGTTGCATTTAATTTTTTGAAGTCGGTTTTATTTTTTCAAAAATTATTTTATTTAATCATTTTGTATATTGTTTCATAATTATAATTTGTGTGACTAAGGACTTTTTCTATCTTATTTCCTTCCGAAAGTAAAACACGTATACCTACTATAGTTTTACGTAGGTAGTACACATGATTTACATTAAATTATAAGTTATTTTTACGATGTCTTTGAAATTTATGCTGAATATTTTCATGTTTTTTTTGTGAGTACTATATGGCATATTTGAGGGTTTTTTGTTGCTTATAAATCCGAGCTTTACTTTAAGTATTGCATTTTTTGTAATCTTATCATTAATAAAGAATACAATTTAGTCGTATATTATCTACTTCTGGCACTGAAATTTCATCTCCCAAATTCCACTATACCTAAACAATAACTTTTGGCTCCATTTCGGCTCCTGAACAAATATTTTCTCTTTTTAGAAATGCAAGGGTCTTTTACCTTAATCTAGCACCCATGGGTCCTGCCTACTAAACTAAAATTTTGGGACTTTTCTACCTGTGCTCTGCAAACCTTTCCCCAAACGGATTTGAACCTGGGTTTTTGGACAATAGAGTTCGCCGCCCTTTCTCAATATATACAATGGAACAATTTGTCCCATCAAAATTCGCAGAGGACCTTTCGCTTTGATTAGGTCTCTGGCTTATATTGATATTTTCTTAAAATTATTATTATATATATATATATATTTATAAAAATAAAAATAAAACTGACTTCAAAAAAATTAAATGTAACAAATAAAATAATAATTAGATCTAGCTTAATTCGCTTTGTCGTAATAACAAGCTGTTCATAACTAACTAATTTAGCTATACCCCAATCGGGTATGAGAATCCATGAGAATATATATATTTGTGTGTGCTTATTTGCAAGCGAAGGACAATATCAGTGATTTCTCTTTATTAAATAAATGCAATTATACAAGACAATTAAATATTTTAGGCCTGTAAAATGATCTCAGGTTTATTTGAGACAGAGGCGAGATGAAATCTGCTTGTCTACATAATTAAGGCAATTTGATTTACAAATAAACTGAATCAAGAACATATGGGTAATGAGCAAGATATATATAAGTATAAACATAAACAAGAGTGAAGCAAGGGTAAAAATGTTTTAGATTAAATAAGACATCAAAAAGAAAATTTATGATGGCTCAACATGATCAATTTTTAGCTATTATAATCCAAAAATATGTTGAATCAGAAAGAAAAGAGGAAATCTAATGGAGTTAAATATTGAGATGATATCAATTCTAAAAGGGTGTGTGTTTTGGGTTTTTTCGAATATTTACACTGACATATGGTTCGAAATAAAAAAAATGGCCTCAAGTTTCAAGTCTGTATCTCAATTTTAACCTGTGCCGCACAACGATGCGAATTTCCCATCTAAATAACAAGTGGTTTTTGGCATTGAACGATCAATTTTCTATTCAGGCCAAAGTAATGGTTCAAAAAATATGAAACTGTAGATTTTATGCTTATAATAGTTGCTACCCCGCAGAATTTTTATAGATTTTTAGCTATTATAATTTTGGAGTCTATTACTTGTTAACACTAATTTTATCTAGCTGTTAACTCCAAAATTATAATAGCTAAAAATGTGTAAAATTTCTGAAGGCTAGCTACTATTAAAAGGATAAAGTCTACAGAGTTCAAATCTTTTGAACCATTGCTTTGGGCGGAATAAAAAAATTAATATTTCAATTCCAAAAACCCCATGTTATTTTAGATGCGAAACTTGCATGGCTGTGAGACACAAGTTAAAATTGAGGTAGACTTGAAACTTGGGAGATATTTTTTGTTATTTATTTCGAACCATACGATTCTCTGACAGCGTAAAAACTCGAAAATACCCAAAATAAAGAGCACCCTAATGTAGCTAGCCAAACAAATATTTTTAAGATTTAAATGTATAACAGCTAAAATATATTTTATTTTCTCAGTTCATAAATTTTGTTAGTTTCAATTTAGTTTTTAAAGAATTTGGTGAAACATTTTTTAAATTATTGGATAAAATAATGTGAAACCTACCAAGTATTTTTTATCCAAACATTTCAAGTTAGATAGAAATCAACATTACTACAGACACTACTCCTATTATCTTTTAAAATAAATGACCTAAATAAGCGGTTTTCATTTTTTTTTGCTTCACGGCCAATTTTTTGATTTAATTTATTATTAGATTAGGTATTTTTTATCATATGTATCCACATAAAAACTACCTTAGTAAAGTGGATTCATCAAAATTAATTCAAGAGATGGACAAATCAATCATCTAAGCCTAAACTTTAGATTGATTTTTAAATTATTAAGATTTTAAATATACTTAAATAAAAAAATACTTTTCATAAACTTTTAACTCAAAATAGCTAGTAGATCATTATCTGTCCCGTTGTCCTAAGCTTACGAATGTGTAATTTTTATTTTTTATAAATGCCAGTTTTCAATCGAATGACAAAATTTCCAAGCCAGAGAAAGGAATGAGATAAATGAACCCTAAAGGCCTAAATTCGCAAATGTAAGTAAATACGATAAATAGAAAATTTTTAAGGTAGTTTTTCCGCCAAATGGATTTTCTTAGGATTTTATTTAAATACTTCTGCATCGATTGGTGGCAAAACGAAATTTATGAACAATATAGTAAAGGATATTAAATTTCAAAAATAGTTTTTCAGACTCTTAAACATTGCATTATACGGGATTTCGGAAAATTTACATACATATTTAATTATAATTAAGAAACTCTTCTTACCATTTTTTTATAAAAAACTAAACAAACATTAAACAATAACCAATACATATTTTAAGACAATTTTGATTCATAGTTACAAAACAGTTTCTGAGATAATAATGAATAAATAATGAAAAATGTATAAAAAAAAATTAAACTAAAAACAATTTGGCAACAGCGCATTTATTTAACCAGCGAAAGATGTATAAAGCGCGCATGGGCTAGATTTTTTCAAAATAATTTTCATAAGGCGTTGATTACATTTGTTAAAAAATAACAAAACGATTTTTATAGAAATAAATCGACCTTTAAAATGTATTTTATCTGTCATTTTAATATAAAAATATTCAAGCTCGGACAATGTTGCCAGATTTATCAAACGAGCGCGGGATTGGCTAGTAGTGGTACATAAACAGCAAAAAGTTTTGGACTTATGAATCCTTATTATCTGTTCTATATACTCTAGCATTAACTTTTTGCTAGTATTGTCGCGAAACAACTACCTTAAATAGCATTAACTCAAACAAGATTTTTGAACATTTATGGTTTTGGTATAAGGTGGACGATATAAAGGGATATAAATACTAATAAAACAAAAACATTTATACGTTCGATAATTTATTGAACAAAAATTATTTAAAATAAAATAAAAATTACAGAATTTTTAAAATCTTAATTTCTGGAAAAACCATTTGTTTTTGCCTGATTTATACCTAGAAAGAAAGTAAAGTATCGATTAGCGATGATGAACAAATTAATGAAAAATGAACGTTTCGTATTCAAAAATGAAAAAGACAATTACCTTTCTTCGAATTTGACCTTAGCTTGGAAGCGAACTTTTTTCCTCTTCATGGGGTCCTTAAGGTCTTTAACAGTCAGTTTTTCAATATTTAAATCCACTGAATAACGAGTGGGCATTAAGTGGTTGTAGTTGAGCACCTTGAATATATTAAACACATGTTAGAAAAATGTTTTTTTTTTTCATTTTAATGATTTAAAATAATATTCAATTTATAATCAGATCCGTCTTGAAACATTTGTTCTCCATCACAGAACTTATGGGAACGGTTGATCATCATTAAGAAAACAAATAAAAACATTTGTTTTATTTAATATAATATGTTTATATTTATAGTGAATTTAACTCAAAAAATATTTCGTTTTAGATTGATAAAGCAATCTTGATAAAAACTTCCTGCACAATACTATATTCCAGAAATTGGTGTCGAAACGTCGGACATTCTGACAAAATCATATATTTAAAGAAATCAGCTGGTGTTTTCACCACACGACTTTCACATTTTCGAAATTCTAAACTTAAGCTCGATATAGGCTAGAAGGAGTACAGCAAGCTTTTGTTTGAAATCGGAAAACCGGAAGTGGACATTTACAAGGAAGATTTTTCGTTTTTTTTATTTTCTCAAAAACGGCTCTAACGATTTTTTTTTAAAAATTAGTGTATTTATCAAGTGTTGTTAGTGTGTTAAATTTTTAATCCGATTGAAATAAAGGAAAGGGGTGTAAAATAGGAGTGTCGCGGCACTTAAGTTTCGAATTTCGTATCTCTTAGACTTATGGTTTAGAACCAATGGATTTTTGGCCTCTGGGGGCCACAATTTCTGGTTTCTTTCGATTAACAACTCAACCACCAAAATTTGATGGGAAATATTAATGAAGGCGCAATGGAAAAGTTTTTTTAATCATTTAAAATTATATAAAATTTATAATCAGATCCGTCTTGAAACATTTGTTCTCCATCAAAGAACTTATGGGAACGGTTTATCATCATTAGGAAAACAAATGAAAACATTTGTTTTATTTAATATAAAATGTTTATTATATTTATAGTGAATTTATTTCATAAAATATTTCGGTTAAGATTGATGAGCAACCTCGATAAAAACTTCCTGCACAAGAAATTGGTGTCGAAGCGTGGCACATTCTGACAAAATCATATATTTAAAGAAATCAACTGGTGTGTCCACCACAAGACTCACATTTTTGAAATTCGAAACTTAAGGTCGATATAGCCTAGAAGGATACAGCAAGCTTTTGGTTGAAAATATTTTTCAAACAAAAATTAAGCTAACAAATTTTCATATTTTAAATGTTAGTAAAATAATTATATTCTGTACGTTTTCATGCGTTACGTTAAGTAGGAATCTAGCAAATTTTCTTACACCATTAATAAAATTACATTTATATTTTTATATTAGGGTGCTTTGTTTCTTTAAAGATAAAGAGCCTGGAGCACCGAGCGATGCTCGGAACTTTTTGCCTCTAAATAGCTTAAGTTTCAAATTTCAAGGCTCTGCGACTTTCCGAAGACGAGATAAGAACGATTAAAATATTTATTTTCCGACATGACTAATTTACACCCTGTTCCTTTATATCAATGGGATTAAAATTTATACACGACTAATAACTCATAAATTACACTTGATAAGTTCACCAATTTTTAACGAAATAGAGGCGTTTTCGAGAAACCGATTCTATATATATAGAAGAATTGCTCATTTAATAATATAAGATATAACAACGCAATAGTTGGTGGAAAGTATACTGTTATTTTAAATAGCATGTGGTTTCATGTTTAAACATTTTGTTATAAATTTAATATTATTTATGAGTTACAAATTTAGTTGAATATTTTTATTACGATTCAATGATTGCATTATTAATTATTATTGCAAATACAACAAAAAGATGAATAGATAATAAAATAAAATTGGAAATATTTGTAAATACACATGTTTGGTGAATAATTATATTTTTACTTTACCATACAGGGTATGGTCAAATATTTTAAAAACAATTTGAGTTTTCCTGAGAGTTAAATTTAGTTTTTAATGATTTTTAAGTTACAATTTTAATTGAATATTTTTGTTACGATTCAATGATTGCATTATTAATTATTATTGCAAATACAACAAAAGGATGAATAGATAATAAAATATTTGTAAATGAATGAATGTTTAGTGAATAATTTTATTTTTACTTTAACATACAGGGTATGGTCAAGTATTTTAAAAACAATTTGAGTTTTCCTGAGTTAAATATTTTTGTAACGATTCAATGAAGGCATTATTAATTATTGTTGCAAATACAACAAAAAGATGAATAGATAATAAAATAAAATTGGAAATATTTGTAAACGCACATGTTTGGTGAATAATTATATTTTTTTAAAAACCATTTGAGATTTTCCTGAGCGTTAAAATTAGTTTTTAATGATTTTTATAATACTAAACAGAAAGAAAATGTAAAAAAAAGAAGTAAATTTACCTTGACAAAAGGCTTTATCTTGGATCGTTTCTTTATGCGGGCTTTGCCCATTCGTTTGTGTACTTTCCTTGGGTATCGGTCAATACCAGCGACGAGGGCATGTCCGTATTGCTTCTCTGAATTACCATCGTCGTAATTTTTCATCACAATCGCTTTTTTGCCTGCGTATCGGCCACTAAGGACCAACACGACTTTACCCGCTCGCATAATCTTCCCCATTTTGGGTCTGTTAATAAAATAAAGAGAATAGAAACAATTATTAATATTTAGAAATTAATCTTTAAGCATATTTATTATTAAATTAATAGGAGAAAGTAACAAAATTAAATAGAAAATGGAATAATAATAAACATGCGATTCAGATTTAGGTTAACTAAGTAACATATTGTCTATTTAAAAAAAGAATTAATTCTTACGAAAAGATTATTTAAATTATATTTATATGAAAATTAAAATGATTTAAAACATTAAATAAGTAGTTTTTAATAAATGATTTAATAAATAAAAGAAGATTTAGAGTAGATACTCACTAGATGTTTGCTTTTGATCGGGAAAAAGGAAGTTAGAACGTTCTGAGCTGGACAGCTAACTGTTCAAGCACAAAAAGTACTAAAAATCAAATTTTTCAAAAATTATTATAATTTCATAAATTAATGGATAAATATGTTTTAAATTTAAGAATAAAAGAAAGATATATAATAAAAACATTAACGTATTTATTAATTTTATTAAAAAAATAATTAATAATTGAAAAAGAGAGGGAAATTTGAAAAATAAATTTTTCTCTATGTATAATTTAAAATTTTTTACTTAAATATTTATAAAATTGTTTCTTTAAATTATATCATTATAATATTTATAAAATTTATATTTTACTTGAGTGTATATTGATGAGGCCGTCCAAAAAGAAGATAATTTATACTATCTTTTAATTTTTATTCAAAAACTGACGTTTCGAGACTATTCCTCCTTCTTCAGGGTTTTGAAAAGAAGGAGGGAATATCCTCCGAAACGTCGGTTTTTGAATAAAAATAGGAAGATGGTATAAATTAGCTTATTTTTTGGACTGCCTCATCAATATCCATTCAACTTCACTTATCACCGTCTCCAAAAATTACTCCAATCTTATTTATATTCTACTGTTATTAAACGAGCAAAAATTGTATATACATTTATATATTTGTGTCTTTGTTCTATTTTGAAAAAGCTTTACCGATTTTGATGAAACCAACTCTATTAACAAGTTTTGAGGATGAGAAAAACGATCTGGCTAGGTCTGGACCCCAGCAAATTTCATCTTAATTGATCTTTTCTTAATTAAAGTAATTATATTGATAGATGAAAATCTCAATAAAAAAGTTTGTTTACACTTTTTTCAATTATCTTTTATTTATTAATTGGTTTTTTAATTTTAAAACCCACAAATACTTTATACCAAATATTGTTATATATTAGAATTTGCCAATTAAATTCCTTTTGTTAAAAAACACGGACTAAAAATATTATCGCCAGCTAGAAGATCAAGTACAGTCGATGGTGGGGAAAGTAATCTCCGAAATCGAAGTCTATTTAATGTAAAAAAATAGCTTCAATAAAATTATTATTTATTTAATTGATTAAAAAAACTCGACAAATTGTTATTTAATTATGAAAAATAATTATACGGAATTTATTTATATATCTATATACACATAATCTGTGGACCACTAGAAATCTAGAAATGCAAAAACTGGGTACGGGGTGGGGATGGATGATGTGTGTGTAGGGGGGTAAAGGAGGTAGGTCGCAGTTGTGGGGGTCCGGGGGTGGGGGTTTCGGGGGGGGGGGTCCAGGGGGCGTTTACTATATATATTTGTATTTTTTTTAATTTGGTTACAGTGCATCGCTCGGTGGCTCTAGGTACTTACAAAAATCTCGAGGCTTGGAAAATCACGATTATTGGGATATAAAGTGAAATAAAATTTCAAAGTCAAAATAAATTAAATCTGAAATCATGCCTGTAATACGTAATTGTTCGGAGTGTAATGAGGATCTCAATAAAATCGATATTATATTATGTGACAAGTGTAAATTTCCAGCTCATGCTAAGTGTACTGGAATAACTCAAGAAGAACTTGGCATCCTGAAATCAAAAAGAAGTTCAGAGAGGGTTTGCTATCAATGTTCTGCGTGTTTTTCTAAAAGAAATGATTATCTGGGACTCAAAACTAAACTAGACGAGCTTACTAAACAGGTTAGTGAATTAAATTCTAAACCTGATCTATCTCATGCAGATCAGCTCATTGGTGAATTCGAAGAAAGAGTGAGGCGCAAAAATAACATAATAGTTTTTGGCGTGCCAGAAAGCTCAGGTGGTGACAGTGATGCGAGAAAGGGGCACGACAAAGACAAAATCATGGAAATAATCAAAGTCACAATGCCAGAACAAGAACAGGATAATGTAAATGTAGTCAACTCTTTCAGGCTCGGCAAATTCACACCAAATAAAAATAGACCATTGAAAATTATATTTGATAACGCTAATTCCGCTGGATCCATATTTTTCAATAGATCTAAATTAGCAGAGACCAATGAAATTAAAGACTATACTATTAAAAAAGATAAAACTATTATCGAAAGAGAATTTATGAAATCACTATGGATGCAAATGCAAAAAAGAACTGACTCTGGTGAAAAAAACCTAAAAATTAAATATTTTAACGGACATCCAAAAATCATCGATGATACTGTTCAAAAAAACGGGGAAGCTACTTGTTCTCAACCTATTACCAAAATGTGAGAGGTTTGAGGACAAAACTCGACTACCTGAGAGCAATAGCACCAACCTGGGAATTCGACATAATTGCATTCAGTGAAACATGGCTAACAGAAGATATATCATCGGCAGAACTTGGATTAAATAACTACTCAATATTCCGATGTGATAGGACCCCCAACACTAGTCAATTCTCAAGAGGAGGAGGTGTACTCATTGCAGTGAAGAGGAATTTTGCAGCTCAACAAATTAAAATCAGTATTAATAATATAGAACATCTCTTTGTCCGAATAATTATAAATAATATAAAAATTATTGTTGGTTGTGCATATATTCCTCCCAGTTCTAAAAATGATACTTACAATAGTCACTTAGAAGTAATTGAAATATTAATGTCAAAATATTCTAACTATAAATATATATTCCTGGGCGATTATAATCTACCAGAAATAAACTGGCTATGTAAAACACTACCACTAAAGATTAATCCAACTAGACCTAATGAACACATAAGTTTTGTGGAATTCCTCAAGTTCCATGAACTCTCACAACATAATAACGTCCCCAATTGCTCTGAGAACATTCTCGATTTGGTTCTATCAAACATAGATAACATCATTACTCTCCCTTTTTCCCATGGTGCCACAAAATCTCCTGATCCGCTTCATCCTCCATTAAGCATAGAATTCACAGTTGTCTCAGATACCAGTTGTAATAATTATACACAATATAAACCAAACTTTAATAAATGTAATTTTGACTTAATGAACGATTATATAAATTCAATCAATTGGGAAATGCTATTTGGTGACGGCGATATAGAAGTGTCTACTTGTAAATTTTACGATGTTCTTCAGACCTGTATCAATGAGTATGTACCAATAACTAAATCTCATACTAGAACATTTCCCAAATGGTTCACCAATGAACTCAAAGAAATTATTTCTACTAAAAAATATTTACATCGTGAATACAAATCGACTGGCTTATATAGTATTTACCAAAAATTTTCCATGTTAAGAGCACAATGTAAAAAATTGTCTGTAGAGTGCTACTCCAATTATATTAGAAATATTGAGAATTCGATAGCGAATAATATCAAGCCATTTTGGTCTTATATCAATGCTCTAAAATCAAAACCTTCTATCCCCCAGCAAATGTATCTCAATGACAGTGTCGCTAACTCAGATGCAAGTACTGCAGAATTGTTTGCAGATTACTTTTCTCAATCATACTCCTTAAAATCTATACCCTTATCTGAAATCCATATTCCAACTAACCTCTCCATCCCCTACCTAAATATATCATTAGACGATATCAACTCCAAAATAAAAACTCTTGATATTCATAAAGGATCAGGACCTGATAATATTCCTCCCATTATCCTGAAGAACTGCCCATCAATATGTATACCTCTATTAAATCTATTTGACCTATCTCTAACTTCAGGAATCTTTCCCGCTTGCTGGAAGATCAGCTACTTAAGACCAATTTTAAAAAAGGGAAACCCCTCCCTAATAACTAACTACCGACCTATATGTATTCAATCAACTATTCCAAAATTATTTGAAAGTATAATCCGTGATAAACTATTGACAATAACTAAGTATATTATCCCTCAGCAACATGGATTTGTTACTGGCAAATCAACAACAACAAACCTTCTTTTATTAGAACAATATTTACTAAATGCTCTTACACAGTCATCCCGTGTCGATGTCATCTATACTGATTTTAGTAAAGCATTTGACAGAGTTAATATCAACTTATTACTTCACAAAATAGAAAAATATGGAGTTACAGGTAAATTAATAAATTGGTTTAAAACCTATTTATTGGATCGAAAGCAAACCGTCAAAATTAATGACTCCACCTCTGAAGTGATTGATGTTCCTTCAGGAGTCCCCCAGGGCTCTCATTTGGGGCCTCTCTTATTTCTACTATATATCAACGATATATTTTCAGTATTTACTGATGTTGAATTTCTTCTGTTTGCCGATGATCTAAAAATATATAAAAGAATAAGCAATAATATTGATACTACTTGTCTACAATCAAATCTTAATAGACTATATGAATGGTGTGAGAATAATGGCATGGAGCTTAACATTGATAAGTGCTATGTTGTATCTTTTCACAGACATAAAATTCGACCTATACTATCATATTCAATAGGCGGTAGCTTTCTTTCTCAGGTTGATCACATATGCGATTTGGGAGTTACCTTCGAGTCTTCTCTCTTTTTGTCTTCATATAGAAAATATTTGTGGTCAGTCTTTTAAACTTCTGGGATTTATATATAGAAATACAAAAAATTTCAAAAATTCCAACTGCCTAAAAATACTATTTAACTCCCTAGTAAGAAGCAAGCTGGAATACTGCAGTTTAATTTGGTCACCGCATGTCCAACATCAAATTGACCAAATTGAAAGAGTGCAAAATAAATTTTTAAAAATTATATCATATAAATTCTCATCAACTAATAACTCTCTTACCCCATATAACTATCCCTCTTCTAGACTCTTAAGAACCGAACTAAATATCCAAAGTTTGTCATCCCGTAGACTACAAAATGACTTGATGTTCCTTCGAAAACTGTTGAATGGTCTGATTGATTGTTGTGAAATTCTCCAATATATTAATTTCAAAGTACCTCAATATTACAGTCGCATTGTCGAAACCTTTTTTATCCCCATTTGTAATACTAATTATTCAAAAAATACAGGGCTGAATAGAGTGATGCTAAAGGCAAACTCCTCACAATTGGACTTCTTTTCATGTGGTGTGAGGGATATCAAAAGATATTGCTCACACTACGATTAATTGTCTAATAGATTGTATTATATTATTACATGCTTTATATTAGCTTCACTGTATGTATCTATCTGTGTACTATTTATCTATCTATTAATGTGACTTTTGTTCTGTTAAATTTATCTATTAAAATAATTGTTACCTACTCAATTTAAATGAAATAATATAATTATAATAAAAATAAATGCATTACATTGTGTTAAATTACGCAAGCTTTTCTCTATAAAAATAATTAAGACTATAAATTAGTATTTTAGTTTTGTTAAATTGTTGATTTATTGTATAAAAATGTATATTGTAACTGGGATAACTCCCGTATATCGAATAAAATAAAATAAAATAAAATAAAATAAAAAGAGAGCCAGTAAAAGAAGCCTCTATCGAAAAAAAACTCCCAATCATAGAAAACAATTTCGACTTTAATTAGATATTGCCATCTTCAGTTTTAATGAACTGTAATGAGCATAAAATGTATGAATATAAATACAAAAATTATAAAAAAAATTAGTTTATACAATATTTGAAAACTCAATACGTTTGAATGCAGACAGAGTTGTTATGTAGCAGTAATCTGGCGCCGCCTTCTTAGATTCTTGTGAGCAGTAGAGCAGTACACGAATTTTAAATTATATAGATTGCGATGATTTAAAAAAATAAAAATATTGATTATATATATATATATATGAATTAAAGGAGCATCGTGAAAATCTAATATATGTTCCGTAATTGAAATACAAACATTTTCACATCAGAAAGTTTGATCGGCCTTTCGTTCTTAAGTTATCGTGGGTATGCGAATCCAGAAACACATTCAAACAGACAGAAAAAATCTCGGTTTGAAATTATCTTTCTTCTCGTTTTAGAAATTTTTATACTCAATGGGGGGAAAAATTAAGAGAATTTAATGGCGAAACCCCTCTGGCTTTTAAAGGTCTGATTTTTTTAAAAATATTTTAAGAGAAAAATATTGTCTTTTTATTCTAACTCTTTAGATATACCTATAATGTATTTATTATTTTATTCGTTTGTATTAAAATGCATATTTTATATGTATTATGTTTATAATTAGAACTTAATTCAGTAAATTCTAATTTATATAGTATATATATATATTGAGGTTTTACTGACCCCCCCCCCCTGAAAAAAATCCTTCAGGTCCATGCATACGTTTATTATCATTGAAGGGGGCGGGGGGGAGTGGCAAAATATTGTTCGATTACACTTGAAAAATGTCTAGAATCGTCCAGGAGTGTAATCTCAAATAGGTATGTTAGAAGAAGCATTCATGCGATGTAATCGGGATAATTGAGTTAAATGTTATTGAAGAAATAACTGCTGCATAGCTAAATAAAGACATTGTTCGGTAGTTCTCTTAATATATTCGAAATATAAATTAGTAAATTCCTATTTATCTAGAAAATTGACAAAATAGTCCAGATTTAAGGGACACTCTGTAGAATTCCACTGTGAAAACAGCGTTTCGTTATCTCAAATTGCTTCCACAATTATTAAATAACGTTTCACTCTTAGAAGACACAGTCAATGGTTCTGAATATCTACTTCCTATGTTTCTATAATCAATTCATTTTTATTCGAAAAATCATTCTTATATACCTATATATATATATATAGCAAATCATCACTAACAACCAAGAAGATTAATGCCTCAAAGAAAGTGTTTAATTACTTATCGGAGTTTAATTTTTCCAACTATAACATATATAGACAGTGCTGGATTTCCGCCTAGGCCCACAAGGCCCGAGCCTAGGGGCGCAGCCGGCCCGGGGCCCCGGTTGCGGAGTCTTTTTTTTCAACCTAAAAAGATCACAAGGGATCTACAACAGGCATTACAAATACTCTACATTCAGTATATTTATTGTTTTTGTTCCATATAATTGTTGTTTCCTTTTTAATTTTTTTCTCTTAATTGATCTGTGTATCATATTGTTTATTTTCTTTGTAATTAAATTGGCCTAATATTGTATATTAAAAAGGCTAGATGCCCCTACAAATACAATGTTCTTGAATAAAAAAAAAATGTTCTGTGCTAGTGCATTTAATTTGCTAAATTTCCAAAATAGCTTCGAGATGGTGGGGGGGGGGGCAAATGCCAAGTGCCTAGGTGCTCCTGGGTCTCTTAAATCCGCCCCTGTATATAGATAGTATGTTTCAACATTTTCCGAAAATTAAGAAATATTTGAAAAAAAATTGCGTTTAAAATTTAGATAATTTATACTTATTTCAAGGGGAAGATTTAACCATTAAGAAAAATATAAGCACATGATTAGGGTGCCTAGAGAATGAAGAATTAAATCACTTTATCATTTAGTGAAATTCAAAGGTATTCTCAGTGTTATTAAAAGCTGATAGATTCTTACCAGAGGAGCTGAAAACCGATATCTCAGTTGAGCTTCACACATATGTGGATCACACTGCAACATAAAATATAAAAAACATAATTAATTCATGCTCAAATATTTGGAAGAATTGTAGAATATAAATTTAACATTCCAAATGTTTCTTTTTGGATTTATTAAATTGCTCATTAAAAAAATAATAATAAATAATAAATTAATTAAATGGTATGTTGTTTTGTGAAGCCTACCTGATGGTGATTTATTTTTAATTTATTAAATAAGTTTCACCTCGAACCTACGTCATTTTCCATGAACAAAACAATTGCTCAACTCTCAAGTTTATTTTTTCATTTCAAGTTTATTAAAACTATCAACAGTAATACTATGAAACAATGTAGATTTGTAGATGGATGATTTATCATTAATAAAAGTATACAAACATATCTGTTAAGTGAAATTAGATGTGAGGATCTGATGGAAAAACTTTGCATTTAGAAAAAATATACATAAAATAGTACTATAGAAAATCACCAAAGAACTGTGTTACTCAAACTGGGGGTTGTGACCCCCAGAGAAGTCATGATATCAAATGAAGGGGGCTGTTTTCTGAGAAAAGCAATTATCAGACAAAATTGTTAATAACACATTTCTAATAGCTTATTTATTTTAAAACTGCACTCTGAAATCCGATCCTCCAATAAACAAAAATTAAAATTATTTTTTTTTTTTAATATGAGAAAGAGAAATAAAAACATGCATGGAAATTAGAAGGACTATATGGATATCAGAGCAAGATAGGTATACATACCAATAAACTACTGAAACTTTTGGAAGGTATATATTATAACCAAGAATAAAATGAGATATCTATTAAAGATTCAAACCGACAATTTTAATATAAAATATTATTTTTGGGAAAATTTTTTTCGGGGGCCGTAAAGTATTATATATTTTAAATTTTGGAGGTCGCTGTGGTCTATAAAGTTTGAGGAACTCTTCCATAGTGTTTTTACAATCCTGGTTTGTCGCAGCCACCAGAATCCAATCGACTTCCATAATTAACATAATTTTTCTTTATATTTAAGTTTTATTTTATTTTAAAAATTATAAATTATATTTTATTTACACTATTGTTTTCAAGATTTTTAGCTGTTAAAGATTGTATTTTTGTGAACAAATTTATTAAGGGTTGAACTTTTGTTTAAATCACATATAATTATTTATAATTATTTATTGAACATGCAATAATAAGTAAAATAAAATAAATAAATGGTAGTTACCATATATTGTACCATATTTGTTCGTGCTCAATAATTATTTATAATAATTATGTGCTATTTAAACAAAAGCTCAACCCTTAATATTATTGTTCATATTTTAAATTAGATATAATTAAGAGCATCAAGATCTTTTAATTGGTGTCCCTTAATACTATATTAATCCTGCCCTGTTTATATCATTTCAAATGATAACATTTAGGGAAAACAGTGTTGGTTTATAGCGAAACATTAAACACAGGAGTTTTTAAAAGGTTTATATTAACTTTTTAAAACCTCCTGAGTCATTTCTAATGATTTGATATATTTTGTATATATATGTATAAAATTATAAATTAATCAATTCTATTTGATAAGAAAATTATAAAAATTCAAAGATATATTCTTTAATTAACTTTCATGAAAAAATTAATTTATACTAAAAATTATACGAACAAATAGATGAAAAACAATTTGAATCTCTTTGCAAGAAATTATAAGTTGGTAGTCATCTATTCAATCCGATGGAATGGAATATTTTTAATTATATCTCCGAGGGGTTGTTTTTCACCCCCTCAGAAATCGAACCCGAGTGCCAGTAACAGCACCTGGCTCACCTGCAGGATGCAAACCTCTCTGACATATGAACACGAGTAAAATATTTTACTCAAAGATTGTTATCTTAATTTGTAAAATTTCGCCATATAGTGATTCTAAATTTAAACATATAGCCATGCCATATAATTTAAATAAAGGTCGTTGAGTGTTTCGAATTTTGAAGAGATTCAAAATTCGAAGGGCAATGGAATGACTTTTCCTAAAATATAAAAATATTAATTTGCCGATGGTAATAGAATCAAATTTACAAGAAATCATAAGTTGGTGTCATCTATTCAATCGGATGGAATGGAATATTTTTAATTATATGTCAGAGGGGATGTTACCATCGGCAAACTAATATTTTTATATTAAATTAGGAAAAGTCATTCCATCGCCCTTCGAATTTTGAATCTCTTCAAAATTCGAAACACTCAACGACCTTTATTTAAATTATATGGCATGGCTATATGTTTAAATTTAGAATCACTATATGGCGAAATTTTACAAATTAAGATAACAATCTTTGAGTAAAATATTTTACGCGTGTTCATATGTCAGAGAGGTTCGCATCCTGCAAGTGAGCCAGGTGGCCCGGATTGCTGTTACTGGCACTCAGGTTCGATTCCCGAGGGAGTGAAAAACAACCCCTCTGACATATAATTAAAAATATTCCATTCCATCGGATTGAATAGATGATACCAAAACTTATGATTTCTTGTAAATTTGAATCTATTAGCATCAGCAAACTAATATTTTTTATATTGAATCTCTTTGAATAATTCGTATGGATATTATTCTTTCTACAGTTTTCATCACGAATTATTTGATTCGAAATGACTAGTAAATCCCTTTCGAAATTGTCAACGTTGACTGACTAATAGAAAATGAAGTTGTTTTAATTGCTTATAATAGTTGGCATCTATCTGTAATATTATGAAAGAAAGGTGAAGATATTCGGATCATTCTAATTCTCTTTCGGCTGTTGCCGTCGAATCAGAGTGTTTGTTTTGTTCTAAAGAAAATATTTTTGGGTTATATTTATATAATGATATATTTCAGTAAATTCTAGTACGAAGATGAACCAAGGGCATTGCCGCCAGTGAGGAGGCACATCCACGTCACCGATAGGTTATCTTAAGACGACTGACCATCCTCGTCATTGCTGGGGAGCTCGTTTTTAGAATGACGCCATTTATACTGTAAAGACGTAGTTTTCTCATCGGACTCAATCTTAATTGATTATCTCTCTGAATCGGTTTGATCAAATGTTTATTTTTCAGAGAAGATATTTTCATAATAAATTTTGATAAATTAAAACTATTTGGTAGGTTTATTTATTTTGGAAAGATCTTTTGATAGAATAAATGCTAGCATAAATATTTTTTCTTGAAATATGTCATGCTTTTAATTTGTCATTTCTGTTATTATTAATATTTGAAGATATCCCTTACTTTTTTTCGGAAATATCTCACATATTTCTTAGTTTTATTCATCTACATCCAAAAATATAATTTGATATAAAATTCTTTGAGAACAAACATATAATTTGATATCAAACAAATTAATTTCTAGATCAAAAGTAGTCAGAGTAAGCTATTTTCATGAATTTTTTAAATCAAATGATTGAAAATTTAAAAAAATTTGCCTGGCTTCTGAGTTATTAAATAACAATTACATCATATACGTCATATGGTATATTTGATTACATTTTAAAAGACATATTCAACAATATCTTAAGCCACAGAGGGAACGAAATTTATTTCTTCAGGAATGTTTACATTACCTTTCGAACATAGGCCACCCCCACCCTCTGGGATCGAATAAATAATTCTGTAAAAACCTTGACTTGATTAACTATGTTTTATGAATCTTTTGTGTTGTGTATTTAAGCTATTCTATTCTACTTGTGAAAAAATACTCAAAAAATTAAATATTTTATTAAATAAAAAATTTAATAATGTAATTATTTATCTCCAATCTTGGCACTCTCATCAACATTTTTCTGCAGATGGCTCTCCATACAAAGTATGTGGAAGTAGTGTAATCGTGCATAGAAATGCCTAGTGTTTTCTCTAGTTATATATCGGCAGATAAATTAATTTTTTTTCAACTTTTTCATTGGTCT
Source organism: Forficula auricularia (assembly GCA_024734495.1). Classification (NCBI taxonomy): domain Eukaryota; kingdom Metazoa; phylum Arthropoda; class Insecta; order Dermaptera; family Forficulidae; genus Forficula; species Forficula auricularia. Next base: position 4,813,058 of record JALMQS010000101.1, on the reverse strand, counting down.
ATTTACGGATCATCAAATTATTAACTACGTAGCAAGATTTTAAGTTCCTAATTTTAATACTAGTTTAAAATTTACAGGTTAGATATAAAGAAGACAAAGAAACAGTCGGATAAGCTCGCTGTTTTCTACTTTTATTTACCTTTATTGATACAAATTTTAAAAAATCTTTTAGAAATAAGAAATATTAAATTATAGACGAGAGTTTATTAAAACTTTGCTGGGATAAGTTTGAATGAATAGCTAGAATGATTTGATATGTAAAACAATAGAGAATTGAACAAGTTATAAAAGAAAAACTGTGATCCAATATGAGGTTTAATCCTACGCATAAACATTACTAATCATTAATTCGAACATTTGAGTGTTTTATAAATTTTATTTTATCAAAAATGGATGGAATTTTTTTAAAGGATTGTAAAAACGACTCGTGGAGGCGCCTTATCGCCACAATATTTTAAATTCAATTTGTACTTATATCATTATCGCTCGATGGTAAAAAGTCCAAAGTCTTCTTAAGATTCAATCAAAATCTGTCAATCTACTCTGGTTCGCAAATCCTTTTAATAAGGTAGCTCCATTACTTTTTTTTCAATCTACCGCGATTCTATATCTAAATATTATGTTATTATGCGTCTTATTTTTCTCTTTTCTTTTTTGTTCCTTTATTTTTAACATCTCCCCATTTCATAATGATCTCAATTTTAGAATAATTAAAAATAAATTGCATTTCAAAAATTCTGAACGATTCACAAAAACTCAATGCACAGATTCAAAAACCTGATCAATTTGGTGTATCTATCGAAGTATATATGGTAATACCAGCAAATACTGTATATAACAATACAGGACAGCCTGTCAAAAATATGGTACCTAAAAACAGCACACTCTAGCGAGAAAAAAGTAAACTACATAAAGCGCATAATATTAAAATGCGTAAATTATTTAAAATCGATCTTATTAAATCATATATAACATTAAACGGACACAATATATATTTTTTCCATGACGCTCAAGTTTTTTTTTAATTTTGTCGGTAGCCGAAAGTCGGATTTGACTGCAAGATATCCATTTTGCTCGCATGGTGGCGCTCAAATTCATGAGACCAAAAACGGTTTGCTTTTCTATTGTATTTTGACAGACTGTCCTGTATTGGTATATACAGTATCATCATTTGATACCAGTCATAGGCGGCGGAGTTTGAATTTTTCGAGGGCTCAAAAGAAATTGTATTATAATTGAAAAATACATTTACATTTTAAAAAAAGAAATATATGGTAAATAAATTCATTTTAACAGTTAAAATAGTGAATAAAAAAATTAATATTTAATATAGAATAGAATTATTTTAAAGAAAAGCCTTCATTACAAAATCAACTGCTGTGTTCACCATACGACTTTCACATTTTCATTTATTTGAAGTCATCGGCGACACTACTAATTTATATCCCCTTCCTTTATTTCGTTTTTATTGATTTTCTCAAACACGACTCTAACAATTTTTTAAAAATATAGTGTATTTATCAAGTAGCTAGCGAAGCGAAAAGCCGCTAGAGTACGAGCTAAAGGCAACGAAGCTTCTCTCTGCACTAGGCCGCTTCTGGGAGTAACACCACCTCCACGTGGTCTAGCTGGATATCCGTACCTTTCGGAGAACTAAGAGTGTTACCCTTGGCGAAGAACGCAGTTGCCATTCGGCATATATAGAAATATTTCTATGTCCTTAGTACATCTGGAAAATGCACTGGATATGCTATATTATGTCATTAGACATATATAGTCCCAATGGCCTGATCCACCATTATGGGCTATCCTTTTAGTATATCTGGTGGGCCAAGAGGTGCTATGTTATGCCGGCAACAGGATGCAGCAGCTGCTGCATCAAAACTAACTATGGTGAACAAATCTCTTGAATTTATCTGATAAATTCTAAAAGAGATAAAATGCTATGATATTTCATCAGAAATATCATAAACACGATTGTTTCTACAAATCCTACTACATCGACTCTGTCGATTAATGAACATACAAATTTATGAATATATCACTATCAAAATGATGATGATATCATATTGTGTAAGCAATTATGCAAGAATGCATGTATTGGAATGGTGACTTACACATCTCGACATATATAGAATCTCTTCTATCTTTTTAGTATATTTCGGTTGATCCTGCCAGATATGCTATTTTATGTCTATGACATATATAGTAAGAGATACTCTATCCTTTTAGTATATTCAGATGCGCTGCTCTGGATATGCTTCATTATGCGAGATGTTGGTGGCTTGAACCAAATACGCCGGCACTGCGGGCTTTGGCCTGGTTGAGTGGTGCGTGCGGCCGGGCTGATCAATGGCACAGCAGTAAGCCAAAATACCGTACGGTATTAAATACTTATCTTAAGTACATAATTCACGGCGCATGGTTTGATGGTGGCCATGCAGATTGATAAGCATAAATAAGCTGTCATTCTTTGATGATAATTATAACTATTTCATAAGACAGTAAACAGTAAACAGTACTAACTGTAACCAGCAGTTGAGGGCGCTGCTGGAAATTTGCTTATCAATATGAATAATTTATAACTGCCGATGAGAATCACCAGTATATGGTGATGGCTACAAAAGCTGGCCATGATTGATTCCGTGACTAGCTCATCGGCTTCCACGCTCGGAGCACCGCGGTGTCCACGTATTCAGGAAGTGACAAACCTGCAAGCCGAAATTGGTGTTGCTCTGGCATTAGGCTTGCTAATCAGTGCGAGCGGGGGACGTACGTGTATTGTACCCGCTCGCATGCCATGGCCGTAGTCATGACAAGGGAGATGACTAGCCCTCTGATTTAAAATGGTCCAGCGGCACATCTGACGGTGGTGCAGATTGGGTTGGGCGATCCCACGCTGAGTGTAAGCCAATCAGTGCGAGAGGGGGACGTACGTGTATTGTACCCGCTCGCATGCCATGACCGTGGTCATGACAAGGGAGATGACTAGCCCTCTGATTTAAAATGGTCCAGCGGCACATCTGACGGTGGTTCAGATTGGGCTTGGCGAACCCACGCTGAGTGTATGCCAAAACGGTAAACACACCTAAAGTGGTCTGCGGCTGCCATTCAATTGGTGTCCTACAGGTCCCTTTAGAATGAAGGACTGGCGCCCTTTACCGTAGTGAATGCCAATCTGTGCCGCTTGACTGTGGTGTGCATGGTTGATATCATGTAGTCCGAATAACTGCATGGTTATATATCATGTAGAAGAAGTTGTCGACTTCCAGATTTAACAGACAAACCTGGGTTGGCACAAAAGGTGACGAACCGCTGGCCAAGCGAACAATCGGTTCACGAACTTAGGCTGGAGATTTTGAATCTTACATCCTAAAAGCTGTAACACAGTGGGTTTGCTTTGTACACATAACAAATAGAGGTATAGGCAGAAAGCCGCCTGGAATGGAGGGTGGCGAGTCGTTTGCCAAACGACAACCGGTCGCGGACCTGGGCTGAAGATTTTGAATCTTCAAATCCTACTGGTTGTTTTTACAGCGGGCGTGAACCGCATTGGACGCTTTGTAAGCGCTTGACTACCATCGTTTCGGAGCTTGCTTGGCGAAGAATGCTTCTGACTATGTAAAAACGAAGCATTCGTCTACTTGGCTGTTTGCAGCAGGTGTGAGCCGGCTTGGACGATTTGCAAGCGGTTTGTCAGGTGTATGTGATGTTGCAATCACATCAGGTTAACCAACCGCACATGCAGTCGATCACGTACTGGGACTGTGGGAAGAGAGTCCGAATCTGAAGAGGTGGAGCATGGAAAGTCATGTGCAAGAGAAACCTCGAGCAACCATACCAAAGGTTGTTGAAATCTAATGGTGCCATGGGGAATGGAGAAAGCCCTAGGGACGAAAGTTCCTAGCTCCATTCGACTGAGGTTGGTCTCGTGGTGGCACAAGGTTTTGTCTAGATAGCTGTTGTTAACTCGCCAGCTGTTGATAGCTTCAACACTAGCGAGGGTGGAATATACGCCCGCTATATTTCACGTGTACCTCTGCGTACACACCTATACCCTGATCGATGCCATTCGTGGTGCTATTTCGATCTTTCGGGGTACACATACGATACGAGAGTATGTATGCGCTGGTTGCGAGTGCGTGTGAAGGCCCGCTTGGCTATAGACACCACTTTAAACAATTCAGTGCGTCATTGCGCTGTCGAATCTACTGTATTTATCAAGTGTCATGAGTTAATAGTCGTGTTAAATTTTTAATCCCATTGAATTAAATGAAGGGGTTGTAAGTTAGTCATGTCGTAAAATAAAGATTTTAATGGTTCATATCTCGTCTTTGGTAAGTCGCAGAGCGTTGAAATTTGAAACTTAAGCTACCTAGAAGCTACAAGATGTATAACAAGATTTTGGCTAAAAGAGAAAAACCGGAAGTTGGTGTTTACGTATTTAAGAATTTACTCCCCTGCGTTTTTCGGGTAGATAAAACATTGCATTTAACTTGTAAATTAAAATAAGCCAGTATCTTAATTAGTTAATCAAGTTACACTGCTCTGATAGACATCGTAGCGTTGATATAATTTTACATTCTTAAAGAACCCTAAAAAAACAGTAGCCTGAAAAAAGGAATAAAAAGAGAAAGAAGAAATGTCATCTTCCCAGCTAGATATCTCGTGCTGACCATTCACCACTCACGCACTTACAAGATGTAAGCTTCTCTCAGAGAATGTATTAGTAATATAAATTATCTCAAATATTTATTTTTCGTTATAAAAATTTTCCAGTGAATAACAAAGCATGCTGTGCATTAACAAGTCTATTTGAATGGGTCAATACATTCTTAGTTGAATATAACAAAAAAATAATGATACTGCTATAGTTATAGGAACTCAAGACAGGACCATGTAAAGGATAATGCTTTAATGAAAATCCCTGTTTTTTAAGATTATTATGTAAATTATGTAAATTCTTGTATGTAGATTCATTTTTAATCCTAGCATTATTCATCTGAAGCTTGTTTCCGATTATAATTTAAACTGACTGTCTTAAAACACCAAACTCAAACAATTACACTTATAAATTACCCTCAGCTAAGCCCAAACAGACTCCATTCCTTTGAGAATCAATCTCGAATTAAAAACTCAATTTTGTTCTTTATTATTCGTAATTATTGAAGCTATAATATAGTAAATTTACTTTTACTTTAACCTCGTTATTAGGAATTGAATATTTTAAGAAAATGTGTAATGATGAGAACCCAAGTTTCAAATACTAATATTGTACAGTAAATGAGATATGTAGTTAATTTTTATGGCTTTGAAAACTGTTTGAGGCTCTAAAAGTATATATTTTAAAGACAAAAAACGGTCTACAAAACTTAAAATTGGTTAAATGGTCTATTTGAAGAAGCATAGTTACTGTTTGTCCGAAATCAAATTTCAACTTTTCATAAACTGAAACACTTAGAATATTTCTATTCGCAAAACTTTAAAATGATTAAAATTTAATTGGTAAGAAAGTAAAACACATGTTTTTATCAATTAATGTCAAAAAATTATTTCACAGTTGGAAAATAGAGGTATTTAAAAAATTTGGGCAATTAATATCTATACTTTATTAAACTTGTATTTTATTATCAGTGGGATAATGCTTTCCAAGAAATGACTGGAATCGAGGGGTGATCCGCGATTGGAAGTAGGTGTACACTTCTTTGGAAGTATTTTGGAAGTACTTAGAAATATTTGGAAGTACTTGGAAACATTTGAAAGTATTTGTAAATATTTGGAAGTACTTGGGAATCTTTGGAAGTACTTGGAAATATTTGGAAGTATAAGTGGAAGTAGGTGTACAGCATATTAGGTAGCGGTTCACCCCTCGACTGAAATTAACTGAATCTTTCTAAATGAAAAAGTTCTTATTGTGATTTCTGCTTAAAATAACATTTAGTTAGGTCGTACAAATACAAATCAGAAAGTTTTAATAATAATTATTTCGAAAAAAATCTCATGATGATGACATATGTAATAAAAATTTATGCATGATCAGATCAAAGTCTACAAAAAATGATTTTCTTCAGTATATCATAAAATGAAACAATATTATTCGTATAGATGATGTTATAATATTATTTTCAATAACATTCCATCTCTAATTCTCTAATAGTATTAGTAAACTTAGAAGAAATCTTTAATAATGCTAGTAATGTTAGAAAAATAAATAATTAGAAGACGAATTTTTCTCGAGATATTCAAGTTCTAGTGCAACGTTTCCCAAACTTTTCCTACGACGGAATACTATTTATTTATTTAGCTGTTTAGCTAGTTTTACGGACAAGATGTCCAATACAGAAAAAGAAACATATACAGGATACAATATTAAAACAATATGGATATAATAAAATAACAGATAGGTATCAGAGAGAAAAAAACTTGTTACACTGAAGTGGTTTTTACAATGTGGCTGATGGTTTTAAGATGATTTTTTTGAGTTGGTGAGGAGTTGTGCTGGAAAGGTCAAGATTGGTCGAGTGTTTATTTGCTAGTGTTTGAATTCGGTCAATGACTATACATCTCAAACGATGAAATTTTAACAAACACCCTGATAATTAAACAGATTTGATAGATATACCTATAATAAATAAAAATTGGAGTAAAAATTGAAAACATTTTGGATATGGCAATTTTTTTCTAGTTTATTAGGGCCGTATTTCTAAATAGGCTAAGTAGGCTGCAGCTTAGAGTGGCAAATTTTTTCAGGGGCGGCAGTTTGGCAATTTATTCAAAAGTTAAAATGAAGTATTTCAGACGTTAATAATATTTTCCGTATGAATTTAACAATACATGTTACTTAAAAATATGTTTTAGTTCTTCTACATAGCCTGCTTTATAAAACTATAACATAATACAAATTCATAGCACGTAATCTTGTATTAAAACTTTCTTGTAGTGCAATCTAAAAAAACAAATAGATAACTAATTTGATTATAAACCATTAAAATTGTAGTTTTATCTAAACTAAATGAACTTTTTTAAAAAGAACCGTGTTTGGTGGCCCTATTTTATTTAAATTGAATTGGCTAAGGGGCCAGTAAGGGGAAAATAAAAAGTTGAAATAAAAGTCAACTTCTATTTGTTACTTTATTTTGGGCAGACGTAATCGATATTTTTACAACGTTTCGAGCGCTATACCGCTGCTCTTCATCAGTGCACGTCAACTGGAAAAGATCATTGCATGTTTTAATTTTTTGTTTTAACATTTATAATAAATTTTTAAAGGGTGGAAATGAGGATTATATACTACTCACCCAAGTCACAAAAACACGTAAAATCTATTTCCAGCAGACGTTTTACATTAAGAATCATTACACTGGTAAAACAAGTTATTCCAACAGAACAATCTCAAATACTGTCTTTCGACCTGCCTTCATTATACATACACAGAAGCAAAGTTCCCACTCCACTCAAGATCAACGCACTCCAGGCTATTTATAAATACACATATCACACAAAAGATCGATAATTGATACAAAATTTAAATAATTAAAGTTAGTCAATTGATATAAAAAATCCATATTTACAATTAAAAGTAGGTCATTTGGTATAAATTTTATATACATAATTAAAAGCCAGCCAAACGATATAAAACATATATACATAATTAAAGTTAGTGAATTTCGAAGATGTTAAAATAGTGGACAGTGAGAGAGTCACATGGAAAAGAAAATACAAGGAGGGTATTTATATACAAATGGACATCAACAACGCCATAAATTACAAGCTTGATGTATTAAAAATATCCACTCTCTACACTTGTCTACTTGACAAAATCAACCAGATTTAGTTTTGAAATGTGTAAATATTGACAAACTTTTAATTATTTATATAAATTCTATATCAAATGACCTTGCTTTTAATTGTATGTGTGGATTTTATTTATTTATTTGTTTTGTTTATTTATTATTTATTTTATTGACTAACTTTAATTATGTATATATGTTTTATATCGTTTGGCTGGCTTTTAATTATGTATATAAAATTTATACCAAATGACCTACTTTTAATTGTAAATATGGATTTTTTATATCAATTGACTAACTTTAATTATTTAAATTTTGTATCAATTATCGATCTTTTGTGTGATATGTGTATTTATAAATAGCCTGGAGTGCGTTGATCTTGAGTGGAGTGGGAACTTTGCTTCTGTGTATGTATAATGAAGGCAGGTCGAAAGACAGTATTTGAGATTGTTCTGTTGGAATAACTTGTTTTACCAGTGTAATGATTCTTAATGTAAAACGTCTGCTGGAAATAGATTTTACGTGTTTTTGTGACTTGGGTGAGTAGTATATAATCCTCATTTCCACCCTTTAAAAATTTATTATAAATGTTAAAACAAAAAATTAAAACATGCAATGATCTTTTCCAGTTGACGTGCACTGATGAAGAGCAGCGGTATAGCGCTCGAAACGTTGTAAAAATATCGATTACGTCTGCCCAAAATAAAGTAACAAATAGAAGTTGACTTTTATTTCAACTTTTTATTTTCCCTTACTGGCCCCTTAGCCAATTCAATTTAAATGAACTTTATGTTTAAAAAAGATGAAAAAACTAATGAACTCTATCCTTTTGTTGTATAAAACAAATGTATTAAGCAAATATGAACTATAGAGGGGCGGTAAATGGACTTTAGCCTATAGGCGGCATACTCTTAAATCCGGCCCTGTACTTTAGCTAGAATGCTGAAACTTGTTACTGAGGTTTTATCTTATATCTTATCTTATCTTATTAAATGAGCAATTCTTGTATATATTTATTTAGATTTGGTTTCTCGAAAACAGCTGTAACGATTTCGCTAAAAATTGGTGTACTTATCAAGTATCATGAGTTATTAGTCGTGTATGAATTTGAATCCGATCGAAATAAAGGAAGGGGGTGTAAATTAGTCATGTCGTAAAATAAATATTTTAATCGTTCATATCTCGCCTTCGGTAAGTCGCAGAGTCTTGAAATTTGAAACTTTAGCTATCTAGAGGCTATAAGATCACAAGATTTTGGCTAAAATGGAATTACCGAAAGTTAATGTTTACGTACGTAAGAATGCAGCCTCCTGCGTTTCGAAACTATAAATCTCAGAGCTACGAAATTCGAAACTTAAGCCCGATATAGGCTAGGAGGGGTACAGCAAGCTTTTTTCTCTTTTAATGTGTTAATCGCATTGCACAGCTGTGGGGCACTGATGGTGCTCCCAACAATCTGGCCGCTGTTCTGGAGATATCTGATCTACCGGCGCCCATATATGCATTATTCTAATTATTAGCCACAACATCTGGCGCTTTATTTGGACGGCTGATGAGGTGTTTCATGATTATTTGTAAAAAATCTATTTTCTTTTTTGTAAAGGGCTGCCCTCTGCGTGAGCATTAAATCAGTCATTGAAATCGGACCGTAAGTGGACATTTACATGAAAGATTTTTCGTTTTTTTTTTTTTTGTTTTGTTTTTTTCTGCAAAACGGCACTAACGATTTTTTTTTTAATTGTTGTAGGTACTTATCAAGTGTCATGAGTTATTAGTCGTGTATAGATTTTAATCCGATTGAAATAAAGGAAGGAGGATTTAAATTAGGAGTGTCGTAAAATAAATAGTTTAATCATTAATATATCGTCTTCGTTAAGTCGCCGAGCCTTGAAATTTGAAACTTAAGCTATTTAGAGGCAAAAAGTTACCGAGCATCGCTCGGAGCTCAGAGCACTACAAAAATAGTTCGTTTTTGTAATAATTAAAAAATAACTATTTGAATTTCTTTATCTTAATTTGAAAATAATTTTTATTTATTTTATAAAAAAACTGATCCGCGATAAAATTGAAAACTAGTATTAACAAAGACAGCCTGAAAAACATTCGGGTAGATATTGAAATCGGCATTTATCAAGAGAATGATGTAATAATTTATAAAACACACTGGGTAAGTGTGTATGTGTGCGGATCGTTAAAGCTTTGCATTATTTGCATGCTTAAGATATATGTAATATTTGTAAAGTTGTAAACAACCGAAGACAATGACGTCTATTTGTGAATTGGAAGGGTGTGTGTGTTGGAAGTAATTTCGTCAGGAGACAGTCACGTCGTAATTAGTGTCTCGCTCATTGGTGAACATGTATTCACTATCATTTGAAATTGTTCAAAAGTCAACTAATTAATCATTTTTTTGACATAAATCATTTTTTCACACTTTTGAAATCTTCATTAAAATATTTTCAAAAAGAAAAAAAATATTTATTTAAGAACTCTCTCAACTTTTTATTAATAGATTCATTTATTTATTTTAAGTGAAATACTTCTAATAATTACGGGTGGATGGGTGAAAAAATCGAAGAGATTAACTATTCTGGAATTTATTGTTACATTCCAAAGATTGATTTTTACAATAATTGTAAATCACTATTAAGATTTCTAAACCTAGTATTTTATACATTATTCTTCCTAAACTTAAGCAAGTTCTTTCGCGACAATCCACACACAAAGTTTTAGCCTCGTAACCACTATAAATATGAACGGTGCTAAAATTTTAGGTTATATTTTTTAACGTGACTGTACTTTTTACACTACTATATTCTCTTTATGAATGGATCGTTTCCAAGCCATTGATCTTATTCCCCTCCGCTAAAAATAATCGCACAAATATATATATTTTTTTTTATCAAAACTACGAGGTAAATAATTTCAATTTTTTTTTAAGTTACTCCGAATATATTATTACAACAAATATTAGTTTTTCATCAAGATGGTGAAAGTCCTTAAATGAAAAAAATCAAAATAATGATCATTTTCCCACCCTTTCCCAATCTATCATATGTAAAATTTTAATACTATGTTTATTATGCTTTTAATGACTTATATTCCAAGTTTCGAAGACTTCTTGAATTTTTGCATTTGTGAAAAGAATAACTACCTTTAGTGACTCTGGATTTAATATTCTTAAATTTTTAAGGATAATGAAATAAATACATTAACAGCCGAGTTTTTAGGAATGATATTTATTTATCAGGTGTGTAGTAAAAAAAAAAATGTTTTTTTCTTTAATTAAAAATCAATTTTTAATATGTGTTGTGGTAGTGGACATACTTATGAAATGTTTCGGTATTATACATAGAAAACCTTCTTCAGCACCTACGATGACAATTTATAAACTGCATTAGTTTGGCTCAAGGTAACAATTTGAGAAAATTATAAAATATATAAGAGCCTGAGAAACCACAGGACTTCCCCCTTGACAAAAGTAAGAATGTCTAATTTACAGAAATAGAGCACCTATACCCTCAGAAATGGCTTTGTGATTATCATTTCGAAAAACCTCACAAGTAATACAACTCTGTTGAAATCTTTTCAGGAATTATCGACTGCCAGTTCACAGTGGAACCAATCGGCTTCTCCATAAACATTGTCTTTAAATACATTAATTTAGTAAATTATTTTGATTTATTGATTCTCATTAACTACCAAAGGTAACCGAAACTGTTTAGTTTAATGAAAATCAATAATTTCCTAAATTATTGTATTTATTTCATTGTGATCAAAAAATTCAAGAATGTTATAAATAAATAAATAAATCTTTATTACTCGACCTGCTTAGAGGCACAAGTCCTCGGTGTATAGGTCAACAAAACATCAATACAAATTAACTACAGAAATTAATAAAACATCAATACAAATCAAATACAAGAAATTAACAATTAACATACAAGAAAAAAAATAAATACAAATGTATGCTTTTAAACAGATAACATGATCATAGATTTCCATCAAAAGATAAAACGTAATTAAATAATCCCACGCAAAAACCCGATACCAGGAGAAAATGATGCATTAGCCAGCCACCCCGACATTTGCAATAAGTTGTTAAGGAAACCTCGTCAAAACATTAACAAGGATGGTGTGACCTCTTCCTAGCTCGGGTAATCTCTGCTTATGATAACTAAATAAAATTTTTTACAACTCTAGGACACTCGGACTTGACAAAATTTATAATTAACTTAATCATAGGGGGCAGAGGACTATAATCCCAAGTAGAGTAACAGACAGACTATTCCACAAATCAATGCCAGATCCTACAAATGAATCTAAACCGATATTTTTCAAGAATCTTGGCTTACGATTTTTTTTTCTATGATCAGCTCTATCTATATAACTTGGTTCCTGAAATCTATTTGTTATTTCCTCCCAACTCCTAAAACCCTTATATACTTGCTTGTTAGTATTATATATTCACTAATGAAATGTTTATATAAATGGGGTTCATTTCTCTATCTGATTTTTAAAAAATATTACCACTCAGAATGGATTTAGATAAATAAACCCGAAACATGTAGAGTATTGTAAAAATGTCATTTAAAATGTTTTATAGGAGTGTTTTACTTCTACTATATGTCCCGGATACATACTAAATTTTCATGAAAGAGAAAGTGGCAATGCGGCCCCTTTTCTTGATCTACTATATATAATTGAGCACGCCCCTAAATGATCATTTTAAGTCTTAACACTTGTCACTGAGAATTCTATACCACGTGAGAGCTCATGTAGTTGTTGTTTTTTTTTTAATTCTACATACACAACTTTTTACGGGCCAGAAGAAATAAGGAAGTTTTATTTTATCAAAACCCTGCTATAACTGTTTTTTTTTTTTAATTCAGCCGAAATAATAATAATAACCCTTATTCAATATTTTAAAGAAAAAAAAGCAAATTATTCGCTTATACATTATCACCATGGTTTCTAGAACTAGAGCTTTCACGAATCTCTCAACCTTCGATCTTTCAAGACAAAGAGTGTTCTGATAATAAAGTAAAGAAAATTAAAAAATATAAAATCCTAGGTAGGTTTCACAAAAATAAAAGACAAGATGCTTGTTAGCATGATGACTATATATATTTCTGGGTACAAGCCCACCTTCAGGAGTTTTTCTCTTTGAACTCCTGAAGATGGGCTTGTACCCGAAAATATATATATAGTCATGCTAATATGCTTCTTGTCTTTTATTTTGTGAAATCTACCTAGAATTTTATATTTTTAAAATTTGTTTTATATTATCTTTACTTTAATAAAATATATTTCACCAATAACCTATAGCTATACCATTCTCCCTTAACAAAATTGTTCTGATATCTTGGTCCCCGACTATTTAGTTGATTATTTCATGTTTTCTATAATAACAAATCTGTCATGACCTAAGAAAATGTTCATTTCATTTCACTCTGTTATACTGATGATGGGAAGTTTTAAAGTATTCTCTACATACCACAACTAAATCTGAGAGACGAGGCAAGAAAGGAATATGCTTCCTTCATTGACCATTTTGAACACTGAATAAGGAGGGAAAATAGTCCATAACTTCGGTTTCGAAACAATATTATAAAGGAAAAATATTTCCAATAATTATTATTTGTTGGAAGTAGTCTCTTTTTATTTCCGGACTGCCTTCTATACAATCCTGGGATATATTATTAATATATCAGTCCATACCAAAAGAAAAACTTCTAACGTATTTCTTAAATACCATAAAATTATCATAAAATAAAGGAAACCGCCTGCGAGTTATGCAACCCATACGTACATTCTGTACATTTTTCACCTATAAGTAAGAATCCTAGGGGAGGCTTGGAATTCAGTTGTGGGAAATCAATGATCGCACTTTCAGAATCTGCTCAACTTGACCTATTGCCAAGTGTATAGGATTCTCGTGAATTCCGAAAAGAGTTTTTAATAATATAAACATAATTAAGCAATCTATCAAATATATACCGTTTCTTTTTTATGAAAAATTAAAAACAAGCTTCATCATTTAAAATTTTCTACAGATTTTTTAGAAAGATATAAAATGTATCCAGCAATAGTTTCTGACAGGCAATTTATAAAAATAAAGTAATATTTTAATATTTCAAAATTTAGTACCTACACACGCCACGAAATAAAAATATTACAAGAAAATTGCAATGTAGGGAAAAAAATACTTAAAAGAAACTAAGCTCGTATAAAAAGTAAGTAAAATTTCAAGGTAGGTTTCACAAAATAAGTGGTATACATGATATTTACCTACTAATAAAATAAAATAAAATATAAAATTTATTCGAAAAAAAATAAAAGATAATAAAAAAAGCATGTAATAATTTTCATATCTTAACCCTCTTTATAAAACAACACATAAGAAAAATTTTATATCATATGATTGGATATCTATTTTAAAAATAAGCTATCAGCTTTATCAAGGATGCATCACACAAAGATGGCCAGTAATCAGTTACAACTAAGTAAAATACAATTTAAATTAGTAATTTGAAACTGATTACATTAGATAAAATTAATAGGATTTTTTGACATTTCTTGTTTTCCATCAGATAGATTTAATATAACGTATATTTATGATTAAAAAAATATTTTCCACAAATAAAAACATAAAATATCCTTGTTTTTAAAGATTTGTTCAACAGTAAAACGGAATCCTATTAGTGTAATATAATATCTGTCTGTATGTCCCTCTGCTAGACCATTGTAGCTAGAACTAAGATAAGATTTAGGTATCAACTATCATTACCAACCAAATTTAATAGATATTCGTTAAACCTTTTGAACTGAACAGATTTTCAAAAATTGGAAATTCTACAGTAAATGAGTAGTTTTTAAGTAGTTAGGGGTCGAATTTATATGATCCTGAAGATTAACTGGGCAAAATTTGGGCTTGATTAAACAAAAAAAAGCGACAACTCTTAATTTTTATAATATACTATAGCTGGCGACCGGGCCTAACCAAATACTCTATTTCATTAATATAGACAGATAGATATAAGATACAGGGATTTATATTTGGTATATAATATATACGTATGTCTATTTGTATCAAGTAGAAAACAACCTTATTGATTTCTCTTTATGGGTTTTGATTTTCAAGTTCAAACTGTTGGCAGAAATAAAAATAATCAAAATGTGTAAAGGGCGTGCAAATTCTTAAAAAAGTTTTGAATTTTTCCTCCAATAATATTTATTATATCTCGTAATTTAACAAAAAAAAATTGGGATTTTCCCATCCCTAACACCACTTAAGTAAATTAAATATGGAACCATTTACTTTAAGAAAAACATTTCACGAGGGTCCTAAGGTGCTTTCTTAGAATATGCTTAAGTATTCTTGGGAGAACGGAATCCAGGAAGCTTAATGAAGCGGATAGTTATATTTTAAAGGAATTCCTAGAATTAAGATTATCAATGAGATGGGTTTGCCCTGAGACCATTCCAAATCGGGTAGAGATAATCGGTCGGGGTCTGACTAGGTTGCCATGGTAACCTGCCCGAGAAGAGCATGACCTTGATCGATCCTGGACCCGGACTCCCGGGTTGCGCTGTGCGGAGGAGGATTCCCACTAAAGAAGCAATCTCCCTCTCTTTGACCTTCATTTCTTTCCCATATTCGGGCAAAATATATGGTATATTTTGCGGAAATGCAAAGCTTTTTCTATTTATTTCTTCAAGGATTTCTGATTACATTTTTCAAACGCTTTAGATAATTCACCTATTATGATTATTACTTTTATTATTAGTTATACTTAAACTTTTATTATCTAAATATTTAAAGTGAATCAGAATTTAATCTAGTTTAAAGAACATTTTTGAGATAACACTTTTCCTTTTTATTGTAAATCTAAATAAGAAATATTTATATGAAACATGTTTAAGTGATTCATTACATTACCTCATCTTTTGTGAAATATTAATAAAATAAAATAAATGGATGTTTTCAAATTCTTAAATAAAATGTACAGATTCATTTTTATTAATAATAATAAATAAATATCTTGGACTAAAGATTCTTATGGAACTCCAGTAGCCAACATAAAGGAGAATACCTTCACAATATAATGCCTAGGATACCAATATCACCATGGTTTGAAATTATAAAAACATTTAGAAGGCTAACAATTCATATCATAAGACTTAGAAATGGTCATTCACTAACACCTGAATATCTTCACAAATTCGGTATAGAGATAACCCTTGTGAGTGTGATCAAACATCAATAGGGGATGTTAATCATATCTACCTACAATGCAAATACAACAGTGATAAAATAAATAAATTTTATATTAATATAAACATTCAAGATCATATATCGCTACCAACAAATATGAATATTTTTCTCTCGTCTATTCCTGAAGATTCAATATTAGCAAAGTTTGTGGTACAACATATAATAGATATCAAAAAATTTAATGAAATATATTAATACAACATATATACGTTGTTATATAATTATATAACTACATTTCACTGGCCAAAATGATCTATATAGATCGAGGCCAATGGGGGGAAGGGAAAAAATAATAAATAAATAAATACCTATCAATTAGCCACAGCACCGTAACTTGGAAAACAATTCCTTCCTCAAGACTGGGGTGTTATCACATCAAGGTCT
Organism: Forficula auricularia; assembly: GCA_024734495.1. Classification (NCBI taxonomy): domain Eukaryota; kingdom Metazoa; phylum Arthropoda; class Insecta; order Dermaptera; family Forficulidae; genus Forficula; species Forficula auricularia. The sequence continues at coordinate 4,796,606 of JALMQS010000101.1, read as the reverse complement.
CGTCTGAAGAGCAAGATAATTTTAATAAGTTAAATTAAAAATATAAAGAAAAAAATCTTGCTGGTCCCAGTTTCTAGAATTTTTTTTCTTAATTATTCGGTACATCCGGGGAGTGGGGGGGGGGGGCAGGCAAGCTCATTCTGTTTAAAAATGTCTGAAACGTGAAAAAATTTCAATAATTTGTTTTCTGTCTGTCTGTGTGTCTAGAACGGAATGTCAAATATCATTCATTATTGCCAAAATGTTTGACTGCATCAATTTTGCCTTTAGAAGTTCCAATTCAAAAATGTAGAAATCATAATTCTTTAATTGATTTTATTATTATTTAAGGCCTTGTCATATCTAGGTATAAAAGACCGTACCTAGTCTTGAAAAAAGTTTTGAGTTTTTCTTTCAATTTTTAATTGAATTAATGATATATGATCTTGATAGAAAATTATATTTAGACTTTTGAAAAAAAATTTATCTATCTGCATATTTATTACTACATATTTGAAAAGCGCCGTATGAAACCAAGAGGGTCCGAAGGCTAGGGTGAATGCCCGAAGACATTTTGATAAGCTCCAGCGGGAGCTAGGTGCCATTTTTCTTGCAAAATTATAGTAAGTATAAAGAGAAACAAAGAGGTTGTCCTCTGTTTGATGCAAATAAACATACACACATATATATTAAATATATATATTATTTATTTGTTTGTTTTGACTATAGTTTCGAAAGGCTTGGCCTTCATCATCAGTCTTTTTTAATTATAAATATTAATTTTCGTGGGGTCATTATTGCGTGGATATTGAAAATTTTTGCTCTTTCTCATCCGATAAGCCAGTCAGAATTAAGGACAATCTCTTTGTTTCTCTTTATGAATCAACAACTCTAGTACTCTCGGCAAAATAAAAACTTTTAAATTATAGTAAGTATCCATAGCAAAGGTGAAACGGTGAAAGTCACCTTGAATGCATAATACATTTCAATTATGTATTTCAATTACTTTAATTTTAATTGGCTCTATTAAAAATAAATGTCAATTATAAAAGTATTTCAATTAAATTAATTTCAATGAAAAAATATGTTATGTGGAATGGTCATCTTATGACTATCATACACACCTGCCCACCTCCCCATAAGTGTTTTAAAGAGTAGTTGTGCAAAGTTTGGTCCGAATCGAACGAAGAGCTCATATTTTCGAAAACCTTCCCCTTCTAATTTTTGGTCTGATATCAATTAAAATCTCTTCAGCTCTTAATCTGAATATAAAATATTTAAATATAAAATTTTACTTTCAATGGTTTTCGAACTAAATCATACACAAAATTTGACACCAAACACACAAACTCACTAACTAAAAAACGTTTTGACAAAATAATTAATATCTCTTAAAGAATACATTTTTCGATGTTCACTATACCAGCGGCCGGCAACCTCAAGAAATTCAGATATTATTTAATTTCACTGAGCTCATTTAATAAAATTTACAAGCAAAAAATATAAGTTGTATTATTATATGTAGAATAGATTTGTTACTACTGAGACTTACAAAACTTCTACCTCAAAGGCGTTTAATTAACCCCATACTTGGACAGTGGCATAGAAAAAAGAATTAACAAACAGTCAAATAAATGGAATTAAAATTATCAATATATAAATAAATATACCATATACTATGTTTATCATACTCAATGCTCGTAAATAATTCGTACTTTTAAAAATTATGTTAGCGGACCTCGACATTTTAAATTATGTATTTAGTGGTCCGCAATATCCAAAAGCCTGCAGATTGCTGCACTATTACAACGTATTTTATATTGTAGACCGAAACGTCGTAAATTCACACTTTTTTTATCAGAAAAAGTTTTAGTTGTTTCTGAGATATTTCGAAAATTCAAAGCAAAAAAAAACTATTTTTTCATGTACTAGTACAATTACAATACTTCACCATACCCCGAATAGTAAAGTGAAATAAAAAATTAGAAATTATAATAATTTTTTTTCTTTTGACTTAATTCCTTCATTATTGTTCTTAAATATAAAGTTTAATCTTTAGAATATAATCAGAAATTTTATTAACTTAAAAATTATACGATTAAGAGTTTTAAGGATTAACTACATATTATCAAATGGATTATAGAATAAAGTATAAGAGTTGCAGTCATAGTTGAAAAAAATAATTACCATGTTTAAATATCATCAAAGCTAGGAAATCTTCCACTGCGAAAATACAAAATTATATGCCGGAAGTTAGGTTTGCCTTGGTTTGTCTCTAAGTATATTATAATTATCTTATTATTACTTAATAAGATGCATAATCAATATTGAAAGGCGAAGCACCGAATCGATAAGGAAATTCAATGTCACACTTCCAAATGTAAACTTCTTTGGTAATCTAAAAATAGTATAAGACTACTATTTACCATATAATGATTTATTGATTGTTTTTATTGATAAGAATTCAAAAATAACCCAGGCAGTTGTCTTTTGTAAGAGCACAAGGAGAAAAACGAAGGAGAATTTATTTCAATTTTTATTAAAACAAAAGTTTTGTAATTTCAATCTTCTTAAATAAAATTAGACTTTATAAGTGAGGTTTCCAGAATGAAATTGATAGAAACCAGAGAGGAATTTTTATTTTGGAGAAAAAATTAAAACTTTTTCAAAATTCGGTTCTGCATAAATTTTGGTAATATTACAATTTATTTTAGTAGCAAACAATTGAGTTAAAAACTTCGTAGAAAAAATCGATTAATTAATAAAAACACTTTTGACAGATTTCAGCTAATTAGTTTAAACCCGAGGGGTGATCCGCAATTGGAAGTAGGTGTACACCTCTTTGGAAGTATTTTGGAAGTATTTGGAAATATTTGAAAGTACTTGATAATATTTGGAAGTACTTGGAAATATTTGGAATTACTTGGAAATATTTGAAAGTACTTGGAAACATTTGGAAGTAGGTACTTGGAAATATTTGAAAGTAGAAGTGGAAGTAAGTGTACAGCATATTAGGTCGCGGTTCCTCCTCGTTTAAACCATACACGAGCTTCCTATATTACGAAATTAATTTTTTCTGATTTTCAATGTGTAAGTTTTAAATTTAGAAAAGATCGAAATCTAATTAGATCTTTATTTTGAAAATTAAAATAGTATATTGACTCCAGAACAAATTGTTCTTTTCTTGGGTTAGCATGGGTAACAGATAGGCGAAAAATAATTACCCTTGAAAATGATTTTTCTCTAGATTACAGAATAAAGAAAAAAATAATTCTAGATTTTTTGAATTCAATACTCATGACTGTCTGGCAATTTTCTATAGATTCACCTGTATACACAAATTTAAAATACAAATTAGCATATAATTGGAAAATTGTTCTTTTTACTATTACCATAAGAATAGTAGGTATACAATGATTTTTCGATTTATATTAAATTTGAATTCTTTTGGAATCTACTAGAATAATTCTAATCCATTTGCATTATATTAGTTTGAAGGGTCAAGAAGAATAGAGATTCACAATCATTTTGACACGTGTGGTCGTTCTAGTTGAATCATTTCAAGTAAGGGATGAATTTTATTGTTAATCCAAGTTTTTTATGAATACACAAAAAATTTCCAGATCATCAGCCTGAATATCACAACATTAAAAAATTAATCATTTTAGACTCATGTATTAGATTGAAGTCAGATTTGAGAGTGAAATCGGATTGAATCCCAAAATAATTGCAGCTTACAAATTTTCATTAATTACATTCGTCGAAAGGCAATATTTGTCATTTTAGACATGGTCGTCATAGTTTTTTACATGACTTTAGTATAGAACTACTTTGTGATTTATAAAGTTTTAAATCAAAGATATGATTTTTCGTTTCTGCATGAAATGACGTTTTTATTAGACCAAAATCCGGGTCTTAATTATAATTATAGAATGTAAAATGTAATAGAATGTAAAATGTAATTATTTATACTGGCTATATTTCACGATCTTTCGATGATATTTATCTTTGTCGAGCGCATCTCTCTGGTCAGACCTCTCTTTCATATTTTTGCCACTGATCTGCAAATATACTTGTCATACAGGTCTAGTGAGATTGATTGATAAACTTAATCCTAATATTGGCTTCATTTGTGGGTGGGTGGAAAATTGTATTTTAAAAATAAACATTGGCAAAACCAAAGCCACTAAATGCAAAAGGGTCTATTTAAATAATCTTACTACTCTCTCTTCTTTTATGGTAATGTTTTGGAGATTTCAGTTTTCTTAAATTGTATTGCCTCAACTCTCTAATGTAATGTGATTAGTTTATCTAAAAGAGTTCTCAAATATATATCTATCAATTTAAAAATCCAAAGACCATTTATCTCTTAGCAAAAGCTGTTGCATGTAAGTGTGGCTTTCTATTCAGGCCCACTATTCAGACTCTTTTTTTTATGGAAATGATGAGAGAAGGAGTTACACCAAAAAGGTGCAACCCCTAAAGGCCTGGGTTGGCCCCTCCACCGTGAAAAGAAGAAGATAGAATATTATGGGCTGGGCGGGGGTCAAAGGTATCTGTGGATACGGGTCTTAAATAGCTGAAGGTTATAAGTCACGAGAAAGATGGTGGCAGGGAGCGAGTTCCAGTCTCTGGAGGTCATAGGGATAAAAGAGTTGGCGAAAGCGCTTTTATCCAATTTGAGCGTTCGAAAACCGCGTGTTTCTCGTAAAGAGGGCTTTAGGGGGGATAATTGATTTCAGCTCGACTGAACAGACACCGTGATAGTATCTGTAGTACAGGGAAAGGGCAGAAACGGTTCTTCGATGAGCCAGGGAGTCGAGTGAGTTGGTTAGAGCCGGGTCTCCTATTAGTTTAATTGCTCGCTTCTGAATCGTATCCAGTGTAGCAAGAGAATGCTTGGAGGCACCCCTCCACAGATGAGAGCCATTGCCATTTAACTTCTTATATAAAGCTCAAATTTACCTTGATAATGGCAATCATCTGTGGAGAAGGGCCTCCAAGTTTTCTCTTTTCACCTTGGATATAATTCAGAAGAAAGGAAATAACTACGAAATTCAGCCTTAACTGAATCTCCCAGTGTTTGTTTTGAGTCAAAGTTAATAATCCACGCACAAAGCTTCATTTGTAAAACCGGCTGTCAAAATAGATTCAAGTCGAACAAACGTATTCGTTGGCTCGTTTGTCCCTATGATTTCTAGAGAGTGAAACTAGATTCCCGATTCTTCTAGTAACTAAATATCCACAACTCGCACACATAAGTATCGTCTCTACACCCAACCCCTGAAATTTCTTGTCTTTTTCACGATGCAGGGTCAATCCTGGCTCAGAGAAGTTGCACCTGGTTGATATAACAACTTCTTTTTTCAATTTCATCAAAAAAACCTTATCCCAATATGAAATTTCTGATTTTTGGTATCTTTTTAAATGAACTAACGATTGTCTATTGATGCCTCGTCTAAAATTACTTACTGAAGAAGCTAAACATTAAGTTATGATGATTCGTAAACAGCAGCATTAAGTTTGTTGCTGATATTTCCATTGTTGAACTTACTACAGATTATTATTACATTGAACAAAGTTAAACTAGATTACCCAAAAGAGAAATCATTTTCTTTACTTGTACTTGCAAATGCACACGTACGCAACATATCTATAACTACGGCATATATGTATTTAAAACCTGGACTTCCATTTCAATCGGTATAAGAGGGACAGAATCTGTGTTCAAGTTATAAGTATATAAATAAGTAGGTAAATATTTTAAATTATCAATAAAGGCTGGATTCTGAAGCTATTTTTTATTCTATTTGAAATTTGTTTTTGGTTTTTGTATTTTATTTATGCGCTATAAATCTAAATGTGTTTATATATATATAGATAATAATGAAAATAATGAATGATGATGGTACGACTCACCACAAAATTTTGAGCTAACTACTTGCTCTACTATATTTGTAAATTGTTTTGCACTTACAGAAGGAATAAATATTATTATTATTAATAAAGTTGTTGTAGGGAAATAAAGACAATAGAATATGCAAATAATTTTTATTTTTCGCCAAAGTTTCGTCAACTTTGTTGACTTCCTCAGGGCTCAAATAATTGACTTCCTTGCATATTTGTCATTTTATCAATATTCCTTCTTAGCAAACATATCAAGCCATAAATGTAGATTGTAGATTCTCGAAAACTATATAGGCACTATATAGTTACTATATAGTTTGAAATATTGTGCTACTAGGGTATACATAGAAAAGAACAAAGAAAGATATTTTAAAATTTAAAAAATAAAATATTTTCAATCTGTTTGATGACTGGCCTGATATGTTTGCTAAAAAGGAATATTGATAAAATCACAAATATGCAAGGAAGTTAATTTATTTGGGCCCTGAGGAAGTCAACAAAGTTGACGAAACGTTGACAAAAAATAAAAATTATTTGCATAAACTATTGTCCTTATTTCCTTACAACAACTTTATTAATTTAATCAATAGACATAAATAATCAAAATAATTATTATTATTAAATATATTATTGTGAAATGATTTAGTGATCCGCCAATGTACTATTTATATTATATTTATTTGTCAACGGTTTTGTTAGTTTAATTGCATTATCATTAAAACAAACAAACCGTATTGTAGCCTGTTACTGATGTTTTAATAATTATTATAAATTGCTCTATATTTACTCGGGATGGATTAATAAGATTTTTTAAAATCAAATTATTCATTTATATATAATATAATATAAAGAAAATAATCCGCTTAATTTTATTTTAAAGATATTAGAATTATTTTTGTGATTTCAAAAGTATTATTTACTAATAGAAAAATAAGCTATGACTACGCACTTTTGGTTTATTAAAACCGTCTGATTTCTCTTTACCTACACCCACCCTAAAAAAGAAAAAGAAAATGTTTTATTTTCTACGTAAATATATCAAACATTATCTCTCCACGCCCAAAATTTAAGATAAAATCAGCCAATATTTAGCTTATACATTAGCTTATATATTTTATCTCCTTTATTTCCTATAAATAATATGTCAAGTTGTCAAGTAACAGTATATATAAAATTTTATTTTTAAAATTTCTGTGTATTCATTCCATTGGGATGACGTTTCACAATTCATAGGAATTTAATTAATTTCAACAAATTCATTTGTCGTAGTCCAACCATTTTGTCTGTGGATGACGTTTGGCGTGGGCGTAAGATAACCCAGAAATTCAATTCCATTTGCTAAGCCAATCTCGATTTCACCCTTCTGGATTCGTGGAAAACGATTTCGTATCTCAAGTTAAATAAAGGGAGCATGCGTAAACGATAACATTGTTCTAACTCAATGGGATGGTTCCATTCATTAATTCATTGATGGTAAACAACACGAACTGCCAAAAGAAATATAAAACAGAAAGTGATTTAGGTAATGATATTAAACGATCAGGGAAAAATAATTAACAAAAAAAAAGGAGAGAATCTCATGGAAATTTTCGTGATACAATTTTTTTCCTTTTATGTTTCCGTTTAAAAAGTAAAACGGAACATATACTAAATAGGATAAAAATTTTAAATTTATATGTATTCGCTTTTCGCAAATCAAAAATTGAGTTAAAATTTTAATCGATGGTCAAATTAATTTAAAAAAAATAAATGGACAGTAGAATTAGATTTATATTTTTTCATTTATGTTGATTTACAATGACATTCTGAGAGAGGTCCAAATCGTAGTTTTTATGTGATTTTCCTACTTGAAGGTGTTTAGAAACGGCTTAACTTAAAATTATGAAAAATTTCCAAAAAATCACTCATTCCCTCCATATCAACGGCAAACAAGACCGCATTGACATCACATGTATTTTGGAAGTAATAAGTACAGAGAGGATTTTTATGCAGAAAAACTACCAAAATATGCAGTTAAAAATGTAAGTAATATGCAGTATAATACGATGAAATATGAAAAGAAATTCAGTAAAAGATGGCAAAATGATTTTTTTTTATGCACTAAAAAATTAAAATTGAAGACAAAGACTATATATTTGAAGGAATGTACGAAACTGATAAAGTAAGCTATAGACACCTAGTGTCAAATATGTCGCAGAGACTAATGCGGACGATTGCTACAGATAAACCGAGCGACACACAGGGTAGTCTATCGAGAAAAGGGTGGGGGAAGCATCACCAGACACAATCATGTTCAAACCTGTCGCGGCACGCTCTCTGTTTGCTACTAGCAACATCAGTCAAATTATTTAATAGCCTCGTTTAAAGACCCCTGGTACTTAGACAACTGAATTGGCAGATCAGTTAAAGGTATTTTTACCGTATAAAAAAAGGCGCCGTCGTGCACCGCACGACCTTATACATATGGACGCGATTCTTACTCCGAAAATTTACTTTTAAAACATCTGTATTTGTCTAGAAATTTGCAATACTTGTAAGAATCCTTTAATTATGTAATTTTATGCAATATTAGTCAAATTTGAATTATAAAATTTAACCTATTATATCCTAAATGCATGATTCGGATAGATAATTGATCTCCTGGGTCGTATGTGGTGACAAACAAAATATCCAATTGCATAGGAATCCGGTCTCTAGTAATTAGGTACAGAACACTGCCCCTTTTAATATTGCTAATCTGCTGCCTTTGGAAAAAGAAGGAATCTTATAAAAAGTGGCATTTTATAAGCTGTAAGATTGAACTATGATTTATATGTATATTTAACAGTTTTCGTTTTTCAATTTCCTTTTATTTTTTCCCTTTGAATTGTATTTATTATACCATATATAATAATTGCGTGGCTGCAAGGGCATGATTCTTCAAAATCAAAAAAAGTACAGCCCTCGGTATGCCGACTTATTTTTCAATTGATGAGTGTACTAATTCAGAACAATTTATAAATATGTTATTAGTCAGAATTGCCCATCAAATCGATTGATTTTACAAACCAGAGGCGCAATTAAGATATGTGATTGTACGCTAAAAGTTTCTAGTATGTGTAATGTATCAATCATTTTACTAAAAGATCAACTCTGGTCCAACGCCTGATACATCTCTTGCCCTTTCATGGATGCGAGAAAAATCTTGACCTATAGAATATCTTCTTACACCATTTACATCTAAAAAAAATAATAGGCATTCTTTCTTTGACGATCGAGTTACTTTTTGCTTAGAATTCATGTCAGCCTTTGAAATAATGTAGAGATTATATGCATATTTCTTCTCTGCTTTATAGTTTTGATTTTTTCATACAGTACTAAAATATATTTTAGGACATTCACCTTCTCATATAAGTATTTTAAACACTATAAAAATGCCTCCACAAAACTTACCTACTTGTCGGAAAAAATTTAGTTAACAAATATTCTTAATTAATTTTTCAACTTTCTAGATCTTAGTCAGGGGTGCCCACAGGGGTTGAAAATTGTTAAATTTTAGTATCATGTGCTAAAAAAGCAATACTTCGCATTACTCCTATTCTATAGAATATAAATGTGAAAGTAATAAAAACGATCAACATATTAAGTCACGGTGATGCTGAGGATTCTCATTTGGCCATACATGAACACTTCTGAATACCAACTATATATTTATATTATACTGTATATTCATATAATGACTGAAATGATCAAAAAACAAACACAACAGAAAGTGAATATTATGTGATTATTTTTTTGAAATTTGGTTTAATATTCGTATTGTCTATCCTATGTATCTTCCGCTATATCTAAGGTCAAATAAAAAAACTATATTATTCATACAATAATATGCATTTTAAACAAATCCTATATTTTTTTATTAACCGACTTCAAAAAAGGAGGAGGTTCTCTATTCGACTGAATTTTTTTTTGTGCCTATGTTACCTCATTTCTCCGCCAATTGTGAACCGATTTTGAAAAAAAATTTGCATTGGGTTCAGTCTACCTTCCGATTGGTCCCATTTTTTCTTTCATAGGTATTAGACCTTTTTTGTTAGGTTTGTTTAGGCCTAACTTCTTTGTTTATGAACCGATTTTTTTATTCGAAAGGGGGTATCTTAGGGATGGTGTCATATTAATTTGGTCAAGTTCTGATGATATCATCACTATTAATAACATCACTAAAAAGAGAAAAATAAAAATAATTTTTAAGAAAAAAATAAAACCGACTTCAAAAAATTAAATGCAACAAATAAAATACACTAAAAGGTATAAAATAATTATTATCTTATTTAGTTACAACTAAACGTCGAAATATTAACATGAAATTACTTTTCGAAGTCGGTGCCAAACATATACCTTTTATGAATCTCACTCGACGGATCTTAGTACGTTTGGAGGGTATGCTCGCTTATAGGTATAGTTTGTTTGGCACCGACTTTAAAAAGTAATTTCATGTTAATATTTCGTCGTTTAGTTGTAACTAAATAAGATAATAATTATTTTATACCTTTTAGTGTATTTTATTTGTTGCATTTAATTTTTTGAAGTCGGTTTTATTTTTTCTTAAAAATTATTTTCTTGTGTGATACTATATTATTGGTTTTTATTCTTTGGGGTATGAATAAAATAAAATTGATCTATAAAATTTTAAGTATTTTTTGTTATTTTTAATGCTATTTTTATTATATGTACATATATGCAAGTGCATAAATGGTTAGATGATGCCTTTTCACTTTTTATGTCGCTCTAGTTCCTGAATTACCCCTCATAGTTTACGTTTTCCCATCAAAAATGAAACCACCCACGCTGTGAATGAAACAAGCCATGAATGAACTGGAGGGGTTATCAGCTGGATAGGATCGATAACTTTCCTGAACATGCTCCCATAAATTTGACCCGCGTTTCTTCCCCTCCAACCCCTGTGTGCTTGTGTGTCCGGGCACCATCTGATTCCCTCTCGTTCCCGGAATTTGCCCTTGCAAGGCTGAATCAATACTCGGGTGTAGAATTTCACGAAAACACTTTAATAAGAGAAGAGTCAGGTCACACATTTGAGAAATCTAATTTTGTTTGAATAATTTATGGGAAAAAAATTTAATCACCTGAATTTCACATAGTCGGTATTAATGATAAATAAGCTGACGTGTTCTGATGGGGCCATCCACTTGACCATACAACCTGGCCCCTAAATCATGTAGGGGGATTAGTTTTTGCATTTTTATACTTCTGGTGTCCCACTGATTATGTATACAAAATTTGGTTGAGTTTGGTAAATGGCCAAGATTTTCATTTTTTGACCCCCCCCCCCCCCCATTTTGGGAAGTAAGTTTTTGTATTTTTATACTTCATGGGGTCCACTGATTATGTATATCAAATTTGGTTGGGTTTGCTCAAACGGCCTAGATTTTTAATTTTTAACCCCCCCTCCACACCCCTTAATTTTGGGTCGATATGCACCAAAATCTAATCAGCTCTTAATCTCAATGGACCAAAACTACGTGTGAAATTTGGTTTCGATATTCCCACTAGTTTTTAAGCTAGCTCGTACACAAATTTGGTAACGCACGGACTAACTTACTAACTAACAGACATTTGGACAAAACAATTATTATCTCAAAAAATATAATTTTTTCGATATTCACTTATTAGAGCTTTTTTGTAGATCAAAATCCCCTGGTTTCGCTCAATTTTTTTAAACAAAATAGTTTCAGCCGTTTTTGAGATATTTCGAAAAAAAAAGAAGGAAAAAACACTTTGTTCATGCACGATTACAATACTTGACCATACCCTGTATGGTAAAGTAAAAATCAACAATAAAATAAAGCAATTGAATCTAATATTTTAAATTTAATTAATAGTACATATTTACGTTTTGTTGTTGAAAGACCCAGAATAAAATTCAACATTGGAACTGTCCTAGTGAAAATAACAATGTACCTATATCCATTCATCTCTATATGAAATACTCATTTAAATAATAGTATAATTTTCATGAAAATAAAATTTTATTTTTCTATCGATATCAAATAATTGATCATAGGGGGACCCTTTGCTATTTTTCTTCTTTTTCGAAGAGTGAAAAAGTATTTTTTTTAAAGATATTTCAATGAAATTATATCCCTTCTTCTATATATCAAGTACTCATTGAAATAATAGTACAATTTTCATGAAAATGAAATTTTATTTTTCTATCAATATCAAATAATTGATCATAAGGGGGACCATTTGCTATTTTTCTTCTTTTTCGAATGGTGAAAAAGTAATTTTTTTAAGAATATTTCAATGAAATTATATCTCTTCATCTATATATCAAATACTCATTGAAATAATACTATAATTTTCATGAAAATAAAATTTTATTTTTCTATCAATATCGAATAATTGATCATAAGGGGGGAGGGACCTTTTGCTATCTTTTCTATTTGTGAAGGGTGCAAAAAGTAATTTTTTTAAAGATATTTCATTGAAATTATATCCAGTCTTCTCTATATGAAATACTCATTGAAATAATAGTATAATTTTCATAAAAATGAAATTATATTTTTCTATTAATATCGAATAATTGATCATAGTGATGAACCCTTTACTATCTTTTCCTCTTTTTTGAAGGGTTCAAAAAGTATTTTTTTTAAGATATTTCATTGAAATTATATCGATTCATCTCTATTTGAAATACTAATCAAAACCTTCCTGTGATATCTCGAGCAAATAACTAACTTATATTTTTAAATTTCATATCTCTGAGATTTACTATTTATGGCATTTTTTCGGTAGTAGTTTACAAAATGAAAATTTTCTTTAAAATTTGTACTTTAAAGCTGTTAAAGTTTTCAGCCATAATTTTAAAATTGATAGTTAAATTTACAACATTGAAATTTGAAGATTTCTAATAGTTCATTTTCTTCTATATAAGTGAAACTAAACATACGAGTAAGTAACATATTTAAAAAAATATATATATCAGATGACGGATAATAAATAACCTTGGCTTAAATTTAAACGACGAAAAACTAATTCTACTAATAATCATAATATAAATAAAAAAGAAATAGGGGTCAAAAGATCTATCAGCCTAATAATTTAGATGGCTTCTACATCAGTGTAGTCATCTGAATGTCAGTTTTAATGTCTAAGTTCGCTAACAATTTATTTTATCTACTATTAGAGAAAGAATACAAGAGGAGGATGACAGTGAAAATATCTAATTAGAGCGAGGATACAAACACAAGGGTATTCGATATAAAAATACTAGACAAATATTTAAATTAAAGTAAAATATTAGCATCTATAAGAGGATTGATTGTCTGTCTGTTCATAGACAAAACTTCGTTTCAGAATATCTTCATGACCAGAAATTTAGCCTCAAGATATTATCATTCTGTTTTTAAAATTAAAAAGCATTTTTGTCAAGAATAACCGAGCTATTATATTTATAAGAATAATCCAAATATGTGTTCTCTGTTGATGAAAACAAATATACCTATATTTACTCTAAAACTATAAAACGAGTGTGTAAATTAAAATTGAATTTGTTTTGAAGGAGACAATAAAAGATAAATTAATTCCTGTGAGATCCAATGTAATAGACTGATGAAGAGAGCAAAGCCCTCGAAACTATATATATTCTCGTTATAAATAAATAAAATTTATACTTCCAGCAGAAGACACACTCTTTTATTGTCTCCTTCAATATATAAAAATTCTGCTACTCTCGGCAAAAACTTTCATTTTAATTCATTTTAATTTGTTTTGTCGAGAGTGACAGAGTTTTTGATTCATAAAGCGAAATAGTTTATGTCCCTATCTTGCTATAACAACAAAATGAAATTTTTATATCCATTTGGCTAATTGACCCCATGAGAAATAACAGATAAAATATTTCTTATTAAAAAGACTGATGATGAAAGTCAAACCTTCGAAACTATAGTCTCAAACAAATAAATTATACCATATTTATACAAATCGAATGTTTTCTACATTTGATTCAATCGCGAATGAAATGTAGGGAATTTTTGTCAAATATTGAGTGAAAATAATATTTGAACTTATATATTTCTAACTTGAAATAATGATCTTAAATAAATTTTTCTAATTTTTCTAATTAATATAACAAAGAATAATTGATATATCAATGAGAATTGTTTTTGACCGCGCAATTCTCATTGATATAGCAATTATTCTTTGTTATATTAATTAGAAAAATTATAAAAATTCATATTTATACAGTTTATTTATATTAAACAGAGGACAACCTCAGTGATTTCTCTTTATGCATTTATTTTCCACTTTGAGTTGGTAGATTTTGAGAACAGAGTACCACTGTTCTAAAGAATCCTTATAAATTTCAAAGCAAAAACATTTAACTGCTAAGCAAACATTAAGTCAAAATGCTAACGCAAGCTTGCGAATATATTTTCATTAATGATAAGAAGATGAAGACCTATATGTCAACGGAGGGGTGTAGGATGTTTTTTATTTAAATCTTATTTTATAAGGAATGATTTGAAAATGATTTCTTTAAAAAATGAAGATGAGAGTCAGGAGTGAATAAACACTAGTTTTTAAGGAATTTGGTGTTGGTACTTGGTGAAACATTTTTTAAAATTATTGGATAAACACTTTTGGAGTTTCATCAGCAGTAGTCTCGCGATATATATCTTTTTCAAAAAAGCGCAGTCAAAACAATTCTCGTTAATATATCAATTATTCTTTGATATATTAATGAGAAAAATTATAAATTTATTTAACATCATTATTTCAAGTTAGAAATATATAAGTTCAGATATTATTTTCACTCAATATTTGACAAAAATTACCTACGTTTGATTCGCGATTGAATCAAATGTAGGAAACATTCGATTTAGCATTCAAGATTGAATTAATAAATTGTGTCAAGTTTCAACTTCCTAGATCAGACCGCTCTCTGGCAAACCATTGCCAAATAGCTAAAATTTATGGACAGCTATTTAAAAAGTTTTCACTTTTTTCTCTAATTTGGCTATTTTATTTTAATGCTTGTTTGTGATTCTATAGAGTAGGAAAAATTCATGTAGTGTGCTTTAAAGATGTGTATCAGCAATGGAAATCGTCGATGCCACACCTTTGAAATATGTATATGATGAGAGACGATTATTAAACGAACCTGTTATTTTTCCAACAGAGAATAATGTATTTTTATATTCATTTATTGTATAATAAAGGGGCGTTGCTGTTTTCTAGGGTTGAAAGTGGTTTTGGTCCATTTTAGTGAAAAGCAAGTCGCACAAAGAGACTGAATGGGCTATTTTAATTAACATCCCACTCTCTTTTCTCTGACTTGATTCTTCTCTGAATATTCTCTTAATCTCCATAACTTTCTATATTAATGTCTTCCGCACTTTTATTCTCATTTAAATTTATGGACGATTTCCTATTTAAAAAAGAAAAAGAAAATGGAAAAGAAAAACTAATTTACTATTTCATAAAAACAAAATCTTTGCAAAAATAAAATAAAAAAAATTAAGATTCATTAGACAAGTGAAATCATCGAATAAAAATAAAATATGAACAAACTATTTATATTAAAAGAAATTCCTTAAATTTTTTGTTTTTTAGTAAATTTGTGAATAAAAAAAATTTATTATGGTGAATATGTGTACTTGACCCACAAACAATTGCCAAGAAAATTTTCAAATGGGTAATAATTTTTTTATATTTTTAGGTTGACCACAAATGATGAATAAACCCGTTTTCAAGAACAGAACTCATTGAATTTAGATCAATTGATTTAGCGACGTTTGTTGAATGGAATTTTGTTATTTTAGATGACATATTTTTGAAGATTTCCAAAATATAAATGAATTATGACTGACTGTCATTTAAGATCAAACCACGTTCTATATACTATTTATTTGTAGAATATTTTGGTGACCCATTTCATTGAAAAAAGATCACAAAATCTTTCAATCAAAACAATTATTTTAAACTATACTAATAAATATTTAACATTGACTTTTTATTTCTTCAAGCTCCTATATTTGTTTTCTTATTATCCTTTTTAAATAGATTATTTTTTTAGCCTTTTGGCTTTAATCAATTTACTTCTTTATATGAGCTTGAACTTTTCATTGTGGACAGTTATTTCATTTCCTACTATTCTATCTTTGAAATTAATGTTTACATTGACACCATCTTGTTTGAATTTCCGTGTCTATTTCAGGGTTCAAATATAAAAGAACTGAAAAATCTATACAATTGCTTTCTGCCTGATTAAATAACAACAATTGAATTCTAAAACAATTATAGGCCTCTACAGGAAAACTACCTAAAGAGGACCAATTTCCCTTGGTTGAAATTAGAAAATCAACTTATTTAATCAATGGAAATAGTGATTTTTATTTTTTTAATAAAATACCTAATAAAAGATGGTAAAATTAAAAAAACTAGGTCTCAAGATCTTTAATTTTAATTTATTATTAAAAAGACTAATATAGGAACTAAACAATTTTTCACAACTTCCAATAATATCCATTTAATATTATATTTAAATCATCTCACCTCTGAAATTGAAGGCTCTAGGAAAATTCTATAATATATTTTGTGCTATGATTAGAAAAATTTTTGTTAATAATAATATATAATATTATTAATAATATACCTATCTATTGTTTTATTATATATATGACGTCATAAGCAAATATGGCCGCCACTCAACGCCTGTACGGTATTCTCTTCTGTACTTAAGAATACATACGATTCTATAAGCACTAAGGCGTAAAATGTAAAATGGTTAAAATTACTTGTAAATTATACACAAAATTACATAACTGAGTATACTAAATTCTATTGTCGCAATCACCAAAAGTGTGTGCAAAATTTCCGGCGTTAAATTTTCCGGATCCAGAAGTTGGAAAAAGAAAATATTTATTTATTTATTTATTTCATTTTCAACGGGTAAAAGCCTCAATTTACAAAATTATAAAATTATACATTAACAATACTCATTACATACACAACAATACATTAACAATACTCATTACATACATTAACACATTACATAATTATATATTAGCATTACATTAATTATTCATAAATAAGTGGGAGCTTCTTGAATAATGAAATATGAACATTTTACATTTCTATTCGAAGTATGTATGGATCATATAAATAAAAATTCAATATTTTTACAGATCTCCATGTTTCATAGTTTTTCAATTTTCAGTTTACTTGTTTATATTTTTTTCTTACACATTAAGCCATATCTCCCGGGAAAAACTTCTGGTACATGTCCCGGGCTCAACTTTAGAAGCTGCCAGAGGCATAATCAATAGTACACAAGCGACTTAAAGGCTTGATTTTCTTAGTTAAAAATGATGCACCTAAAGCTGAATTCGAGATTTTAAAAAATGGGTTATTTATTTAAAAATCTGGAGAAATAGTGATCTTATAAAAGATTTTTTTCTTTTGTCGAGGAGTGTGAGTTAAGGCTACACTCATTAATAGTAATAATAATAATAATTCCTGAATCTTCCCTCAACAATAATATAGATGCTATAATCTCTGCTGTTTTCAGCCGATTTATAGTACACAAACCTCCTTCAAAAGGAGAGAAAAGAATAAAAATAATAATAAATGTACTATATGTACATTTTATACTGGGTCAGGCCAATATTGACTGATAAGACGATTGACTATAACGTCCTGATTATTCTCTTAATCGACTTCAAAAATAATCATAAATTTCTTACTATTTATTTAATTTTTTCGAAAAGCAAGTAACTCATAGAGGTTTCGAATAATCAATCAGATATAATTTTAATACTACCATCGACAAAAGATAATTTTATCTCAGTAACTAATTTTAGAGAATAGGCAAGCTCAAGAAATTGTCACCAGATTTGTTACGTAACTTCCTGACTGCATATTATATTTATACAACCCCTGTATATATATTTGATAAAAAAATATAAAATAAAAACTGTGACCCACACTCAAGGAAAGAAAGTTTTGCGCTTGATTGAATTAATTAATAATTCGGAAATCATTTTAGATTCTCCTTGAAATCGAATTTTAAATGACCTTTGGTTAATGACCTCCGGATTTTTAGGGAGGTCTCAAGGTTAATTCTTTTGTCAACTTATTGGTCTATAGGCCTTGATTTTAATTTGTGTCTTTGAAATTCAACTATCAAAACAAACAATAGCTGATATATTCGTTTTTGAGAGAAAACAATATTGATTCCAACCAATAATTCCATAAAAATCGATACTGATTTAATTTTAAATAGAAAATTCATTTGAAATACAATGAGATGTATAAAAGGTGTGGCTTCGTTGTTTTTATGAATCAGATGGTTAGCTAATAAGCCAGCTTCAAAATAGACTGTCAATAGACCAAACCAATTCTTTCTTGGCAATGGTTCACTAAACACCGAAATATATCTGATAGAAATCCTTTATTTATTTGTTTGTATGTTTTTATATTGGCCATAGGAATGTATAGTAGATATACTAGTAGAATGAAATTATTTAAACTACCACTAGTAGACACAAAAATGCCACCCCTTAAATCTTGTTAAAGACTACTTCTTTACTAAAAATCTATGATACAAAGACAGATAGTAAGATTATTTATTCATTTCAAGAATAACGATTATCAATTCAAAACAAAAGAAATAAGTCGGCCAAGTGCGAACCTGGGGATTCCATACCTTATATTTTCCAAAATACCTAAGATATTAAATTCATTTTTAGTTGTCGTTAATAAGGAGAAAATGAGCAAATTGGTGGAACTTTTCAAGTTAAGTCACTTCTAAACGACTACAAATATAAAAATCACTTAAACATGTCCACTTTAGGGAGTTCTCACACTCATTTTAAAGTGAATTATTTTTTAAAAAAATAGCCTAAGTCTAATGAAGGAAATCTTTATAGGAAAACCTCACACTCCACAAAAGTATTTATTAATTTTTAATGTAAATGATTAATGAAAGTTTCATTAAAATTGTTCAGTTCCATAATCAATATTAGATGTAACAAATCAGAGGAAAAAAGGAAACACGGTGTTTAAGTGTAACTTTTTGTCGTCTGATTTGTTACACCTAATTAATAAAAGTGTTCATTCAGTGTAAATGTGAATAAAAAACAATACTACAACCAGATATGAAAATTTTGTTCAGGGAGAATTATGTAGGTTCGAGGTGAAACATATTTAATAAAATTTCAGTTAACCTAAAATGAGTGATCATCTGCTCATATTTGAGAACGATCGCAGAATAAGTCGGTCGAAACGTCGAAGTTTATTGTATTATTTATTCGTGTTCAATAAATAATTATAATTAATTAAGTGGGATGTTAGTAAAATTTCAAATTTAAATTTAAAAAATATAAATTACTAGGTAAATTTTTTTGATAAAATAGCAAAAATCCAAAAATACGATAATATAATATGAATCCGAAAAAAGTTTTAAACTTAAATATGCCGAGATTTGTTGAATTATAAAACATAATGAAAAAGATTATATCTTTTCGGTCTAATCACCATTAGAATTTTTCAAATTTTGTCCAAAACAAGAGAATAAGCTTGCGTTTTTTTTCTATTTTGATATTACTAAATGCAAAGGATGGCAAATATGAAAACTTTTTTAAGAATGGGTACGCTTGGAGATTTGATTCTTAGGTGGATAATTTTATTTATCAAAAGAGAATTTTAGGAAGTTTCGGAAACCAACCTTTTAGCTTCCCTGGGACAATTTGAAAGAATACGAGTTGTTTTGGACCACACAGAAAATACACTAAAGCTAATGATAGCTGATGAACAAAAAAACGTAGAATATATAGTTAACATATTATATTTAAGTAATTTAAGCTCTATTATTTTATGAATATTTTTATTATAAAAATAAAAGACAAGTCAGCAACATAAAATTAGGTGGATAGAACACTACTACTACTTCTACTCTACTTCTAGAGTTCTTGGCTCACCGACTGATGAGTTTGTATTTGACTAAACTTTTTCATTTTTCTTAATCGAGTTTTTAAAAAGTGCGTCTTGGTGAATGTATTTAACGTTTTAAATATATAATTAATCATGCCTACCATAGCTTAGGCTTGAGAAATCCTTGAAGAGATAAGCTGTGTCTGCCCCCACAATCCAACCCTCCATCTTCAGCTGCAAGAATAAGACACAAATTAATCGATATGGCCTTAGTGACAAATTAGATTTGAAAAATAATTTAGAAAGAAACTCCTACTAACCGAAGATTCCACTTGATTGCGTCCTGATGACTTCATGTTCTAAACTAAACTAGACCCAATGCCCATTTTACTAACATGGCTCAGATGGCCAACTATCTCTAAATTCTTCTTTCTTCAAAAAACTTCTTCTTTCTTGAACGCGAGCGCGAACACGAAATGAATATCGACACACGGTTAGGCTCAGTTTGGCCTAATCGAGATGGAAAAATCGAGGATCTAATACCGTCGCGTAACCGACCGAAATTATGAAGTAACGTAAAGCTGAAAAAGCGAACAAGAAAACGCGCCCACCCCAAAAGAAAAGAATGAGAAGTAGAAAGTAAAGAAAATACACATCACTCATACAAGTTACCTAGGATAAGAATCATTTATAAGATTTCTTATCTACCAAATCCAAATCTCTCCTCCCACCTACGAAATCCACCTAATTTCGAAACGAACTAAGAAGAGGAGAGTTTGAATTGGTTGAAATTAGGATGGGAAACCTACTAGTACATCATAGTATATCCGATCATCATTGAAGTACAGCGTAAGATTCAAGGATTAATGTGCCCCTGCTGAAAAAAAGAAACCCTATCGAGCGAACATAGCTAGCCCTACGACACATCTCTCCAAGCGTCTCACCTGTACAGATCAAGAGGCATATGTCCTGTACATTCAAGTTTCCAGGAAAGACTTCAGTAATAGTCTTTCGAAAAATTACACATTCATTCAGATAGAGGATTAAACCGATCTCTCAAGTATTGGTTGCATAGACAACTGAGCCCTCTCGATAGCTGGAGAATAAAAATAAGCCTGCCTATGTCCGGGCACCCCAAAAACCCGGCACATTCGCGTACCTATGGGGTTCTAGTACAACACCTACGCCAGACTGATATCTGAGTAGTTCAATTGTCATTGCAACCTATACTTAAGTAAATCGGAAAACCCTTAATTAAAAATTAAAAGGCCTAAACCCCACTTATGATTATATCGTTGGCGAAGGCGCAGATATATATTGTTAAAAAATCGCCCCCTAAAGTCTAATTCCTCATCTAAGAGGACATATATTCGCGGATTATCAGTATTATAAACTGATCCTAACTATAAAGGGATGTTTGTGGTTGGATGTCTTAATGTTTAATAAATGTATGTGTCTGTTGTACCTGAAAATAAAACACAGAGACACACTGCACACCAAAGAGAAAGAAAAGAAGATAAAAAGAAATCCCTTCACTAGTAGGTATTAGAGAAATACTTTCTCTATACCTAATGGACACAAACATTATTAAACATCGTTAGACCAACCACACACCTTTCTATTCTATTGATTCCTAATTTCTAAACAGTGAAAACCTTTTTGAAGCCTTTTGGATTATCATTTGGATAATCAAAAAGCGGAGACTGCGATGTCCCTCGGTGGTCGGGTAGGAATGGATGATGAACGGGTGATTACCTGAATGGGGAGAGAGAGAGACATCCTAACAGCTAACTCGACTCGAGAAGACACGAGATCAAGTTTTACTTACACCAACCTATAATATAACCACCTGTCTCATCATCCATTTTACTCAGGACTGGCATCCTTCCTTCCTTCCTTCCTGTCTTAGAAGGTTTAGGCACGCCTGTATGCATTAGGTTGCATGGGCATGCGTTTGGTAATCAAGGGTCACTGAAAATCCTATTCTAATTCAACTAATCAAAAATAAAATAAATACTAATTTATATATGGTATGTATATGTAGCTCAAAACGTCGTTATATATGTTAGTATTATTTTTTGTCGTGTTCAAAAAATAGTTATAATTAATTATGTGTGATTTTAATAAAAATATAATCTTTTCTTTAATAATGTCTAAATTAATTTAAAATTTAATTTATACTATAAATTGAAAAAAAAAATTGTGAAATTAAAATGAAAAAATATGAATTTATTTTATTAAATTAAATCTACTTTACTTTTAATTTAAGTTTTATTAAAATTTTTAAAAATACTATTTTCTATTGTATATTCTACTTATAAGGGATAAAGATGAGAACCTGTGTCTGAAAGAGAAATAAAAAAAACAAAAACATCCTACGTTCTAAGAAGGCATTCTAATGCCTTTTGGTGGTAATAAACCTAGCTAAGTACATATATATAGTATATATCTATAATTACTGAGTAAAACTTTTTTTTTGAAAATTAAGAATTTCGTGAAAAATCTAAGAAAAAATTCGATCGACCTAAATAAAACTAATTGTATTGATCTGCGCCCCGCTTGTGAATACATACACTCGTTGTATAATATTGCCCGATCAGCAGATGAGAAACAAGCGCCTTCCAATTCTCGTAGAACACCTATAAAGAATAAAAATAGTTAAACTGTTTATTTGCATCAAGCAGAAGACAACCTCTTTGTTTGTCTTTATGAATAAAATAGTATTTCATTATAAAACAAAAAGCAAAGAGCATATCTTATACCAGTGATGGTCAAACTACGGGCCACGGGCCAGATATATCCCAATTAGAAGTTCTATCCGACCCGCCATAGAATTTAAAACAATAGTAAGTACCTATAGAAATTTTCAATTTTAATGCTTTTGTTAATTCATTAATGGCGTATTCCATATAATTATGTGAACAAGTGTTTTCTTCTATTAAGCTTCGAAAAAATTGTTTAAAAAACAGAATAATAGTTGAGGATTTAAGTCACTTTTCAGAATCAGTAAATCCCGGTTGTAACCAGATTATGAGGAACTTTTAGAAATGCAGTAATAGCTTTATTCATCACATTAGTATTATAAGAATTTTAAAAATATATTATTTTTTGAGTCTTTATTGAGTTTTAAAATAAATTATATTGGGCCGCCAATTTTTTTGGCCCGCTCCTAAAAAGTTTGCTCATCACTGTCTTATACAATTACATAAATGAGAGGGGCTTAGCCTATATGTCCGACTATAGGCCCGAACTGTACATATCACAACCAAAGAACCGAGCCGAACTAGATCTCTATATTTTTATTGATGGCACTAAAAAAAAATTCTAAGATGCTTTATTCAAATAAAATATTATTCTTTAATGGTCACCTATCTGAGGGCTAATCACAATGTACGTTTCTTAACTTAAAAGATCTAGTTGCTTTCAATTTGGACGTTTAATGAAATGCCTATGCATCAAATACTAAAATAATCTACTCTTTTATAATCAACCTGTTTTATTTATCTTTATAAACTATAATAGTGGTAAAAAAAATAGATATATAGTATTTTTGAAAATATATATTACCTACTCATCTGCTTTTTACTTTATCCAATGCAAAGCATGGGTAAAGTATTGCAATCGCTCTCGGGGCAAGCGTGGCTTCAAAGGGTCCTCAGGTAAAGACTACGGAACCCATGGACTCAATTAAAGTCACAAATTGTAGTATTCAATTAGGTTGAATTTTAGCACGTGACGGTTTTGCCAAAAATTACATGGGGTCTCGTCGAGAGGCCAAAAAGTGCGATTTTTTCATTTAGTGCGTGCGGATGTATGTATGTATGTATGTATGGATGGATGTATGTTATCGCTTTTTTGGCCCACGATTTTTCCACACCGTTGCACCGATTGAAATGAAATTGAAAACCTAGCATTCTTTGAACAAAATGAAGCGCTGATTAGTTTTTGGTACATATCGACCCACAAACATTAGTACTTTATTTCAGTACTTTTTTAGTTTTTTCTAAATATCTTGAAAATGACTTAACCAATTTTGATGAAATTTAATATCCTAATTAAGTACCTTGGGGACCACAAAAAAGGATAAATAAAGTTTTTAGTAAAATTATATTTTAAAGTACTTTACTCTAGAGTAAGAGAGTACTTTTTAATTTTTTAAATTCTTTAAAATTTATTCATTTGAACCTTTTAATATAGCTCATTTAGCCTTGCTTAAATAAGAATGGATAGGCTTCTCTCTGTGAAATGCTAAAAATTTGGGAGGAAATTTTATAAGTAACCATAGCAACTGCGTTGTTTTCTTATCCTTACCTTTGCAGAAGACATAGAGGAATCGACTTTAAACCAAAAATAGCGATTGATTCTCATCAAATACTTGAGGAATAACCATTCTATATTGGATTTTTGACGTTTCGGTTTTTATTGGTAACCATTGCTGAAGACATAGAGGAATCGACTTTAAACCAAAAATAGCGATTGATTCTCATCTAGTACTTGAGGAATAACCATTCTATATTGGATTTTTGACGTTTCGGTTTTTATTGAGTAACCATTTCTGAAGACATAGAGGAATCGACTTTAAACCAAAAATAGCGATTGATTCTCATCTAATACTTGAGGAATAACCATTCTATATTGGATTTTTGACGTTTCGGTTTTTATTGGTAACCATTGCTGAAGACATAGAGGTATCGACTTTAAACCAAAAATAGCGATTGATTCTCATCTAGTACTTGAGGAATAACCATTCTATATTGGATTTTTGACGTTTCGGTTTTTATTGGTAACCATTGCTGAAGACATGGAGGAATCGACTTAAAATCAAAAATAGCCATCGATTCTCATCTAATACTTGAGGAATAACCATTCTATATTGGATTTTTGACGTTTCGATTATTATTGGTAACCATTGCTGAAGGCATGGAGGAATCGACTTAAAATCAAAAATAACGATCGATTCTCATCTAATACTAGAGGAATAACCTTATTGCATTCCATTTTTGATGTTTTGACTATTAATGGCAACCTCTACTGAAAACGTGGAAGAATAGACTTAAAATCAAAAAGACTAAATTCTTTTTGGTAAACAACTCAAGCTTGAGTTGTTTGCCATAAAAGAATTTAGTCTTTTTGATTTTAAGTCTATTCTTCCACGTTTTCAGTAGAGGTTGCCATTAATAGTCAAAACATCAAAAATGGAATGCAATAAGGTTATTCCTCTAGTATTAGATAAGAATCGATCGTTATTTTCGATTTTAAGTCGATTCCTCCATGCCTTCAGCAATGGTTACCAATAATAATCGAAACGTCAAAAACCTAATGTAGAATTGTTATTCCTCAAGTATTAGATGAGAATCGATGGCTATTTTTGATTTTAAGTCGATTCCTCCATGTCTTCAGCAATGGTTACCAATAAAAACCGAAATGTCAAAAATCAAATGTTGAATGGTTATTCCTCAACTATTAAATGAGAATTATTTTTGAATTAATGTCAATATGAACTACAAATTGCAAGTGATATCTGATTAATAATAAAGGAACAAACATATTAATATTTCAAATGAATTTGGATAAAGTTTAGCAACGATCCGTTGCAGTTTATTTATTTTATATTTAATTTATCGAAATAGAAGATGAAATTACTTGTTCTGTATAAAAATATTCACGAGTAAATTAAATTTATCGAAAGATAATAATTTTGATAAAATAAAATATTAATATTTTGATTTTGATTTTGATTTTTCGTAGAAAAAGAAATTCCCGAAATTGCAATTCTATCGGAATTTGCTCGACCAGCTCAGACCTGCATCGAAATTGCTTTTAATGCATGGCTTGGACGCCACCTAGAGGAATCTCTATTCCCTACCAATTGTCTAGAATCAATTTGTTTATCAATCCACTAAAATAACTCATTATTACAATGAATTGCAATTAAATCAAATCTATTCATAAAGAAAGCACAAGCATTGGTTCTATCTCACATATTAATACTCAAATAGATTTCAAACTTTTAAAATATACCTATAGGAATAAAACTAATATAAATTAGCTATATAGAGTCGAAATCTACAAATTTCAAGGCAGATAAAAACTTTTAAATCTATATAAGACTTCCAAAATTGTATTAAAATAATATATTAGTTAAAAAATTACCTGAAGTGAAGCTCAGAAGGAGCCAAGATGATCACAGGATACGGCTTCCCATGGTGAATTAGTGATTCGTTGGCCTGGAAAATAAAACTAAAATTAGTATTTTGAAATAAAAAATATACAATTCAAGTGGTTAGCTCATCAGTCAATTGATTGGGCTCTGTGGGAATTATATTAATTTTTTCAGAAAATGGGCTGAGGCAAGACACTTAAGCTATCTCGAGGCTAGAAAAAATACATCAATATTTTGACTAAAATCGAAGAATTGGAAGTTGATGTTTACTTGAAGATTTTTTGTATTTTTTACTAATTGGTACACTTACCAAATATAATTGAAAAAATTTTATTTTACCGAGATTGTTGATTCATAAAAAGAAACATAGAGGTTGTCCTCTGCTTGATACAAATAAACATAATATAAACATACAAACATAATAAACAAATAAATAATATATATATACAGATATATAATTTCGATATATATGTGTTTATGTTTATTTGCATCAAGCAGAGAACAACCTCTTTGTTTTTCTTTATTACTTATCAAATATCTTAATTTCTTCAAAGAGTAGGTATTATAAATTCCGATTGGAAGTGAGGAGAGGAAGAAAATTAGTACGATGATTTCAAATAAGGGAGAAGCTAATGTGAAAATCGTGTGGTTCCCACACCAGTTGATTTAAACATGCGTTAGCTTAATCACTTAATTATATAATTTTGAATTTATAACTCATAAAATTATCTTTATATTTTTATTATTTTTAGCTGTAATAATTTATGCAGTACCTATAGTAATCATAAAAATAAATAAGTAACATGTTTATTGTTTTATAGAGTCAATCACCTATAATCAATTTTTTTTAAATGATACCTATACATCTTAAGAAAATGCATTTATTGCAATTCACTTTCCAGCTCTCCCGGTTGCCTCTAAACAGGGGTTAAAAAGAATAGATTGATGCATGGAGTTTAAAATATTTATACTCTATTCAACTATGAAAATGTCGTATATTAACAATAATATTTAATTTATAAGTAATATTAAACAAAAATATTATTTTAAAATTTGTTTTAAAAATACAAATAAAATTTGATTTCATTTTGAAATCATCAAAATTATTTCCAAATTAAACCAATATTAAAATATTTCTTGTAAATAAACTTGTATAATTTCATCATAACTTGTGTAAAATTTATACTTTTCAATCAGCATGATTTCATTTATAGGAAACAATAGCTTTATAGTTGTGATCCTATGATCTCTCTAAATCATATACTAGTTGACAGTACATACTAATAATATCAATTTACAAAAATCTAATAAAGTGAATCTTTATCCCAAGTTTCAGAATTTAAGCTCAAATCGTTCACTGTTAGAAATTTTCCAAATGACTAAAATTTGTGGAAAGCTGGGCCTATTGTGAAAAATGCTAAATTTTGAAAGAGATATGAAAATTCGACGTGTGAGGTCTAATTTTTAAATTCAATAAAAAAAGGAAGAAGATCAAATGGAAAATTTTTTTATTATCCATATGACCACCAAAATATTATTAAAATAACATAAGATATAAACTTACATTGTAGAGATTCTCGATGAAACGGAAACGATCACAGGATATGATTTTTCACTGTACTGCACTGGAAAATAAAACTAAGATCAATAATTTGAAAGAAGAAAAATGTTTTCAAAATATCCCACTTCTCAGTTTCTTAGTTTGGCCTATGATGAAAATATTTCATTTGGGAGTCAAAATATGCCAAAATATTTGTATTTAGAAAATGAAGAATTGATTATTAGATTTCACAAATTTTGTTTTCAAATTGTTTTTAATTTACCATACAGGGTATGGACAAGTATTGTAATTGTGCATGAAAAAAGTGGGTTTTTGCTTCTTTTTTCGAAATACTTCAAAAACGACTGAAACTATTTTGATTAAAAAAATTGAGCGAAATCATGGTATTTCGGTCTACAAAAAAGCTCTACTAAGTGAACATCGAAAAAATTATATTTTTCGAGATAATAATTGTTTTGTCAAAAATGTCCGTTTGTTAGTCTGTCTGGTTGTCTGGTTGTCTGTTAGTCTGTGCGTTACCAAATTTTTGTAGACGAGCTAGCTCAAAAACTAGTGTGCATATCAAAACCAAATTTCACACGTAGTTTTGGTGCATTGAGATTAAGAGCTGATTAGATTTTGGTGTATATAGACCCAAAATTAAGGGGGGGGGGAAGAGTTTAAAAATTTTAAATCTGAGCAAACTCAACCAAATTTTGTATAATCAGTGAGCACCAGAAGTCTAAAAATGGAAAAACCAACAGCCCAAAATAGGGGGAGGGGGTCAGAAAATGAAAATCTTGGCCCTTGTACCAAACTCAACCAAATTTTGTATACATAATCAGTGGCCCCACATTAATCTAAAAATGCAAAAACTAACCTCCCAAAATGGGGAGGTTATAAGGTCAAAAAATTAAAATATTGGCCCCTATACCAAACTCAACCAAATGTTGTATACATAATCAGTGGGATTCCAGAAGACTAAAAATCCAAAAATTACCCCAAGGTCAAAAAAAATTAAAAAACTAGACCCTTCTACCAAACTCCACCTAATTTTGAATACATAATCCGTGGGCCCACAGAAGTTTAAAAATCTAAAAACTAACCCCCCCTACATGATTATAAATAATTTTATTAAATATAAGTGAGAGGCCAGGTTGTATGGTAAAGTCAAGTGGATGGCCACATCAGAACAAGTCAGCTTATTTAAAAAAGATATGAATTTACTAGTATTTATACACAAGAATTTTTTTTAATTAATATTTTATATAGGTTAGTATATACCGAGAGAATTTATTGAGTACAAATGTATTAAGATCTTAACGAATTGATTTATGAATCAAGTGGCCTACCTTTGAATTAGGATGTTAATCGTTGTCTGTTATTTTAAAAATACTTTAAAAAATATTATATCCAAATTAAATATTTAATTATATATCGCAAATAAATGAAAATATGAGAAATTATTCGCAGACGATGTGTTTATTCTGTCAAGAATGAAATCCAAATTCAAATGAAGTTTGAGTCGCGTTCTCTATTATAGCTAACAATTCAAATCTAAGACATTGTTTTTTCAAATTCAAATTTATCCAAATAACACTACTCAACAACAACAAAATATGTTGTTAAAGGCTTAGATCGGTTTTATAAATTAGGGATAAGTAAAAAAGAAATCGAAGATTTTGTAATGGGGGGGGGTTATTTGGTTGAATTTGGTTCATAGACCTATCTTTTCATTTGTTTGGCCCTATAACCCCCCTCCCCCATTTTGGGTGGTTAGTTTTCTCATTTAGTCTTCTGGGGTCCCAATGATTTATGTATACAAAATTTAGTTGAGTTTGGTAAATGGCCAAGATTTTCATTTTTTGACCCTACACTCCCCCCCCCATTTTAGGTGGTTAGTTTTTGCATTTTTTGACTTCGGGGGTCCACTGATTATTTATACAAAATTTGGTTGAATTTGCTCAAATGACCTAGATTTTTAATTTTGAACCCCCTTACACCCCCTTAATTTTGTGTCGATATGCACCAAAATCTAATCAGCTCTTAATCTCAATGCACCGAAACTATCTGTGAAATTTGGTTTCGATATTCATACTAGTTTTTCAGCTAGCTCGTCCAGAATATTTGGTAACGCACAGACTAACTAACAGACAGACAAATTAATTTAGAATTCCGCGGAGTAAATTCGCGAGCAAATCCACTCAACGGAATTTTTAACAAATTATAAGTAAATTTGTTTTTTCTAGTATATTTATACAAATATAGAAATTATCAAATTAATTAAATTAATCTTTAAGAAATTCAAAGATGTTTTTATAAAGCGAAATTTTAGAGAATACTTAGCCAGACTACCGTTTTATAAGAACCTTTGAGGTCCAGCTGATTCTCCATCCTGAACCAAAGAGAGCGAAAAAAGATATGGTCCATCTAGGTGTTACCCGGTATCAATCCGCGTATATTTCGCTTTATAAAAACATCTTTGAATTTCTTAAAGATTAATTTAATTAAACAGACGAACAGACTAACTAACAGACATTTTGACAAAACAATTATTATCTCGAAAAATATAATTTTTTCGATGTCACTTATTAGGGATTTTTTGTAGACCGAAATGCCATGGTTTCGCGCAATTTTTTTAATCTAAATAGTTTCAGACGTTTTTAAGGTATTTCAAAAAAAAGAAGCAAAAAAACAGCTTTTTTCATGCACAATTACAATACTTGACCATACCCTGTATGATAAAGTAAAAACTAAGAAGATTAAATAGAAATTTTTTTATTAAAATAACATAAGATGTAAACATACATCTGAAGAGATGCTCGATGAAACCGAAAAAGATCCCAGGATACTATTTTCCGATGAGAGGAAAGATTTCTTGCCCTGGAATATAAAACTAAGATTAACAACGTGAAAGAGGAAAAATATTTTCAAAATATTCCACTCATCATTTTCTTAGTTTGGCCTATGATGAAATTATTTGTTTAAGGAGTCAAAATGTGCCAAAATATTTGGAATTCGAAAAAGAAGAATTGATTAGATTTTGAGTTTCAGAAATTTCGATTCAAAATGTAGAAAATTTTAGAAAAAGAGCGGAATTTGGAAAAAAGATTAATACATATATTATTAGAAATTATTCAAATTTTTAACAACACAAATTAAATTAACAAAAGGTCATATGAACTTTTTTACTATTTATTATCAAAAATGAAAAAAAAATCTTAAATATTTATATTTTTTATTTTTATTCGATGAGATTTTATCTCTAAGAAAATCTGAATTATTGTCTATTTTCAAAATATTTATATTTCTTTATAATTGCTTTCAGGCACGGCGGAACGATCTAGGGCCAGGGAGGTCAAAACTTGGAAAGTTATTTAGGCCTACCGGGGGTATGGGGGTATGGAATACGTAGAGAAATTCCCAGGGGGGTCAGCTGACCCCCTGACCCCACGGTTCCGGCGTCCCTGATTGCTTTAGATTCCCTTGGTAAAGCAACTATTTTTTCAAATTTCTTAAAAATTCCATTGATAAAGTGAGAATTTCTCCCCAAACGTTTGAATTTTAAATAAACATTTTCAAATTGTTTTTTATATAAAATATTTATTTCTTTATACACAAAACAACCAATTTTTCAATTAATATCTAAGTATACTAGTATAACCTATACCGATACAATTTGTATTAAGATTTTAACTAATTGATTTATGAATTAAGGGGCCTACCTTTGAATTAGGACGATAATCCTTGTATGTTATTTTAAAAATATTTAAAAAAATATTATATCTAAATTAAATATTTAATTAAATATCTTAAATTAATGAAAATATGATGAATTATTGGCAGACGATGGGTTTATTCTGTTCAAGAATGGAAGCCAAATTCAAATGAAGTTTGAGTCGCGTTTTCTATTTTGTCGCTAACAATTCAAATCTAGTTTTTCAAATTCAAATTTAAATTTATCCAAATGGGGGGTCGATAGGCTAGGCGGTAGCGTGACAGCGAGCTAACCAGGAGACCCGGGTTCGAATCCGACTCGAGGCAGCCAGCTAAAATCTGACCCCCGGGGGTAGAGACAAATTTTAAAAATATATCTAGTATCGTAATTAGGCTTATGGCTAGAAAGGCCGAAAAGCCAAAAAAAAAAAAAAAAAAAAAAATTTATCCAAATAACACTATTCCACAACAACAAAATATGTTGCTAAGGGCATAGATTGGTTTTATAAATTAGGGATAAGTAAAAAAGAAGTCAAAGATTTTGTGGTTTTTGGTCTGTGACAGAGACGCAGAAAGTCTATATAAATATAATTTAATAAATAAGCTTTGAATCACACACAAACAGAAAGCTGTTTTCTTACACTATAACTTCAAATGATAGTTTATTATAACCCATTTACTATTTTTTATCAAACTTTACTTTTTTTTTTTTTTTTTTTTTAATGATATTGATGTGAGAAGGAGATACACCAGAAGGTGGATCCCCTAAAGGCTTGTATGGGCTGGCCCCTCAATCGTGAAAAGAACAGAGTAGAAGGAAAAGAAGCCGGGATCACGAGCCAATCTCAGAAACTTAGATACAATTCAATATCCAATTTACCAAGGTTTTAGGGGCTTCGAGCAGTGGTAAATTCTCCGCGCGATAAATTCGGTTAAATTTATCTCCCACTTAATTTTTATTACCAGACCCTATACTTACAGAAAAAATGTCTGGGTATAGCCGGGAATCGAACCCGAGACCTCCGGGTTGCCAGTCAGCTATTCTGACCATTACACCACGGGGGCGGACATCTATTCTTCAAATTATTATAATTAAATTCAAATGAAGTACTATTCTTGTTCAGTTATATTTAGTAATGGGGGGGGGAGCTTGACTTTTGCCACTGCCCCCACCCCCTGATAAAAGACCTAGATTCTGCTCTGGTTAGGCGCTAAAGCAACATAAATATGTTTCAACATTAATAATCATTCTCAATGAATCTTTTAAACAAGATTTTCAATCCGTAAATTGTGAAAAAATCCGATGACTAGATTTTGCTGACATATTCTACTTCCCATTTACTTACTTTAGCTTTTAATGATTGAGAAAATTATTTCGTTAGAGATTAGAGTATTTAATGAATTAACGAATTAAAGTGGAAATTATAAAGACCGTACGCTTCTGGGCGGGCTCAAGTGAAAAAAAAACTTTCAATCGTGATTTATTCCTGTCAGTCTACTCAGATTCCCATGTCCACGGTAACCCAGAAATAGAAAGTTTTAGAAAACCCTTTTGTCTAATTTATTTGTTAGAGACTATAGTTTGGAAGGTTTTCCCTTCGTCATCAGTCTTTTTAAGGTAGTTGTACCGCCAAATGAGTTTTCTTAGAATTTTTTTTGAAATTTAGACAGATTATTATTTAAATACTTCTGCATCGATTGGTGGCAAAACAAAATTTATGAACAATATAATTACGGAGATATTAAATTTCAAAAATAGAGTTTTTCAGACTCTTATACATTGCACTATACGGGATATCGGGAAATTTACATACATATTTAATTATAATTAAGAAATCCTTCTTACCATTTTTATAAAAATCTAAACCAACATATAAAAAATAACCAATACATATTTTAAGATAATTTTGATTCATAGTTACAACACAGTTTCTGAGATAAATAATGAAAAGTATAAGAAAAAATTTACACTAAAGACAATTTGGCAACAGCGCGAAAGATGTATAAAGCGCGCATGTTCTAGATTTTTTCAAAATTATAATTTTCATAAGGTGTAAAGAAGGCGTTGATTACATTTGTTAAAAAATAACAAAACGATTTTTATAGAAATAAATCGACCTTTAAAATGTATTTTATCTGTCATTTTAATATAAAAATATTCAATCTCTTACAATGGTGCCAGATTTGTCAAACGAGCACGGGATTGGCTAGAATCGGTACATAAACAGCAAAAAGTTTTTGGGCTTATGAATTATGAATCCTTATTGTCTGTTCTATATACTCTAGCATTAACTTTTTGCTAGTATTGTCGCGAAGCAACTACCTTAATTATAAATATCTGTTATTTCTCATGGGGTCGCTGAATACCTTTATGTCAACTAGAGTTTAGCTGATGTTGGTTGAGGTTGGTTCAAAGGTCTAGAATCTTCATTTCTGACCTTCCGCCTCATTTCGTGTGTTTATTTTCAAAAATTTTTAAACAAAATGTCAAAAATTAGAAAAAAAGTTGTAGAGGATGTAATTTTTGACATTTTCGTTTAAAATTTTTTGAAAATAAACACACGAAATGAGGCGGAAGGTCAAAAATGAAGATTCTGGACCTTTGAACAAAACTCAACCAACATCAGTAAACTCTAGTTGCCATAAAGGTATTCAGCGAAGGCGTTTTACTAAAAAAAACGGGGTTTTACTGCAACATATATAGTATATTGCCAAGAATCAATAATAACGATTAAGTTGTTATTAACAATAGGGATTCCAACAGACGTATAGTAGATCAAGATAATATTACGCTTACCAAATATCTACTTGTGCACATGCGACATAAAAACTACCTTAATCAATGAGAGTTTGGGGAAGCTTTCTATAATAATAAAACTTGAGCAAGATGCGAGGTAGGTTTCACAAAAAAGAAATAAAACAAAATTGAGTTTTGAATTCGATATATTTCGGGGTGAGTCCATCATGAGGAGTCAAAGAAAACTATATATCGAATTCAAAACTCAATTTTGTTTTATTTCTTTTTTGTGAAACCTACCTCGCATCTTGCTCAAGTTTTATTATTATATTAAAATGTTTCACCTAGAACCAACACCTAACTCCTCAAAAGTTGGAGAAGCTTTCATTTAACGTTCTTTATAGAGTTTGACCTTGGTCAACTTCTCAGTCTTTTTTCTTAACATTTCAGTCTCTCTTAAATCATTTTAATGATAAAAAGGCAAAAACAGCAGCATGATTTTGATAATTATTAAAACGCTTTGTCATTATCAGCTCTTAAATTTAGTGACATTCTTTGAGGTCATTTCGTTTAGCGCTCTACTGCTAATAAAATATCATTTTCTTTTGAACAACCCTCTTTAATAATTAATTGTTTAAATATTAAATTTGATCATCTTGTGTCAACAGTCTAGTGCTCTAATTATATTATATATTCAAGAATTTAAATAGAAGAAATAATTCAGCTTCTGGATCAGATTGTATGTCTAAAACGAGGTTTAATAATTATGTGGAAATTTTATAATTAATATAAAATATTTTTATTCGTAAATATTTGTCATACGTTTCGGTACATAAATAAAAACAAAACATCCCCAAAGTAACATAAAACAAAGAATTTTACATAAGTCTATAAACTAGTCAGAAAGGAATTTGGATAGGTGAGTAAATAGTAGGATTTATTGATTCCTCAAAATAATAATTTAATTAATACAATTTTTGGTTCCTGGGAAATTAATACATACTATAACTTGTAAATTCCAAGGTTTTAATTTACAGGCAGACATATTGTAGCGATACTAATCAGGTCCCATTTTACTTTTTATACGAATCCCTAAAAATTAAATAAATTAGACAAATTTTTACCTAGTGCACTTTTACATATCTTATTATATTAAACGAGCAATGTTTATATATATATATATATATATATATATATATATCCGGTCGGGTTCTCGAAAACGGCTCTAACGATTTGGATGAAATTCACGGGTTAGGAGGGTTTTGTGTTGGACATTCGATCTGTCACGGTCTCATCTTCGGCTAAGTTGTTTTTGATGGCTTTTTTGTTAATTGAAATAATTATTCACAGGTGGTTGTCTCGATAAAAATGCATATTTACATTTTTATTCAATTTCCTTTTAATAAATAATTGGTTTTTTAATTTTATATCCCACAATAAGATCATTATAATTATTAGTATATATTAAAAGTTGGCAATTTAATTAATTAAAAATCGAGTTTTAAATCCCACAAATACTAATTTGACAATTAAATTTATGAACTCAAAAATTGTTATTTAATTAAAAAAAATAATTATACCGTATTTATTTATATACCTATCTATACATAATCTGTGGGCCACTGAAGGCTAGAAATGCAAAAACTGGGTGCGTGGTCGGGGGTGGGGGTAGATGTGGGGCTGCAGGAGGTGGGTTGCAGCGGTAGGGAATCCGGGGGAGGTTAGAGGGGGAGTGCAGATGGGGGGCGGGGATTAATATATAGCTATTAACTGAAGCAAAAAGTTACCGAGCTTAGCTCGGTGGCCCAGGTACTAGCTACTATATTATGATTTCAATTTTAATTGGTAATATTTACATACGTCATAGTTGGCCTCGAAAAAAAAATTATTTCTCAATATTATAAATATTTTGTTATTAAGTATTTATTTTAAATTATTGAAATTTTAGTTTTGAATCTTGTTTTGGAAGTAATTATAGAGGTAGTTATTTACCTATTGTGATTTATTAGTTTGTTGATGAACTGTTTTATATTATCTTTATATTTATAGTATAGATAGCACAACTTATTCCTATACAAAAAGCAT
Organism: Forficula auricularia; assembly: GCA_024734495.1. NCBI lineage: Eukaryota > Metazoa > Arthropoda > Insecta > Dermaptera > Forficulidae > Forficula > Forficula auricularia. The sequence continues at coordinate 4,760,543 of JALMQS010000101.1, read as the reverse complement.
ATTACGTATTAATATTGAAAAATAAATTGAGCGCGCGCCGCAACACTCCTACTTTACACACCCTTCCTTTATTTCAATCGGATTAAAAATTTTACACAACTAATAAGTCATGACATTTGATAAACGTACTAATTTTTAAAAATAGCCGTTTTTGAGAAAATCAATAAAAACGAAAAATCTTTCATGTAAATGTCCACTTCTGGTTTTCCGATTTCAAAAGCTTGCTGTACTACTTCTAGCCTATATCGAGCTTAAGTTTCCAATTTCGTATCTCTGAGACTTATGGTTGCGAAACGCAAGGGTGATACATACGTACATACATACGTACGCACTGACCAATGGATTTGTGGCCCCTTTTTGGCCTCTGGGGACCACAATATCCGGTTTCCAATTATTAAGGGCATCGATTTCTTCCACCTAGAAGTTACAAAATGAAATTAACTTTTTTCATCTCTGAGATACAAGCTCTCAAAGAGTCAGGACCCAGACAGGGCATCGCAATACGTCCACATTATATTCTATGAATATAAATGTGAAAGTAAAAATGCGATAAGTCAGAAAAAATATCGAGCTAGCTAATGAGTTAGAATTTGATAATCAGTATGGATTAATAAAATGCACCCGCATTATAAGTTTCAAAAATGTAATTAAACCGTTTACTAAAAAAGAATTATTAAATGATTAAAATTTGCAAAAAGCATACAGTCATGAAAAAGTTTCCACTTTTTTCTTCATTTCTTTTATTATTTCTAGTTATCTCCTAGGTCTCAGTGAATGTATAAATATATTACTTACCAAATGACTCTGCTCATAAATATATGAATAAAAATTATTTTTTCTTATATCATCAGAAATCTTTAAGATTGAGAGATACAAGTCTGCATTCTCCTAAGTACTTCTTTTCATTATTTTACTTCAATACATTTTTTATGTTGTTTTTTATATCATTCTCATAGCTATTTTTATGTATACTGTAATCGTATATCTCTCTTTATAATGATAATGTTTATGGGTATATAATATTTGAATTTTATCTTCTATATCTTCAATAGTTATGAATATTATTGATTGGTATGTACAGGAAAATTGACGTAAGAATTCTTAAGATCAAGTTGGTGGATTTTCCTGTTTAATCAACATACTTGGAGGCACCAAGCGATGCTCGGTAACTTCTTCCTTCAGTTAAAAGCTTTATTTTAATATTATTTTTAATTTAAAATTCTGATAAAAAGGTCGATTTTTATTCGAGAGCCGTTTTCAAATTAAAAAAAATACAAAAATATATAATATTCGCCCATTGTACCCCCCCCCCCCCCCCACCTCCACCCCGCTCGACCCCACCACCGAAACCTCACCCTACCCCCGGATCCCCCACCTCCTGCAGCTGTTTTGATTCAACCATATGTTTCATTTTTATTCATCCAATTGTTAATAAATCAAAATGTGTTGTTTTTTAGAAAATTGAGACCTGCTTATGCGAAATATATTTTTAAATAAATTCTTGATTATTTTTTATTCTATTAAATAAATAAAGTTCTTTATAAAATCAATTATAAAACGTTTATTAATATTTCTAACGTTTATGGAGAACAAAATATGTTAAAATCCACAATCACAATACTTCTTCAAGGCCTTTGAGAATAAAGGATTAACCCGACCCATTGTCTGTCTGTGTACAAAAGAAAAGATAAACCCTTTTTAAATCCCTAAGAATGGAATTTTTCTACCTGAGAATAATTAATTTGATTAAGAAAAATTTTTGTCGAAGATGAGACCGTGACAGATCGAATTGTCACCCCAAAAACCCCCTAACCCGTGAATTTCATTAAAATCGGTAGAGTCGTTTTCAAAATAGAACCAAGATACAAATATATATACAAACAAACAAATAAATATATAAATAAATATACAATTTTTGCTCATTTAATAAGAGTAGATAATTTATTTTTACTATTTCGTATCTATATCTACATATAATAAGTAAAAGTGTTATATTGCTTCTAAATTTGAGTTTTTAGCTGAATTATACCTTAAGAATTCGTCTCATTATAATTATCAAAACCAGCCACTAGGCTTTTGCATTAGTCATTGGTAGAGACCGGATTCCTATTCAATTGCATATTTTGTTTGCCGCCACGTACGACCTAGGAGATCAATTATCTATCCTAATCATGCATCTAGGATACTGTGGGTTAAATTTTATACTGCATATTTTTGCATATTTGAGTAATATTGCATAAAATTCCATATTTGAAGGATCTTGCATAAAATTGCATATTTCGAGGCAAATACAGTTGTTTTAAAAGAAACTTTTAGGAGAAAGAAAGAAATAAAAGAGGGGGACACACTAATTTAAATTCGAAGATAACAAAAATAAGCCTCAACGACAAGAGTGTAGTGTTGGACTACCAAGTAGGAGGTTAGATTACAAAAGATGTAAGTATAGCTAAAAACAACAATCTTCTTATTTTTCTTTTTATTCAGTTGTGCTTTGACTTAGCTATTTACTATATTATATACTCTACATGAAAATTCCAAAAAGTTTGCAATCTCTTTCTTCCAAAGTAAAAATGGGGGTTTTAATTTCTTTTAAATTCTCCCCAATTACGTCTGTGGATGTGGATTGATTCTTTTCATCGTATAAATCAATTTTAAGTGACCGTAGACATAATAACCTGAAGATAATTTAGAAAAATATTTGTAAACATAAATTATTCACAATTACAATCAAATTTTAACTGTTTTTGAGATCCTTTGTTATTTATTTATTTATTTATTTTAATGGTCTTTGGGAACTATAGCCCATTTTGGCTATTGAGTATTCATGTATGTGTGTGGAAGTGTGTGTAAATTATTGTAGGGATCAGATTATAGCCGCTCAAATATTTGGATTATTTTTACCTCAATAAGAAAAGTTTGTTAAAAAACTAAAAGAAATACAATACAATCGTGTTAAATAAAACTACCTCCCCCCCCCCCCCCCGTATTTTTTCAATCACATTTTTGAAAGATTATTATATTTATGATGTTGATTTTAATTCAAAAACACCTATTATTTCTTTGAGTTTAAAGATTTTTTAATTAATATATTAAAAATTAAATGAGAATATTGTCCAATGTTTTTCGCAATAAAAGTACATATTTGATACTTGGTGTTATATAGCTTGATTTATCATTTTATTCCTTTCATAGCACGCCTTCAAATATATAGTCTTTTTGAATTATATTTTAATTTTTTAGTAAATAAAAATTTGTTTTGCCATCTTTTACTGCATATATTTGCATATTTAACTTATTCTGCATATTACCTTCATATTTCAGCATTTTTGACTGAATATTTTTTGGCATATTTTGGCAGTTTTTACTGCATAAAAATCAGGCCTCTAGTAATTGGTAACAATATCTCAAAATCCCAGAGAAATGGAAAATGTTACTTAAAGTACAATAAATATCAAATACCACAGCTGATTTTGGATCACGATGCTTTGCCAATAATACGTCAGATCTCTCAAGATAAAAAAAATTATATAAGAACTAATAGATAAATTACCATATGAATTTATATGATTATAAAATGTAGCAAATACTGCTACTATTTTTCAATGATTTTCTCGAATGAAAAAAATTCCGAAGGGAAAAATAATCAAAACATTAATACAATATTGAAAATTTATACTTTATAAATTATTTTGAAGTCTAATATTCAAAATTAATTTTTTCAGAGAACTGAGCTGACTAACATACACCGATTCAAATAACAAAATCAAATTTTAAACCATTCATAGAAGAGTTTTTATTTATTTTTCGCCTGCTTTTCCAAATAATTGTAGTTTACTGATGTACAAAAATTAAATAGTTTAATTGAAAGTGCTTTAATAATGTTGTTAGGTTTTCTACACAGCTAGTGAATTAGTGCAGTGGAATTATAGCCAGTTTGTTCTATAAATTAATTGAAACTAATTTAAACATTAATAAATGATGACGTTCACTGCTATTTTCTTAGTCATACAGGATTATATAAATGATTAATCAAACAGCACTATTGTATTATGAATAAAAAAAATGGAAAAATAGAAACAATGAACAAAGAATTCGTCTATAAGCTGATTTATTTTTTTATTTTTTAATTTAGAAAAAAGTGTATTCTAATCGTCTAATCGATAATTAAGCAAATTCATGTGCTAGCTATATATGTTAATCCTTTGAAAATTTTCAAATGTTAATTATGAATTATCTTCACAGATCTTGTATGCAGTCCTGTTTTTAACCCGCCTGGCGCTATGGGCAAATTAAATAGGTGCGCCCCCCTCCCCCAAACTTCTCTATTCTCTTGCGCCCACTGCTGGATTTCCGCCTAGGCCCACAAGGCCCGGGCCTAGGGGCCCACCCGCCTGAGGGCCCCGGTTGCGGAATCTTTTTTTTTTTCAACCTAAAAAGATCACAAGGGATCTAGAACAGGCATTACAAATATCATACAAGTATGCAATCACAATCTCTGGCAAATCAAATATCCCTTAACATTCTCATTAAAATTACTAAGAGTTTTTACGTTGGATTGCTGCTCTATTTACATAAGCTCAATAGCCTGGCTTGCCTTATCAAAAAGCTTATTCGAAAATAATATTATTATTATAATAAATATTTTGGGTGAGATGTACTAGATGCACCTGCAAATACAACGTTCTTGAATAAAAAAAATATATGTTCTATACTAGTGCATTTAATTTGCTAAATTTCAAAAATAGCTTCGAGATGGTGGGGGGGAGGCAAATGTCAAGTGCCTAGGGGCCCTGGGTCTCTTAAATCCGCCCCTGCTTGCGCCCCTGGACATGTGCCCATTTTTCCCACTTATAGAATCGGGCCTGCCTGTATGTGTATACTTTTATAATTTTATCATCTAAAGTCTTTGTATTATATAATGTTTATTAAAACTTGCGCTCAATAATTAATCTCCTAACAACATCATATAAAATTTATTTATTTCCTTCTGTTGCTAAGGAGTAATTTATAATTTGTTGATAAAAATAATAAACTATATAAAAATATTAGTTGAATAAAAGATTTCACTGTCGATGGTAACAGAATTGTTTTTATTTTAGGTTAAAAAATAAAATGAGAGATGGAGTCTTCTGTTTTTAAATAAAATAATTTTTAATTTATTTAAAAACAGAAGACTCCATCTCTCATTTTATTTTTTTAACCTAATATATAATAATTACTTCATCCTCTTTCTAGACCTATCCCTAAGATATGACGACACAGTAGATGTTACTTTGTTTTATAATAATAAGACCTGAGTAAAATGCGAGGTAGGTTTCACAAAAAAAGAAATAAAACAAAATTGAGTTTTGAATTCGATATATTTCGGGGGTGAGCCCATCTTCAGGAGTCAGAGAAAACTGATTATTTCTTTTTTTTGTGAAAGCTACCTCGCATTTTATTCAAGTTTTATTATAAAATTTTAGGTTATGTTTTTTAACGTGGCTGTACTTTTTACACTACTATATTTTTTTTATAAATGGATCGTTTCCAAGCTATTGATATTATATCTCCTCCACTAAAAATAATCGCACAAATATGTTTTTATTTTTTTTTTTCTTATCAAAACTACGAGGTAAATAATTTCAATTTTTTTTAAGTTACTCAGAATATATTATTCTAACATATACCATATTAGTTTTTCATCAATATGGTGAAAGTCCTTCAATGAAAAATAATAAAATAATGGTGATTTTCCTACCCTTTCCCAATCTACCATATGTAAAAAATTTCATTTTAAATTGCATTTATTTCATGTTTGGTGTGGTAAATAGTCTTCAAATTTTTACAGTATGTTTATTATGCTTTTAATTACTTATATTCAAAGTTTCGAAGACTTTTTGAATTTTCGCATTTGTGAAAAAACTACCTTAATTCAGAAACTAATTAAAAAAAGTTTATTTTAATTTTTTGTTTATTTTGGCATTGCACTATATATTATATGGCTTTGTGAAAATGGCACTATATTGATTATTCTCTTCCCAATGGCACTTTGGGAGTCACTTTGTTCACAAAATGTTTAAATACTAAGAGCTAGTAGTACTTTCGCAGTGCGCCCTGCACCCAAGTCCAAATTAAGTAAGCATGGAATATCTGGAGTCATCTTATTTTAAGACCATTTTATCTGAGATTGGCTCAATGCCGAATATTTTCTTATAGATTATTTATAAATACCGCAACCAAACACCTCTAGTCTATTGTTCCACTGCCATCCCGATTATACAAAGTAAAAATATATAATCTTCACTATGGGGTCATTCATAAAATACTGGCCTTTTTGGACCCCCCCCTTTCGTCACTCTTCGTCACATTTTCTGGAACCCCCTTAACAAATATAACGTCACAAAAGCTAGAACCCTCACCTATTACGATTTGTTGATGACAAGTTGAGAAAAAAATTAAATTAAAATTGATTAACTGCGAACGTCACGTTTACTTAAACCCCTCTGCCCCCTTGTCACATATCCCCTCCCTCCTGTTTGCAAACGTATTTTATGAATGGCCCCTATCAAGATATTGTTAGTTTTATTAAATTAAATGATTAAATATTAGAGTTATTAAGGCATTATAGAGGTTTCACAGAAAGTGGAAAGATGATGAAAAACCCAGGGAAAAGAAAAGTATGAGAAAGGTCTACAAATTTATGAGCGTCATTCACCCAGTCATCAGAGATAACCCCCTAATATAATTGAAGGAGACAATAAAAGAGTGTGTCTTCTGCTATAATATATAAAAATTCTGCTACTCTCGGCAAAAACTTTCAATTTAACCCTAATATAATGAATTCAGAAATCCTATGGATAATTTCTTTTAAAAATCAATTAAATAATTTGCAAAGTCCGCTTTCAAATAAATAAAACATCTTTTTTTTATTGAATTTATATTTTTTAAGATTAAAATTCACTTTTTTTTAATTTCACATTTATATTCATAGAGTATAATGTGGAAGTATTGCGATGTCCTGTTTGGGTCCTGACTCTTTGAGAGCTTGTATCTCAAGGATGAAAAAGTTAATTTTATTTTGTAACTTCTAGGTGGAAGAAATCGATGTCCTTAATAGTTGGAAACCGGATTTGGGACATAAAACCGGATATTGTGGTCCCTAGAGGCCCAAAAGAGGCTAAAAATCCATTGGTCAGTGCGTACGTATGTATGTACGTATGTACCCCCCTGCATTTCGCAACCATAAGTCTCAGAGCTACGAAATTCGAAACTTAAGCTAGAAGGAGTACAGCAAGCTTGTGCACAGTTGTGGGGCGCTTTTGGCGCTCCCAACACTCTGGCCTCGTTACTGTGGTCCTACTGGCGCCCATATATAATATTCTTACCAATAGCCACAACATCTGGCGTAATTATTGGACGGCTGATGAGGGTTGCAACCCTAAATTGTAAATAAATCTGTTTTCTTTTTGTAAAGAGCTGACCCCTCTGCGTTGTGCAATAAATCAGTCATTGAAATCGGAAAACAAAAAGTGGACATTTATATGAAAGAGTTTTCGTTTGTTTGTTTTTTGTTTTGTTTTTATTTGTTTTTTTTTTTTGATTTTCTCAAAAACGGCTCTAACGATTTTTTAAAAATTTGTGTATTTATCAAGTGTCATGAGTTATTAGTTACTTCAAAGTTCTAATCCGATTGAAATAAAGGAAGGGGGTGTAAAGTAGGAGTGTCGCGGCACATGAAAATGTGAAAGTCGTGTGATGAACACACCAGATAATTTTATTTGCAACGTCTCTAATCTTCTTTAATTGTTTAACTTTATGGATTTTATTAATCCATTTCTAATGCTTAGTAATATTAAGCAAGTGCAGCTGACTGTTTTAATTTGATAAAAAATGTTCAATTATTTACTCGAATCGTTTGGCGAGTGCTTATCGGGCAACCAGAAAATTGAATTCAGTGATAAAATTTCAATTTTTTTTTTTTTTGCATATTTGGATTCAAAATGTCTGAAAATTTGAGAAATCAAATATGAGTTTTTATTGTTTGTTTGGATTTCGATACCACAAGAACGTTAGGTCATAGAAAGCTTGTTTTGTTGACAAAATGTTTGTATTTTTCATCACAAGTAACTGATTAATATTTAGTTTTTCAACTTCTGAACTTAATGAAAAATGCAGGGTATAAAAATACTGTATCATTATTTAGGGGGTTTTAGTTAATTGACAAAAATTGCTAAATCACAAAGATTTGCAAAGAGCACACTGAGATTTAAATTTTGTTGACAAATTACTGTTAAAAGTATATAGTTTGTCATTGTCCTACATTTTTACTATTATATTGCATCTTTTGCAACTTCATACAAATATTTATATGAAACTCTTTTTCTTTAAGGAAGAATGAATATTCTGTTTGATCAGAAGCGAATTTATTTGTATTAATTCTACATGTTGAAAAAAACATCTCTGAGAATTTATTCAATTTTTAGTTTTTTTTTCCATTATTTTTTTTTTTTTCAAAACAACTGATTGCACAGGTGTTGTACAAATATTACTGAAACAGAATCCATGGCTGAAAATAAAATTAGGTATAAAATAATAAAAACGAAAATATAATTTTAATTGAAAAAAGTAAATCATTTGATTTCAACACAAAATAAGTTTATATAAGAAAAATCTGTTAAATAAAAATAAATTGCTCTTGCTTTAATTTAGATGAGTTTATTTATTAAAAGAACCATTTGACGTACGTACATCCTGTGATTAATTAAATATAATTCAATAAAGAGTTTTTCAAGAGAAAAATTTAGAGATTTTACCCAACATTTTCTGAATTTAAATGAAATAGAGATTCAGAAATTTGCTGATCAAATAAGAAATTTAAAAAAATGATGGTTTCGAGTGACAAAATAAGTCTACAAAGACCAATGAATAAATGAGTAAAGAATAAGGCATCTGATGCCTATGCATTAAAAATAATAACGATGTTCAAAAGTAAAAAAAAATATTTTTAATGATATTGATGCATTAAAGTAGTTTTTTTCGCGACAATCCACACAAAAAGTTTTAGCCTCGTAACCACTCTATACATATGAGCGGTGCTAAAATTTTAGGTTATGTTTTTTTAACATGACTGTACTTCTTACACTACTATATCCTCTTTATGAATGGATCGTTTCCAAGGGACTGTTCTTTATCCCCTCTTCTAAAAATAATCGCCCAAATATGTTTTTTATTTTTTATCAAAAGTACGAGGTGAATAATTTCAATTTTAATTTTTCATCAAGATGGTGAAAGTCCTTCAATGGGAAAAAAATAAAATAATGATCATTTTCCAACCCTTTCACATGCTACCATAATATGCAAAAAATTTCATTTTTAATTGCAATTATTTCATGTTTGGTGGGATAAATCGTCTTGAAATTTTAACAATATGTGTATTATGCTTTTAATGACCTATATTCCAAGTTTCGAAGACTTCTTGAACTTTTGCATTTGTGAAAGAACTACCTTAAGAAAATATTGTACCAACAAGGTGAAATCTCAGTAGTCCGAGGGTGGACCCTTACATTGTGAAGAGGAGAAAGAGAATAGAAAGAAATTTCAGGGATTGGATCTGAATAACAGATACCTGTAAATGCAGGCAAACAATTTAATCGTGGAGGAATGTTTAATGTTTAAAAATTTTGTATTTTGCACAAACGAGACCAGAAAAATAGAATCTAAAATGAATGGAACCCTAAAAAGAAAGAACGCACTGTAAGGCCAGTTAGTATGTCGGTTGGTAAACTCTTTTTAAACGTTGACAAAGGGTAAAACCTTAAAATTCCCCTTGTGCCGGATGGGATGGCCAATCAGATGACAGGCACTATCATGACACAAGGTGAATTCTAAGGATTTACCCTTTGCCAATGTTTAAAAAGAGTTTACCAACGGACATACAACTGGCCCTAAGTATATAATGTAAGTTGTCTATAAACTTGTTATTAAAGCTACTAAACTCATTTAAAAGTTAAATACTAAAATTTAGTCCTTGTTTTTTATTTTATAGTTAAAATTGGAGGAAAAAGTGAAAACATTTTTGTTTTTTCAGGAATCGGTTTGCTATATCTGAGAAGGTAATGACGAATCCGCTCACGGTTTGAAGCTAAAAGCTAAAACCGTTCAAAATATATTCTCATATAATACGATTAGGTTTTTACAAATTTTTCATCTAGAAGTTCTACTGTTAGAAAGGACAATTGCAATTTGCAAATACAAACATTATGGCACCAGAACGAAATTTATACAATCTTTTGTTTTCGAGTGAGTATCGTAATCCAGAAATAACGAAAGATATATACAGACAGAAAAAAATCTTAATTATTTTAAGTGAATTCAACACTCTGGTAATCCTGCGTAGTTGATGCAGAATTGTTATGTATTGCTTAGAAAATGAAAGTAAGTAAATTACGATGTTTTTCTTGAAATATATACTTTTTAAGATTTTGTGAATGTAGTGAGAGCATTTTTAATTTGAATTGAAAGTCATTATCATCATAGACATAGAATACCTATACACTCCTATAAGACTGGTTTAGGCGAGGGGTAAACCGCGGCCTAATATCGTGTACACTTTACTTCCACTTTCATTTACAAGTAGAAGATAATAAATGAAGGGGCATTATCTAATTAATTCCAAAATAATTCCACATAATTCCAAAGATGTGTACACTTAGTTCAATCGCTGTTTACCCCTCGGGCTTAGGCAAAGGTCCCTCCATTTGACTCTATCCTGTGCAATTTTTTTCACCATTCTGAAAATTGCTCACTAAATGGGGAAAATATTCTAATCTAGGTCTTCCATTTTATTTTACTACCACCTTCTCTAAAATTGACAGTAAAATAGTAAAGGAATAATTTCAAATTCGAGTTTTTTCACCTGAAATATAATTTTGAAATACTCTCTACTCCGAGATCAAGTATATTTTCAGGAAGATGATTTGCCAAACAATTCTTTTAAGTTCTCGTGCCACGATGTCTAACTCTTTAATAGATTATATAATAATATCGAATTAATTTCTAGTGATTTCAAAGAGAAATATAAAAAATTCTCAATTGTGTGCATGGTATATAGTAAATCACTTTCTGTGCGTTTTGGCAAAAGTTCCTGTTGGCAGTAGGTAGTCTCGTTACTTGGCCTAGACCTCACGCGAGTGTGCCGCTGCCTTGTGTCCTTGTTTGCCCCTCAAGTTGAGTTCAAATCAGTTCGTATATATAAAAAATAATTTCTCCATTCACATTCAAAAAAACTGAAATAGTAAATGGACTTAAGAATTAAAATAAGCTATTACTATTATTATAGTATATATAGTGCCTGGAGCACCGAGCGATGCTCGGTAATTTTTTCCTTCTAAATAGCTTAAGTTTCAAATTTCAAGGCTCTACGACTTACCGAAGACGATATATGAATGATTAAAATATTTATTTTACGACACTCCTAATTTACACCCCTTTCCTTTATTTCAATCGGATTAAAATCTAGACACGACTAATAACTCATGACACTTGATAAGTACAATTTTTAAAAAAATCATTAGTGCCGTTTTTGAGAAAATAAAAAAAAAATAAAAATCTTTCATATAAATATTACCGTGTTCCTATTTCAAGCAAAAGCTTGCTGTACCCCTTCTATCCTATATCGAGCTTAAGTTTCGAATTTCGTAGCTCTGAGATTTATGGTTGCGAAACGCAGGGAGGGGGAGGGGGAATTCTTACGTACATAAATATCAACTTCCTGTACTTCTATTTTAGCCAAAATCTTGTGGTACTTCTTGTAGTCCCTAGATAGCTTAAGATTCAAATTTCAAACTCTGCGACTTACCGAAGACTAGATATGAACGATTAAAATATTTATTTTGCGACATGACTAATTTACACCCCCTGCCTTTATTTGAATCGGATTAAAACTTAAACACGACTAATAACTCATGAGACTTGATAAGTACACCAATTTTTAACGAAATCGTTAGAGCCGTTTTTGAGAAACCAATTCTATATATATACAAGAATTGCTCATTGAATAATATAAGAGTACCTGGCCACCGAGCGATGCTCGGTAAATTTTGCTTCAGTTAATAGCTATATATTAATCCCCGAAACCATTTTTATCGAGACAACCACCTGTTATTTATTTCAATTAACAAAAAACCCATCAAAAACAACTTAGCCGAAGATGAGACCGTGACAGATCGAATGTCCAACACAAAACCCGCCTAACCCGTGAATTTCATCCAAATCGTTAGACCCGTTTTCGAGAAACCGATATATATATATACAATTTTTGCTCATTTAATAATATAAGACATGTCGCAGCCTATATTCAGAAATATATTTATTAAACCTTTATGGCTGGCATATTCTTTAATAAAAATATTCCTGTGAGAACTGTTAAAGAGATAATAGATAATTCTTAATTCAAGAGGGGTTACCGCCACAAGCCTTATTTTTGAAGTTATCATCACCAGAGTAGTCAATCCTAAGACTCGTTCGACGTAAACATTTGTCTCTATATAATAATATTCTCCAATAACTTTTCTTTAAGTCTACAACATTCCAAATTCCAAATCCTTCATTATCTGGGAAAAATATTTTTTTTTTATTATAATTCGGGTGTGAAACCTGGACAATTAGAAAAGCGGAGAGAAAGAGATTAGAGGCTTTCGAAATGTGGTGCTACAGAAGAATGATGAATATCAAACGGATGGATAAAATTACAAATGAAGAAGTTCTTGGAAGAATCGGAGAAAGAAGAACCTTGTGGAAGAGTCTGAAGAAGAGAAGAGGTCAGATGATGGGGCACACACTGAGACATGGGGGACTGCTTAGGGATATCTTGGAGGGGGAGGTGGGAAAGAAAAGGGGAAGGGGAAGACCCAGATTAGAATATTTCAACCAAATAATTGGGGATATGGGATGCCAGACATTTAGAGAGGTCAAACAGCTGGCGGGGGACAGAGTCGAGTGGAGACGGATTGTTGCATCAAACCAGTCTTAGGACTGTATACTCAATGATGATGATGATGATTATAATTCGATTTTTTTGAGTAAAATTAAAAATTAATCAATTAATCTTCTAAGTTATAATAAAATTAAGTTTTGAATTTAGACACCAGTCATCTAAGAATACATTTTATATTTATACATTGCCACATAATCGAGTATGTGCTCTTCACAGATTTAAGTTTCAAATTACCCTATGATAATTGAAAAAAAACTCGTTTCCTGCCATTTTATTTTGTCAAATTCATCTCAGAAATAAGCTCTGTAAGATGCGATAAATTGTGAATTTTCCTTGATAAAATGAATAATCATAGAAAAATCAAAAAATCTACATTTACCAAAGGTGAGCAGATAAAATAATGCGATGATGAATCAAATGCGATTCCCACGTCAGCCATGGCAAATAGTTGAATGTCGGGATTGGTCATCCTCATGTGCCAGACGTGCTTTAGCTACAGGGGGGCTAATTATAACAAATCCACGTGGCTCGAATGGATAGGCTCAAAAGGCTGAGCCCAATTTTATTCGCACACTCGCCATAATGAGCTCTGACTTATTTTCATTCGCATCTTTGTCAATGATGTTTTGTTTAATTAAGATAAAAATAATTAAAAGAAAAAATAACTAAGATAGTGACATGGTAATTGAGAAATAAATGAAATAGACAAACAAAATCAAATACTGTTGACCTTTTAGCATTTAATCTGATTATATTACATGATAATATGATAATACGATAGATGTCTATTTACTTATAATGATTGTATTTAATTACGTTAAAAGGAAAAATTAAAAAAAAATGATTACCCACTTATATTTAAATGTGAAAATCATATTAAAAAATTTGAGAATTAAGAAAATTGATTCAAGATGAAAAATGGCTTTAGCGATAGAGAGAAAAAGAAGAAGAGTGAAATATCAGGTTTTGTTTGATCAGCTCATCGTTCTACTGTTTGTTCTTAATCTCTCAGAATGAATTTAACGGAAATTCATTTTAAGATTCTATTTTCACTTTTTTGTTTGAATAAAAAATCTTTAATAACTTTTTATTCATTTTTAGCGTCCAGGGTAACCAGACTACTCGGACTAGTGGTCTAGCCCCCATGTAGGTCTCGAACAGTCAGAAAAAAAATTATAAAGGGTTCGAATTAGTGGTGTTTCACAAAATAAAAATTGAAATAAAGTTTGAGTTTAATGGATGTTCTATATATTTCGAGCTTTTAGCCCATCATCAGGAGTTTAGACAAAAGACGTATAAACTTGTGATGATGGATTAAAAACCTGAAATATACAGGGTGTTTCAGGAGGAATAGTAAATATTTTAGGAAATGGTAGTATAAGCGAATTGCAATAAAAAATGCTATATAACATGTGTTCAATTTTTATTGAGTACAGAGAAACAGATGTTAGTATGTACTCCAAAATCGGCAAACTCAGCATGTATAAATATGTGCGGCATGTTTACATCTACAGTACAGTAGACTTGGCCAACAAATCACAAAGAAAACTTTAATGCAAACTAAAGCACAACTTCACAACTTGAACATCAATACTCTACTGCTGACATTCGATAAATACGCCCATAGCAACCGGTGTACCAAGACACGAAACGAAAATGCATTGAACTCGGCTGTATCTCTGTACTCAATAAAAATTGGACACATGTTATATGGCATTTTATATTGCAATTCGTCTATACTACCACCTCCTAAAATATTTACTGTTCCTCCTGAAACACCCTGTATAGAGCATCCATTAAACTCAAACTTTATTTTAATTTTTATTTTGTGAAACACCACTAATTCTAACCCTTTATAATTTTTTAAATATGTTTCACTATAAACCTACACAGCTTTCCCTAAATTTTAGTCAGAAAAATACGTGGTTTGTGTTACAAGTGATATTTGAATCACAGCTCTTGAGTAGGTCAGCTAGCCACAGAATCTGACTACAAGTAGCTGGATGTGTGATATACAGAGTATAAGAAAAAATAAATGTAAATTTCAGGAATGTATTTTATACATGTATCAATAGGAAGTTTTGAATCGAGGAAACCCAAAATCTATAGTCAGTTCATCGTTTTGGATATACAACATTTTAACATCAAAAGGAACTTTCTTCGACCTTTCTGAGTTAATGTGAGTTTTAGAGACATACATAGGCACATAGATACAGACAGACAGAAAAATGAGCTAGAAAATTCTGCCCACTTTTCATATACTTATAGCTAGTAGTATAAAGTGGCCAGATGTTTTACAATGGAATGTGGGACATGAATCTGTATGTGTTTAATTATTTTATTATCATAAATCTATTATAAGCCATAATGAAATAAAAGCAGTCATAGATAAAATTAAAACATCAACATTACAAATAATTATAATAATATAATCACTCGTACTTTTCAGATGAAATATGAACTTTTTTCAATAATTCATTATTTTGTGATATGTTGTTACGAAATTCCTCATAAGTATTGGAGAAATTGCACTTCACTTGCAATATAGCTTTCAACGTTTCTAAGCACATTCCCATCATTTAATAAGCTACACCTTGTAAAATGGGAGCCCCTGAGATTTAAGACAACTATATTAGCAGATGAGTTAAGGTTATGGCTACCTTGCAAAAAAGGCATTTCCCCATTTTTACTTTGTCCAATGCGAAGCATGACATTTGGACATGTGGACAGTTATCATTAGACAAAAAAGTATGATTTTAAAGGGGAATATAGATTTAGATCTCTTTAAATTGAAGAGAGTTTGGTTTTGCTGTAGCCAAGCAAGTTCATAAATAATTATATTCCACATCAGCATGATCACAAGACGGGCTCAAGTGTCGCTAATAAATTCCAACATTGACTTTGTAAAAATATAATTTTTTTTTAATCCAAAAGATAAAATATTGTCCAATGTGGGTCCTTTGTGGGACATTTTCAATGTGGAATGTCTGGTCACTTTAATCTAGTAATAAGAAAAAAAAATTAAAATTAAATTTTTTAGTGAATTCAATACTCGCTCGTCGACTCTACAGCAGCAACAAATCATGGTTGAAAATAATTTTTTCCCACGTTTCAGAAATTTTTAAGCACATTGAACAAATTTTTTTTTTTTGTGGCTGATCCTAATACTAGGGCCGCTCACTAAGTAGGCTTTGCTTACCAAGTAGGTTTAATTTTAATTATTATATATATTCGTATATACATAATTGCATATATTAATAATAGTGATCTCATTCCCATTTTCTCATGCTCTTTTATTGTCACTTGGATTGGATGACTAAGAATGTTTTCGCAACGTCATAACTCATCTCAAGGCATTTATAGGGAGTTTAGAAAAATCGAGAACAGGGACGTGAATTGAATTTATTCCATTCATTTAATTCACTGAGCATCTGTCTAATGTCGATTGTCTCTCTATATCCTATATACCTTCTTTTTTTTAATACAAGGCTAATATTCTACTATTTTCTACATCCTAGTGTACGTGCCAGGTGTATGTGTGTTTGTTGATCTCTAAGTGCTCCCTTGAATTAACTAGATTTATAAATAAGCCAAGACTCCATTCATGTTTTGGTTCGGAATAGTGCGTCACGCCTTTTTTCATCTCATAATATAAATAAACTTTGTTTTCTTTTTAAAACTTACAAATTTAACTTTATCAATTAGATAAAACTTTCTAAATTGATTTGTATGAAGTTAGAACAAGTTAAAGTACAAATAAACTATTGCTGAGTGATTTCCAAACATACTTATGATTTATGATACATTAGAAAATTTGAATTCTTCACTTTATTCCGCTGTGTTCAGATTGATCAGTGTTGTTTTTTGGGATGACACCATTTATGATGAAAATAGAAAATAAATTGAAATTTCTACACCCATACAAAGCGATGCTCTATACTACATTATACTTCAACAGCCTCATTCTATTTTCTAAGCTGATTAAAGGGGAAATCCTAATTTATCTACAATACTATCTTAAGGAACTTAAAATACTTTACTTTGAAATACCCGAAATTGTGTTTACAAAGGTTTCGGGCCCTATTTCAGAGTCGTTTTCATGTGATACTGGATTTACCATGAATCAATTGTTTCATTCTTTTAGTACTTCTGAAGATAGTCAACCAGCGATGAAACTGACAAATAAATAAAAAAGATGTTACCTAAATTATTAAACTTATTTCGATAGTGCGAAAAATAACTCTTGGAGTTTGAAGAATATAAACTAATAGATCCTTAAGTTTTGAAAGACTAATGAAATCATCATTTACGGAAGTATATTTTCATATTTAAATTCTTGGTATGTTAAGATGATAGAAGATTTGAATAATTTTTTAAGATTGCATATTTTATTTCTACACTGGTAATTTAGAAGTTCCTACAAATCAATTAACTAAATTAGTGCTAAAAATTGTATTTGAGAATTACAAATTTCATTTATTTAAGAAAATATGGAAAATAAAAATATAGATAACTGGTGAGATCTAGGAAAATATTACTTCAAAACTAAATTTAAACAAAAAACAAATTTAGGCAAAAATATGCAATCAAAAAAAAGTTATTCATATTCATATTGTATATATCATATCAAATATGGAATGAATTCAACGTGGAAATATTATCAGGGAAATCAACGGAAAGAAGCCAGTGAGAATGAAAAAATGCTGAGCGAATCTCGGATTTCAAATACCAACACGATTCTGAGATCGATATCGCATTAGCGAAATTTCAGCTAATGAGGCAATATCGTTTTAGGAAAAAACAACTTTCTTGACTTTGCTTAGAATATGTGTTCTTATTCAGTAAGCAAAAATTGGGAGTTCAAAATAAATATCTGAATCGGCAGAATCCCATCGATTAAAAAAACACTCAGTTTCTAAATATTGCATTTCTAGCCCAAAACCAGTGACGTTTTCAAATCTGTACAACTAACATTATGAATATGTTTAATTATTAGTGAGGGAAGCAAAACATTAAATTTAACCATTTCATAACATTTTTTCAGATAGTTTAATTAAACTGAAAAGATCTTAAATCCAACTCTGCCTGCTGGAAAGATAGTTTGGTTACATAAGGTCAACTTATCCTTATTTCTTTTCGAAATAAGTACAAGAGAAAAACATAAGCTAAAACTCCAAAGTCGAACGCAAAAGTCAAAACAGTGGCACCGTAGAGTATGCTAAAAACATTTACCAGTCACGTTCATATGTTTATTCTCAAATGGAATGGATGGTGGCAACATGAACTAAGAATAGACCATGAGAGAGCAGCAAAATTGACTCTAAATTAGAAGCCAAAAGAAGAATCAAATCACTGGGAAGGCCCAGAAGATGAGTACATTGTTTGCCAACTCATGAAAACAACTACGCCTTAAGAAGAAGATGCTTTTAAGGGCCTGGCAAGTTATAAAATACATTGAGGAAGAAGCCAAACATAGGCGAGAAAAATATAAAAAAGCCACTAAAAAAGAATACCTTTAAAAATAAAATAAATTTCTCCAGGTAACAAAAAAGAGCATAACTTTGTGTGAATTCACCAAAGAAATATTTAATAATTTTAATAGTAGAGTAGAAAAAATCAACTTTGATAAAGCTTAAAGTGTACTATACTAGTATTTATTTCATGCAATAATACTATATATATTTATCTAGATTAATTTGTAATAACGCTAAGAGAAATTTCTCTAAAAAAATTTCCCTCTTGACTAGAATCGAACCTACGAACTCTTGAACTAAGGTCATTAGCTTTAACCACTAGACCAATCTTGCATTAATATATATACCATGATTTCTGTTACTAAAACTATAAATTTTTGATTTAGACTTTGTGTCGAGATAATATTGTATTCATTTGAACTCGAATGAAAATGAAAAAACACCAATAGATTTTAAATTAAGAAACATTAAATATATATTAATTAACGAGGCAAATTTGAAATATATTGTCAGCTCGGATTTTAAACTGATGGCTCCAATCGATTTTCATTAACCAGGCAAATTTGAAATATAATTGTAATTTTGAAATGAAAGACTCCGATTCATTTTAAATTAAGAAACATTAAATATATTTTTTGTAATTAATTAAATTAATTGAACCGCGTAAATTTGAATAATTTCCATGATTCAGCCTGCGAATTTTTTTCAGTTCATAAATCATTTCATTGTTTTTGTTTTGAAAAGGAAAAATGAAATTTAAATTTAAATTTAAATATATTCATAATTATTCCTTCCCCCCCCCCCCCCGCCACTCAAAAATTAAAGAGGCGAAACTTTTAAGAGAGGATGTATTTTCGGTAGTTTACGAGTATACATTTGGAGTGTGGTTTTTTAAGAGGAATAAAAAATTTTGACCGAGACGCTGCCCGCCAGGGCACCAGCCTGGAGGGCCGAGCTTCGAGGGCGTGCCGAAGGCACGCACGAAAAGCTCGTATATAATATTTAAATAAAAAATTCAATAAAATATATGAAAAATTTCTTCTTGATTTCAGTATTAAATTAATAACATAGAAATTATTGTCCAAGATCATGATTGCAAGGGGTAATGAGTCATTTCTTTTTCCAGCTTCCTAGTAACAGGCGACCCTGAAATTCAGATTCAACTAAAACAATAAACAAAGTAAGTTGCTTTATCTTCCATTTCCTAACCATATTTTTATATGCCCTCTAGATCAAGGAGAATTTTCACAAAATAAATCATTTTTTTTTGTTAATTACTGAAATGATCTTGTCTACCTAATTAGTATATAATATATTTGCTTGTTGCTTTTAAAGTAAAATTTGTATGAACTGTGTGTAAATTGAATTACAGGTGTTTACAATTTCAATTATCTCTATTAGAAAAATATGCTGAATATGGACCTTGAAATAAAATTGATTTTCAAATATATTTCACGGTCAAAATAGAAACAGATTTTAAATTCGCATTTGTAGATTCGCTTATTTTTAGAGTGTTAAGCTAAATTATTTGGAGAGACCTTTTTTTATATAAGTGTTACCTATGTATAATCGTAAATTTTAATCAATTTATTTATTTACAAGCAATACAAATTTTCACCGTAAACATAGCCGTCTGCCCTGACTCATCAAATTTCCCATTTAACATGGATTATTTGATTTGTTTTATTTTAATATTTCCGTAAATAAATACTATTTCCTGTGAGCTAGAAATGCAAATCTTTGAAAAGAAGTTTATATTTAAATATCAAACATGTCTCTCTATCAAAGGATATTCTAATCAAAGGCTAAAAATTAATATCATTTAGACTGAGAATGTAGACAATTCAAAATGTTATAATGTTAACTTATATATTCTCTATGTATAAATCAAAGACAAATTTTATGAAATAAATAAGATATGGTATTACCTGAAAATAAGATTAGGTATAAATAAAACTACGTAGAAGATCATCTATACTACTAAAAGTTTGTTTTAAAAGGTACTACATCCTATACTACTAAAGCCCATTTGTGCCTGCCTCTGTATGTACCTATGTCCGTCCCTCAACAAAGACAGTCGTCATGGTTACCAATTTAAATGAAATTATCTATATATATAAAATTAAGGTTTTGTCCTTAGACCATTAGCCCAAGAGCCCACGACGGCCAGACCTTCGTTATTTTATAAAAGCTGAAAGTTTTTCTGTGCATGTCCCCTATACAGGTAAGAACGACCAGCGACTATAGAGTTTGGGTTGTGGTTACTTTGGCAGGTAACGGGTAATAAAGGTGTATAAAATAGTACTTTAAATTCGTTAAAGTATAAAGCTCAATTTTTTTATATTTTCTTCGGGATAACTTTAGAAATCTCGTCATCCATTGCCGGACACTTATGACAGTTGCTACCCCCTGCCAGACACCCATAAACTTTAAGAAACTCAAGCTTGAGTGATTTGCCATAAAAAGAATTTAGTCTTTTTGATTTTAAGTCGATTCTTCCACGTTTTCAGTAGAAGTTGTCATTAATAGTCAAAACAACAAAAATGGAATGCAATAAGGTTATTCCTCTAGTATTAGATAAGAATCGATGGTTATTTTTGATTTTAAGTCGATTCCTCCATGTCTTCACCAATGGTTATCAATAATAACCGAAATGTCAAAAATCTATGTAAAAACCATTAAAACTGTCCGCTTATTGAGGTAACATTTTTTTATAGGTCGCCAAGTAACATATATAAAATTTATCTTTTATATAATAACGAAAGTATAATTATAATTTATTAAAGTTTAGGGGTGTCTGGCAGGGGGTAGCAACTGTCATAAGTGTCCGGCAATGGATGACGAGATTTCTAAAGTTATCCTGAAGAAAATATAAAAAAATTGAGCTTTATACTTTAACGAATTTAAAGTACTATTTTATACACCTTTATTACCTGTTACCTGCCA
Organism: Forficula auricularia; assembly: GCA_024734495.1. Taxonomy (NCBI): domain Eukaryota; kingdom Metazoa; phylum Arthropoda; class Insecta; order Dermaptera; family Forficulidae; genus Forficula; species Forficula auricularia. The sequence continues at coordinate 4,739,147 of JALMQS010000101.1, read as the reverse complement.
AAGTAACCACAACCCAAACTCTATAGTCGCTGGTCGTTCTTACCTGTATAGGGGACATGCACAGAAAAACTTTCAGCTTTTATAAAATAACGAAGGTCTGGCAGTCGTGGGCTCTTGATCTACATGAAATATATAGACAAGCCCTCTGCTACTCTCCACACAGAGTGAAGTGAGGCCAACATGACGTCACCTTCTATAAATATTTTGGTATATTAATTTAATATTAATTTGCAATTATTGGAATCCAAAAATAAATAATCTAAACTACGATAAATTTAAAATAATTCATATAGTGGCCATGATATTTCTGGGTGTTCCTACCTACAGATGACGTCACGTTCTCTAGGTGATGTTGGACTCACCAAATCGACACCAGGGCATGTCTATATATTTCATGGTCTAAGCGTCTAAGGTTTTGTCTGTACATTGGGGTGGTGGGGTGGGTGGGGGTGCTGAGTGGCCTTCGGGGTGTGGGTCGAGGGGGCGAGCCCCCTGGAAAGCAAGAGGACCGCCGAAGGCGGAGCCTTGCAGCTAGTTTATTTTTAAAATAGTGCTTTGAAATTCGGAAATTGATTCCAACATGTTATAAAGTAGAAAAAAATCGAGGATGTTCTTTCACCAAAACTTTATACATTTCATAACAAAGAATTTTAATTACTTAAGGAAATTGAATCGTAAGACTTAGAATTTTAATGGAGACAATCCAATAAATGGATTTTATAATTTATTGAAAGTTACTGTTGTATCATAGTTTGAAGTGTGGAATAATTAATAGAAAATATGAATTAATGTATAATCTAAATTATATATAATATATTCCATTCAGATGAACATAGACATGTAACTTGGTATGAAAAAAAATTTAAAGTTCAAAGTTGAAAAATATGGATTTTTCTGCCGGTATATAATTTGGGTGTTTCCAAACAACTACTATTTCTCTCCGTGTAGACAGCATAATATTGCTAAAAGCCAATGTCGAATTTAATCATTAATTGGAGGAAAAATGAAAACTTTTCCAAGATTTGGTAGGTACCTACACTTTCTACTTTTGGCAAATTTTTTGTACAGCGAAGTATTATACTAACTAAGAATTGGAAGTTCGGCATCACAGAGATGCAATTTATTAATACAAATTTGAGTGTCAAATTTCAGCTCATTAGATACAATTGACAGTATGATAGTTTCCCATATGACAATTTAATTTATTTCCTGATTTTTTCAATTTTCCACCCAAGGTTCTGAAACTAGAAAGTCAAATATTCAATTGGAAATACAACAAATGGCACCAGAACAAAGTTTTTACGACTTTTCAATCTTTATTTATCCTGGGTATCGAAATCCAGACATTATTACAGCTCTAGATTGAATAAAGAAAATGAATTAAAAATTAAATAAAATGCCCTAAAAAATACCCGACGTTCGACCCTGATTTTTGGAGTAATTTCCGGGTGATAATAGATGCATGAATAGTTTTCTATTAGGCCAGCTGTCTAAGTAGATTATGTAATTGAAATTCAGATTCGTTATATGACTTCTAGAAAAATCCAGTATTCGCTAACTAGGCGTGATCAATGAAAGAATAAAAGGAATTCGTAGCTGAAAAATATTCACCAATAGATACTTACAGTCTATTCAAAACTACCTAACAAAAATTTTAGCGTTTACAAAGCTGATACACTATACAAAAAAGTAAAATTCAATTTATTATACAACTAAAACAATCAAGGTCGTGAGCAAGCGAACAATCTATATATCGTAGGCAGAAAAAGAAATAAAATCTATCTTAATCAGTAGAGATTGTGGTGTTGGTGCAAGGTGAAACATCTTTAATAAAGATAAGAGTAAATAGATATTTTATTTAATATGGATTTACTATGAGTTAAGGATACTGGGTCACTTATTTCACATTAAAAAAAATCTATCTTCATTGATGACTAAATCCAAAAGGGGTTTGTCACTTAATAATCAGCCTAGAATAAATTGAAAAAGACCTAAATGTTTTCCGTCCGACTCTACTCTATTAACTCATTTTATATTCTTTTGCCCTTAATTTTTATCTCAATATAGAAAAAATAATTGAAATGGTTGAAATTACAATGGGAAACCGATTATTTACATCAGAGACTATCCGATCATTGAATACAGAACATGATTCAAGAATTAATGTGCACCTGTTGAAAAAAAAGAAACCCTATCGAACGAACATAGCTAGCCCTATGAAACACCTTTCCAAAATTCTCACCTGTACCAAGCGGATGAGATGCACATGTCCTGTACCATCTGTATCCAAGTAAAAGATTTTATGAAATAGTCTTTTGAAAAATTAAGAAAACTTACGATCATTCAGATAGACGACAGGGGATATATCCGATTTATCAAGTATTGGTTAAATAGAGAGTTGAGGCTCTCGATAGTTGGAGAGTAATATATAGCCTCCTTATGTCCGGGGATCCCTAAAACCCGGCACATTCGCATACCTTTTTGGATTCTAATAAAACACCTACGCTAGACTTAGGTATAATTGTTTGTATTTGTTTCATGTAAACTTTTCTATAGGTCGATTCGTTTTGTGATTATAAGTGATTGAATATGAAATGAAACAAATTTCGCCATTACTTCCTAACCCTTCGTCCTACTCAACTTTGCACAAAACAGCTTTTTATAGATAATTCAATTTTAAATAAAAAAGTTCATAAGAGCCTACGTTTGAAAATGTTGAAACAGTTTAAAAGTTAACTTTCATTTAAATAAAGTTTAATCTGAAAATTCAAACCCAATAATTTGATCAAATATTTTTTTGAATCGACAAAAATAAAAATTAGTCAATGTCTCAGATTTCTTTGAAAATTTCTCTATATTAGAGGGAATCTTCCTTTAAAGAAAACCGTAAATATTTTTGAAAAATCTAATTTATTTTTTTCAGAAAAAATTCTTAAAGTTTTCGTTAAAAATGTGCACTATCTTCCAATATATTGATCAGAGCTAAATCTTTTTTGTAGAATATTTAATTGTCTAAAATCTGTTTCATGTAAACTTTTCTAAAGTCTATTTCTTTTGTGATTATAAGTGATCGAATATGAAATGCAACATAAATTTCGCAATTACTGCCTAACCCTTCGTCCTACTCAACTTTGCATAATAAGTTTTTTATAGATAATTCAATTTTAAATAAAAAAGTTTATTAAGGCCTAAGCTTTAAAATGAACATCTTAATCCCAATGCCCCGAAACTACATGTCAAATGTCTTTTTGATATTCACACGAGTTTTTGAGCTAGTGCTTCCACAAAAATTTAGTAACGAACTCTCTAACGTAGGTACTAATAGACATTTTGACAAAATAATTAATATCTAGAAACATATAATTTTTTCGATGTTCATTTTTTAGGGCTTTTTCGTAGACCGAATGCCATGGTTTCGTCCCATTTATTTAATCAAAATAGTTTCAGCCGTTTTTTAGATATTTCGAAAAAACGAAGCAAAAAAGACACTTCTTTCATGCACGATTACAATACTTGACCATACCCTTCCTGTATGGTAAAGTAAAAAGGAAGAAAATTAAATGAACAATTTTTTTATTATCCATATGACCACCAAAATTTTATTAAAATAACAAAAGTTGTAAACTTACATTATAGAGATGCTCGATGAAACCGAAACGTTCACAGGATACGATTTTTCGGTGATTGAAAGATTTCTTGCCCTAGAAAATAAAACTAAGATTAACAACCTGAAAGAATAAAAATGTTTTCAAAATAGCCCTCTTCAAATTTTCTTAGTTTCCCCTTTATTTATTTATTGATTAGGACTCTAGTGAAAAAAAAATAGCTTTCAACCCTGAGTTTTTCTTAACACTGCATCCGGATTCCGATATATAGGGTAAGTCACTAATAAAAAGTTGTAGAAAGCCCTTTTCTCTAATTTATTTATTAGACTATAGTTTCGTTGGTTTGATCTTATTTTATCTATTATTTCTCATCAAATCAATTGTCCGATTGAATATAGAAAATTCATTTTGTTAATATAGCAAACTTAAACGATTGTATCGAACAAACATATCGTTTATGTGACTAGTTTGCAACGAAAGGAATTTTTATATCTAATCGGGTAATTGACCCAATCAGAAATATCAGATAAAATATTTATAATTAAAAAGACGGATGATGAAGGCCAACCCTTTGAAATTATAGTCTCAATCATAAATAAACTGCAACGGATCGTTGCTAAACTTGATCCAAATTCATTTGAAATATTAATATGTTCTTGAGTAAAGTACTTTAAAATATAATTTTACTAAAAACTTTATTTAACCTTTTTTGTGTTCCCCAAGGTACTTAATTAGGATATTAAATTTCATCAAAATTGGTTGAGTCATTTTCAAGATATTTAGAAAAAACTAAAAAAGTACTGAAATAAAGTAATAATGTTTGTGGACCGATATGTACTAAAAACTAATCAGCGCTTCATTTTGTTAAAATACTGGTAGGTTTTCAATTTCAATTCAATCGGTGCAACGGTGTGGAAAAATTCGTGGACGAAAAAAACGATAACATACATAAATCCATCCATCCCCACGCACTTCCAAAAAAAATGGCACTTTTTGGCCTCTCAGCGAGATTCCAGGTAATTTTTGGCAAAACCGTCACGTGCTAAAATTCAATCTCATTGAATACTTCAATTTGTGACCTTAATTGAGTCTATGGGTTCCGTAGTCTTTACCTGAGGACCCTTTGAAGTCGCGCTTGCCGCGAGAGCGATTCCAATACTTTCTCCCATGCTTCGCATTGGATAAAGTAAAAATATTTATATACATATTTATATTTGGTATAAATATATATGTATATATTTGAAAAGTTTTTGTTTTGCCGAGAGCACTAGTATAGAGTTGTTCTCTACTTGATCCAATAAAAAAATACATATAAGCAGAAGATAACCTCAATGAGTATTGTTTATTAATTAATAACTCTGCTACTCTCGGCAAAACAAAATCTTTTAAATGAAATAATTTTATTCGAACTTTTGTCACTATATGAGTACTAATAGAGTGCTCAGATAGGTTTGGGCAATCCTAGACTCATTCCCGCTAAACAAGTTAAGACATGCATTGGAGAATGGCTTCTTAGCCCTGGGAAATTAAATATGCATTAACAAATGGACATTCAAAATATTAATATTAGGATGGAAAATAATTATTTGAAAAATTATTACATGAATAATCTAGAAATCAATTGATTAAATCTCAGATCTCATTACGTATGAATAAATAGATTTTCAATTATAACTAATTTTGAAATCTGAGTTAAGAATATTTTATCCCATCGTATTAAATCAAGATACATTGCCATATAATTAGTCTAACTTGACTAAAAATTAACTAAACTGAAAGTGACAATTTTGTCAAGAATGGGTAGGAATTTTGGTTAATTTCTAATTTTTAAAGGTAAAAGCTAAACCTTGGCAAAAAGATGCCTAATATTAATATAAACTATTTTACCAAATTTCAGCTCATAGCATCAACCGTTCGAGAGCATTCTATATTAAGATTCGATCATTTCTGAATTTGTTTGCCAAGCGTACCGGAATAAAAAGTAATATAATCAATTAAAATCTTTTAGGATGCTAAGATAATTGGTACAGTAGGTATAGGAGGATAGTTACCTTAGTATTTGATGACTTTTTAATTTCTTAAGTCAATATATAAACACAAAGAGATTAAAATATGTTCAGCTGTCACATTTGAGATGGTGACCTGACTCCTAGGGGTCGAAGACTAATTGGCCTGGTCATGTACTCATGGAGAGATGCTGGCGGGGAGGGGAGAGGGAAACTCGACCTGTGTAGACTTGCAGCCATGCACCTATTAAAAAATAAATTAAATAAATTAAATTAAATAATTAATTGACCGCTCTTTTTTTATATGAAAGAACATCTGGATTATAGTATTTATATTCAGGAAATCAAAAACTAGAAAAATCCAAAATCTACCACATGCCGAGCTTTTGTTGTATTTTTACAGTTAGGTCAAATTCATCGCGAAAGATTCATTGAGGGAAAATTCATCGCGGGGGTATGGTCAAGTATTGTAATCGTGCATGAGAAAGGTGTTTTTTTTTTATATATCACAAACAGCTCAAAGTAATTTGATAAAATATAAGCTGACGTGTTCTGATGTGGCCATCCACTTGACTTTACCATACAACCTGGCCCCTCACTTACATTAAGATTTAATAAAATTATTTATAATCATGTAGGGGAGGGGGTTAGTTTTTGCATTTTTAAACTCCTAGGGGCACACTGATTATGTATACAAAATTTGGTTGAGTTTGGTAAATGGCCAAGATTTTCATTTTTTGCCCCCTAACTAACTAACAGACTAACAGACATTTTGACAAAACAATTATTATCTTGAAAAATATAATTTTTTCGATGTTCACTTATTAGAGCTTTTTTGTAGAGCGAAATACCATGGTTTCACTCAATTTTTTTAATCGAAATAGTTTCAGCCGTTTTTGAGATATTTCGAAAAAAAGAAGGAAAAAACGACTTTTTTCATTCACGATTACAATACTTGACCATACCCTGTATGGTAAAGTAAAAATTAAGCGAAACAATGGCGTTTTGATTTACAAAAAAGCTCAAATGACTGAACATCGAAAAATTATATTTTACGAATATTAAAATTTTGACAAAATGTCTGTTATACTATACATATATAGTACGTTAGTTACCAAATATTGTATACGCTCTATCTCAAGAGATAGTGAGAATTTCAAAACGAATTTTCAGTAGCCTTGGTGCATTGAAAGATCTGATTAGATTCTGGATGAGGGTGAAAAAATTAAAATTATAAGATTTTCAAACCTAAAAAACAAGAAAGTTAAATCTATATATATAAAATAAAGCTATAATAAATAAGATAGTTATTATTTTTTTCAGAGGCCAAAATTGCGGGTTCAAAAAATAGAGCTATCAATATAAGTACCTGATATAAAACTATTTTTTTACATGTACTATTACTATACTTGACCACCACACTGCATGGTAAAGTAAAAATACATTTTTTTATTTATTTTTCATTTGATTAATTTGAGGTTTATTTTTAAATTTCAAACATTGACTGTGATCTCGACAATTTGAAAACAAATATTCAATTCTAACTCGAAGAGTATCGTCGTAAAAAAATACACTGTGTTTGGGGGTAAGTACCTTATTAGCCAGAACATAAGTCGTGGGTTTTTTCCCAGAAATTTCATTAAAAAACAAGAGTCGTCTTATATTTGGATCTTTTGGTTGTCGTGCATTTTCGTGCATAATTAGACAGAGAATAAGGATTATACAATATACAGTAATACCCTTATAATGGGTGTCTGCAAATTTTTATATTCTTTCGGTAAAAAAATGGGACTCGTCTTCTTTTCACGATAACAAGGGTCAACCGCGGAATACAGAGGTTGCACCTTTTGGGTGCAACGTCTTCTTCTATCAATATCAGTATACAGAAAAAAATGGTGGAGTCGTCTTATATTCAGGCTGATACGGAAATTCCTGAACTTCAATAAACCATGGCTTAAGAATAAGACTACGATTCACCAATAGGTCGTTTTACAATAATCCCCCCAAATTCTCTACTCTCTTTTCTTTAACGATCAAAGAGTCAATTTTGACTTAGATATTTGACCTTCTTGTATTCTTATTATTAAAAAAAATTTTAATCTTGAGTCAGATTATTATTTTAAAATTAGAAGAAAATGTGGGGGATCACTTTTTATTTATTGGTGCTACTAAGCCTCGAGAAAATGGGAGCGTTTAATAATAGAAAATTCTCTAGATGAAATATAGACATAAGTCCAAGCAATTAAAATGGTCAGTTAATAGAACAGTCAGTTAGAATAGATTAGAAAGAAATGGAACTCATCAATTTCAATTTTTTGTTTAATCTATAACTATATAAATGAATAGAATAGCAATTTACTTAAGAAAACACACAAAATTAGGTCCCTTGAACCTTTCTAGCATAAAACATGGACTACGAAAAGGGAAGTATTAATATACCATTTATGAGGAAATAAATTATTAAGATGAGTGCTAGTTCTTTATTATTTATATTTCAATTTGGCAACGCATTTTTTATAGCCTTTTCTCGTAAAGTTTTGATTTCATCCACAATTTTTAAATTAAATTAACTCAAGATTTATTTTCATTTTCGTATTGCATTTTGCTTTTTAAATAATCATTTTGTCAAGTAATTTTTCACGTGAAATAAATTGCATTTTAACGATTTTTCTTTAATACATGATTAGTCTTGGCAAAACTAACACCTCTTATTCTTCGTTGAAGTGTTTTTATGTCAAACCGAAACTAGGAAAATCTTTTATACATGGGATTCCCTTTCTATTAAAAGAAAAATAAATATATGTCTTAGCACATCTGCTAAGAATCGGATGAAATCATTATTCTTTTTTATTTATTTATTTTGTTTTTTTGAAGATTTTATAGATTAGCTAAAACCTGATGTTTTCGAATTTTTAAAGAAATATTATACATTTTTGAAAAATGACCACTTAATTGTAATTTTTATCTATTATAAAAATTAACAAAAGCCATAAGGTTTCATTCATTACATCTAATCATTTTAGGTGAGCAGCTTAAGAACCCTTGCACATTGACCATTTGCAGGAAGCTATGTCGTTTTAAATCTTAAGTTTAAATTCCACCCATTGCACTTCAATGATACTCCATAACAGGGGTCCTCAGCCGGGGTGGGATTCCCTTTAAGCGGGAATTTTAGTATTTCAAGGGCGAAATTATTCTCCCTACAAATTTCAAAAGTTTTAAAGAATGTATTAAAGAACTGGCAAAAACAACACCTCACCATTCTCATTTGGTAAATTTTACTTGTCAATCTTAAAATATAATAGCTTGTATTTTAAATATTATAAGCACACTAGCTGCGACCACCGCCTTCGGCGGTCCTCTTGCTAGCCAGGGGTCTGCGCTCTCTGGACCCCCCCTCACCCCAATCCCTCCGCACCCACCCTGCACCCAGTTTTTGTATTTTTAGCTCCCTAGAGGACCACAGATTATGTATACAAAATTTGGTTGAGTTTGGCACAAGGGCAAGAATTTTCATTTTTGACCCCCCCCCCTCCCCCATTTTGGGTGGTTAGTTTTTACATTTCTAGCCTTCTAGTGGATATCTATACAAAATTTGGTTGAGCTTGGTCCAAGGGCAAGAAAGATACGAAGCCTTTTGTGTTTTAGACCACAAAATCAAAAATCCCCTATTTTTCAGTTCAAATTTCAAAAAAATAAAAAAAAACTTTCCTGAGATTTAGCATTAATAAAGTATTATACCAAATTTGAATGCTAAAACTTAAAACCTCGAGGAGATAGAGCACTTTAAATATTTCAAAAATTTACCCTAAAATGACTATATCTCCCTTTCGGGAACACATAGAGCAAAATACCCATATATATTTTTTATGTATTTCAATGCTTCACCTTTCTAAACTAAGCCCATATCTATATCTTTTCTGGTTCAAGAGATCTTGAAAAACTCTGAAAACACATTTTGGGACCCTTTCCCCCGTTTAGGATTCGAATTTCAAAAAATCCCTTCTTAACACACCCATAAACCGTTGAAAGAATATACACTCCAAATTTCACCTTTCTAGGTCAAGCGGTTTACGCTGTGTCGATAAATGAATGAATGATAAAACATCACCTTTTCTTTTTATATATATATATTAAGATTATTTGAAATAAACTCTTTGAGTTAGAAAATCATGGAAAGAAAAACTTTGAGAACATCTGCTCATTACAAATTTAGAAAATGTGACAAAAATTTTTTAAATTAAAATATAATCATTTCCACACTAAGCGAGCAAAGACAAGCAGTCAGAGTTTTGGATTAACTCAAAAAAAATTCTTTTTTTTTATTCAACTATTTCTGAAATTTTCAAGTATAATTTTGTCTATACCTATGCCTGTGATTCCCGAAATCTGTGATAACTCAAGAACGAGGATAAAGTGTAAAAAGTTCGTTATAGTTTTAAAATGTTTGTATTTTCAACTATTTCTGAAATTTTCAAGTATAATTTTGTCTATACCTATGCCTGTGATTCCCGAAATCTGTGATAACTCAAGAACGAGGATAAAGTGTAAAAAGTTCGTTATAGTTTTAAAATGTTTGTATTTTCAAAAGCAAGGACTGATAGAGGTTCGATGTTTTGGCATCTAGCTTTAGAGCTTTCAGAAAAATCAGGAAAAAATCGATTGTTTTAAAGATATCTCTTAAATAGTTATAGCTGAAATTTGGCCTAAAGTTTGTATTAATAAGGGTGCATCTTTGTGTTAATTAAATTTTTTATTGAGGCTATTATTTAGAAAGAGGGCAAATTTTCTAATATTATAACGATATCTCGGTCTTCCTTGCTGCTGTTCTTGAAAAGTCTCTGGATCACCCATTAGGTTTGGCAACTTCTGAAAATTCCAATTCTACTTTTATTGCAGAGAGAGAAACATATTGATATTGATTGAAATGACAATTTCCAAACTTTGCCTGTCTTTTTGTCTGTTTTATCGTTATTTTATTTTTATCTTTTCTTTTACCAATCATATTTTACAGAATAGAAATGTTCAATGGAATTTTCCCTTTATTATAGTTCGCTAGAAAAGTAATGAATCACCATTCTGCAGCTACGACTGTAAGATGTGGGAAGTGCATTTCAAAACGTTAGTTTTGATTACTTAAATCCAAAAAAGTAGAAGATTAAAGGATGTAGACTAAATATTATTTTTAATCAAATTAATAGTAGGAGTCTTCCAGAAAATTGTATTTGTCAACGTGTGCTATTTTTAAAAGAACTTGTCATCCAAAAGAATAAAATCTTTGAAATAAGAAGGATATAAATTTCAATTTTCATAGAAGATGATTAAGACATCAAATGACATTTGACCAGGTGGTTCAAAATTTTGGCAGACGATACCAAATTCAACTATATCATCTTTAATTTAATTAAAATTAAAATAAGCTGACGTGTTCTGATGTGGCCATCCACTTGACTTTACCATACAACCTGGCCCCTCACTTATATTTAATATTTAATACAATTATTTATAATCATGTAGGGGAGGGGGTTATTTTTTGCTTTTAGACTTCTGGGATCCCACTGATTATGTATACAAAATTTGGTTGAGTTTGGTCAAATGGCCAAGATTTTAATTTTTTGACCATGCACCCCCCCCCCCATTTTGGGCGGTTAGTTTTTGCATTTTTAGACTTCTGGGGTCCCACTGATTATGTATACAAAATTTGGTTGAGTTTGGTCAAATGGCCAAGATTTTTAATTTTTAACCCCCTCCACCCCACTTAATTTTGGGTCGATATGCACTAAAATCTAATCAGCTCTTAATCTCAATGGACCAAAACTACGTGTGAAATTTGGTTTAGATATTCACACTAGTTTTTGAGCTAACCCGTCCACAAAATTTGGTAACGCACAGACTAACTAACAGACAGACTAACAGACATTTTGGCACCATACCCTGTATGGTAAAGTAAAAAAAAAAGCAAGATCCAAAAAATTTGAAAATAATAACAAGGAAAATTGGTACGAATTTCTCATTATAAGCGTTTTGATTGACTATATACAAGAAGAAGGCCTATATATTCTCTGAATTAATAGAGCGTTTTTGTTTGAAAGTAATTTTCTATCTCAGGAGGAAAAATAAAAACATTTTCAAGACTTGGTACGTTCTGTGGTAAGAAATAAGCTTAAATATAATAAACCATTAGAAATTTACTTATTATTTTAATTAATTGGGATAAATTAAATTTCTTAATTAATTTTAATAAATACATTATTTATAATAAGCTCTTAGTAGCTTTTAAACTAATTAATTTAATAAAAATTGAATTTGAAAAACATCTGTTTGTTTATTTATGTCCATATCATAATCTCAACTATCTCAATAAAATCATTCAAAAAATGACATTTTTGAACTGGAAGATCTAATGATACTGAGGCCAAAATCTAATCGCTTCACTGTAATGAAAATATAAAACATTTTGGCACCTTATATTTGGAATTTAGAAACACAGAAAGAGAAAATTATGATTTTTCACCACGTTTTCAGTCAAAGTATTGAGTCAACCCTATTAAGTTTCTTATATGGTCATCCATCCAAGACTTTATCGCATTTTATTTTTCTGAACTATCGAAATATATAATTCGTATCAGGAAATGTATTTAATGGCTTTAAAATAAATTAATTAATATAGTAAAATGTTATCCTTCAAACGGTGGCCTATCCGAGTATTGCTTAACTTGGAAGATCTATTTACTCCAGATTGTCTTAAATGGAATTATTATTTATTTTTTACTAGCTGCAAGGCCCGCCTTCGGCGGCCCTCTTGCTAGCCAGGGGGCTATACCCCCTGGACCCCTACCCCAGCTATGCCTCTGGACCCCCCCCCTCGAACCCCCCACACTCCACCAACCCCGTACCTCACCACTGCACCCCACCCACCCCCGCATCCAGTTTTTGTTTGTCTAGCCTTCTGGTGGCCCACAAATTATGTATACAATATTTGGTTGAGTTTGCTCAAATAGCAAGAATTTAAATTTTTGACACTCCCCCCATTTTGGGTGGTTAGTTTTTAGATTTCTAGCTCTCTAGAGGCCCATTGATTTTGTATACAAAATTTGGTTGAGTTTGCTCCAAGGGCAAGAATTTACATCTTTTCACTCCTCCCCTTTTTGGGTTGTTTTTGGGGGAATTTTTTTAAACAAAAGTTTTCAGAAATCACACCCCCTACAACTTTAGGAGCTATTTGATAATTTCTATTCGTGCGCTCCCCCCTTAAATTATAGAGAATAATATTAAATACAAATGCATAGATATTAAAATATTATTATTGTAACGAAATATGTAGGTACTCGCAATTGGACTGAATAAGAAATCAATCCAATTGCATCTATTGCTTAGACATTTAACCTAAGAAATTCTAATAAATTAATCACACACACACAGACATATGCATTTCTATAGTGAAAATGTATTTTATATTAAAAGAAAACTGAATTTGTCTAAATGTTAGATAAAAATATAATATTAATTGAAAGCTTACCAGTAAACACCTCAACTGAAGTCCGAGAGGCTATTCAAGCAATCACTACCTTCCAGAGAAATGAACGAACACGAGCTGAAAATATCAAAGATTATTTATTAAAATACAAGAATTTCAACTGATACAATTAATTATATATAGCTAATCATTTTTTCTTTATCCAATGCGAAGCATTGGGAAAGTATTGTAATCGGTCTCGAGGCAAGCGCGACTTCAAAGGGTCCTCAGGTAAAGACTACGGAGCCCATGGTCTCAATTAAGGTCACAAATTGTAATATTCAATTAGATTGAATTTTACCACGTGACGGTTTTGCCAAAAATTACCTGGGATCTCGTCGAGAGGCCAAAAAGTGCCATTTTTTTGGAAGTGCGTATGTATGTATGTTATCGTTTTTTTCGTCCACGATTTTTTTCACACCTTTGCACCGATTGAAATGAAATTGAAAACCTACCATTATTTTAACAAAATGAAGCGCTGATTAGTTTTTGGTACATATCGGCCCACAAACATTAGTATTATACAACATTATTTATTTCAGTACTTTTTTAGTTTTTTCTAAATATCTTTAAAATGACTTAACCAATTTTGATGAAATTTAATATCCTAATTAAGTACCTTGGGGACGACAAAAAAGATTAAATAAAGTTTTTAGTAAAATTATATTTTAAAGTACTTTACTCTAAAGTAAGATTTTTAAATTCTTTAAAATTTATTCATTTTATCTGTTTAATATAGGACTCATTTAACCTAAGTAAGAATGGATAGGCTTTTCTCTGTGAAATGCTAAAAATTTGGGAGGAAAGTTTATAAGTAACAATAGCAGCTGCGTTCTTTTTCTTATCCGTTACCTTTGCTGAAGACATAGAGGAATCGACTTAAAACCAAAAATAGCGATTGATTCTCATCTAGTTCTTTAGGAATAACCATTCTATATTGGATTTTTGATGTTTCGGTTTTTATTGGTAACCATTGCTGAAGACATAGAGGAATCGATTTAAAATAAAAAACAGCTATTGATTCTCATCTAGTACTTGAGGAATAACCATTCTATATTGGATTTTTGACGTTTCGGTTTTTATTGGTAACCATTGCTGAAGAGATAGAGGAATCAATTTAAAATAAAAAATAGCGATTGATTCTCATCTAGTACTTCTATATATAACTATTCTATATATAACTATTTTATTTTTCTATATATAACTATATCTATCTATATATAACTATTCTATATTGAATTTTTGACGTTTCGGTTTTTATTGGTAACCATTGCTGAAGACATAGAGGAATCGACATAAAATCAAAAATAGCGATTGATTCTCATCTAGTACTTGAGGAATAACCATTCTATATTGGATTTTTGACGTTTCGATTATTATTGGTAACCATTGCTGAAGACATGGAGGAATCGGCTTAAAATCAAAAATAAAGATCGATTCTTATCTAATACTAGAGGAATAACCTTATTGCATTCCATTTTTGATGTTTTGACTATTAATGGCAACCTTTACTGAAAACGTGGAAGAATCGACTTAAAATCAAAAAGACTAAATTCTTTTTTGGTAAACAACTCAAGCTTGAGAATAATCGAATCGTCAAAAATCTAATGTAGAATTGTTATTCCTCGAGTATTAGATGAGGATCGATGGCTATTTTTGATTTTAAGTCGATTCCTCCATGTCTTCAGCAATGATTACTAATAATAACCGAAACGTCAAAAATCCAATGTAGAATGGTTATTCCTCGACTATTAATTGAGAATCGATCATTATTTTTGAATTAAAGTCAACATGAACTGCAAATTGCAAGTGATATCTGATTAATAATAAAGGAATAAACAGATTATTTTTTATTGTTAAAGGATAAATAATTAATATATCCAGCACACACCAAGCCAGCAAAACATATTAATATTTCAAATGAATTTGGATAAAGTTTAGCAACGATCCGTTGCAGTTTATTTTAATATTATTAAAATCAATTACCTGATAATAGAGTAAGAAATTGATGCGAATTGCACTGAGATTAGGAGGGCTTAACATTACAATGACAAAATATCTCTCTGTCTACCAAGACACGGAGTACACAAATCCATCGAACCTCTCCAACTCATACGCCCAAAGAGAATTCAATTTCTCTGACGTCACAATTATTAGCAAAAATGCATAGTTTAATTTAAATATTGAAATACACAGGAAGGCGTTGAAGAGAAACATGTCATAACATGCACAATTTCCAATCGAGTCAGAACTTGTTTTTGGCAACTTCCTAGCTCTTAGTAGATATGTAGCTAAAAAGAATAATCCTATCTGCGGCCTTTTTACAAAAATGATCCTTAAATTTTTATTTAATCTAGTTTTAATTAAATATGATATTTCAGTGCAAATTCATTAGATTTTAACATTTTTATAGATAAATATGGTCGCGTGTTTAGTATATTACCCAGGACTTTCATATACCTTAAATTAACTTAAAATAAAGTAAATAAAAATAATTAAGTATATTAAAGTCAATATATGTTTATTTACATTTTGTTTTCGAAAGACCAAGATTTAAAAAATCCAGTGCACTGGGCCTCAACACATGTTCTTTACGTTTTTATATTATTACTATCTGCAAGGCCCGCCTTCGGCGGCCCTCTTGCTAGCCAGGGGGCACGCCCACTAGACCCCCCAACCCACGACCCCCCGAAACCCACCCTGCTCCAAGAACAAGAATTTAAATTTTTCATCCCCCCCCCCTTTGGGTGGTTTTTGGGGGAAATTTTTTTAAACAAAAGTTGTTAGAAATAACATCCCCTACAACTTTGCTTATGATTAAAATTTGCCGTAGGGTTAATAGTTTAGGTGGTATTTGATCATTTTCATTCGTGCGCCCCCGTCCCCCAAACCCCCTTTTGGGGTCAAAATATTAAAACGGGAATCGTGAGCAAATTTTCGCGGAAACCACTGAAACAGACAGACAGACAGGAATTTTGTTGAGGTTGTTTTCGTTCATAACTTTGCTTGAAACGTGTGCAACCAAAATTTGGTGTGATTTCGAGCAATGTACAGACTAAACCTTAATTTTATATTATTGATATATTATCTTCAGATCATTTTAATATTTTTTCTCAAAAACATAAGATTTTAATAAAAAAAATATATACAATATATAGGTAGGTGTATAATATATATCGTCGGGTTACTGCCAAAACAAGCTAACTCCACTTTTACTCAATTCGGCGTTAAGTACTCCATTAGATTAAAAAATGTTCGAAAAACATACTGACAAAACCAGACAACTCCAAACAAACTATTAAGGCAGGCAAAACAAGTGATCGAAAAAACCCAACTCCATTTTTACAACTTTTAGTCTGCTAAAACGAGATAAATACAGTTGGATCAAATTATGGAGTTAGCTTGTTTTGGCAGTAACCCGACTATATATAATGTATCTAACTCATGAATTTACCAGACACCTGTCGCCCTCGTATATTAAAATTAAATAAAAAATCAAATTGAATTTTTACCCAATAGTTTTACAAAGGCTTAAAGAGTAACTGTGTAAAATATGGTCGGAATCTGACAAAGGGTTCAAATTTTTAACCTCCCTAATTTTTTATCCGAATTCAAATAAAATATATTCAGCTCTTAATCACAAAATAAAATATCTAAATAAAAAATATGTGATTCTTAATAGCCATTTAGAAAATGAAAAAATAAATAAAACAAAAACTAGTCAAGCATTTGGTGAGTCGGACTGCATACCGAGAATTTAGTAATTTATAACTTCCAAAATACTTGTGAAGTCAAATTATACTTATTTATCGTTGATAAGGAGAGAATGAGGGAATTTGGAAATATTTTCATAATTTTAAATTAAACGATGGCAGGTATAAAAACCATCTTAAAATAGCCACTTTGGGTCCTATCAAATCGTAATTTTGAGAATTAAATTTAAAAAATTTATTCTATTTGTACTTAATGAGATCTTTATAGAGTTACTTCACAATGCATGATTTAAAAAATGTATCTTTTACCCCCAAAAAATTCGACATCCCTAAATAATCATACGCTTTTTGATTTCGAGAAAAATAAACACATATAACTTGTATATTTTAATTTTAGGTTAAAAATAAAAACAATTCTGTTACCATCGACAGTGAAATCTTTTATTCAACTAATGTATATTTTAAGTTGTATCTTCTTTGGTTTATGAGCTACAATAATTTCACAGACTGACAAACACAGATAGATAATTGTAGACCAGCGGTCGGGAACCGGGGTAAATTACCCCAAATGGGGTAACAATGAAACTACCGAGGGTAATAAGGATATTTTTAAAATTTTCTATTTTATAAACTATTATAGTATTTTAGTTTGAATTATGTTAATGTTTGCAATTTTTATTTACTTACAGGTAGTTTTTCATGTAAATTCCAATTAATTCGATAAATAATTAATATATGCATTTACCTTGATTTTTTTGGCTTTTCAGAATATAGGGTAACAGCGACCTAAGCAAAAATATTTTGGGGTAATGGCTAAAAAAGTTCCCCCGACCTCTGTTGTTGACTGTTCTATTTTACTTTAGTACGAAACACTAAAAATATAAAAAATAATGAATATTTAAAGCCATGGAAATGAATTAATTTTTCCCTTCATTTTTACTTTCACATTTATATTCTATAGAATATAATGGGGAAGTATTGCGATCGCCCGCCTGGGTAATATTACTGCTTAATATTATGAAAAAAATATTTTTTGTTTTAAATAAAATGGTTCTTCCAAAGGATGAATGTTAAAACAGACTTTTGTCTGCAATATTAATGTTGTTGTGTTGTCTGCATATTTCATGTTTATAGTTCTCTGAATGTGAATAAATCATTAGCTAAGGAACCTGTTCCGAAGGCTGTCAAAGGGCAAACGTGTTGGCCAGAGCGACGGACTGTCTGGTTAGGCTCCAATCCAACACAACAGCCTCCGTTACATTGACCCCTCAGTCTTCCAAACACAATGATTTAGGTGCGAAGGCCATCCTAGCATCTGTTATCCTATGGGATAATCAATCACGTATAAAATTGTTATAATATTAAAAGACCACAATTACAGATCATAACATAATAGTAGAACGTGTTATTTTACATCATTCATATTTTTCATAACTTTATCAAAATAAAAACTAGAATCAAAAATGTTAAATCAACATTATATAATATTGATAGTTTAGTCAAGTATTATAATCATGCAGGAAAAAAGTGTTGTTTTTTCTAAATATCTCAAAAAAGATAAAAATATTTTGATAGGTAACAGTTTTAGTTTACAAAAAAAGTATTAATTAAATAGCAAATATCGAAGAAAATAATATTCAAGAAATTTTATTTCATCAACATAAAGTATATAATCATAGGGCTGATTTAACCAGTCAACCATTCGACTCTATTCCATTTTAATTCTCTCATTACTCTATAAATTTCATACACAATATCGGTCAGTATCTGGAGGGGTAATACCCTAAAATAAGTCATCCCTTTCGTGTCTGTGAGTTAGTTTTTAATTTTAATTAATGTTAATTTTGTGTACGGTCTAGTTCAATAAGGATATCAAAAGTAAATTTCATATTTTTTTATTTTTTATTGAATTTAAGAGTGGATATGGTTCTGGTTGAAACCAGACCTAAAATAAAGGGGGGGGGGGTTGAAAATAAAATTATACAATTTGCATACCTAGGTATCAAGAAACCTGAAATTTACTCTTAATTTAAGAAGGGTCCCAATATTTCTTAGGGGGAGTAAGTTTACAAAAGCAAAATTATAATAATAGAGTACATAATATAACTTTAGAACCAAATTTTAGCTCATCAAGTGCAATTGTCAAAATAAAATGTTTTTTTTCTCCCCCAACTTTCTTCACTTCCCACATGGACGTTAGTCTACAAGTCTACATCAACCTTTTGTTCTTGAGTGGGTATCAAAATTTAATTAGCAGAAAAATCATGCTTGAAAATTACTTTTTGCCTAGATTTAAATATTTATAAACTTGAAAAAAATGAAAATTTTTTCCCTATTTAATGCTCTCTGACCGCCCACCAAGCGTATTGCGAAGTTATGTTAACTTTTGATCAAATTTATTTATTTATTTTTAGTTTACTCTATAGTGAAACGCATTAAGATAGAATAATAATAATAATAATCCATTTCTGTTATTAAAATATGACATTTCAACAACAAAAATATTTAAACGATATAGGTAGGTATGTGCACGAGGAATATTTTCTGGGGGGTGAATCTACACACTATATTATATTAAATAATAAAATATAATTTATAATAATGCATCCTTATAATTATAGGAAGGCATATAATATTAGACATATTTATGTTATGTCAATTAAGTTAATGTCAATTCAAATCAATTCTTAATGTTTTTCTGTGTATTTTTGTTCATGACAGGAGGGTGCAAGTGCACCCCTTGCACCCCTGCCGGCGCCCATGGATATGTATATAGAAAATTTACGTCCTCTTTGTAAACCAATATATCAAAGATATTAAATAAGATTTTTCCATTAAATGGATAAAATAATCAAATATTTTTAAAAAGAAAACAATTTCTTATTATTTGAAGAAATTTTGAAAATAATTATCGAATCTCTGGATTATATACTTATGAACTTTTTGCTATAAAAATAAATCTGGCTTACCAAATAGCATGGTTGGCCGGCTCTCGTCTCGAACATATTTTCTGAAATTTTATAAAAGAGAAATTAAAATTGATTGAATTAATCCTTAAAATTGATTAAAATAAGGAATTGAAATAAGGGAATCTATGTGAATTAAAAAAATACTAACACTGACACTTGTCTTCGGAGATGTGTTTGATGAAGAGAAAAAATTAATTAATAGACCTGTATTCATTTAAAGATTTTTTTACTTTATGCGAAGCATGGGGAAAGTATTGTAATCGGTCTCGTGGCAACCGCGAATTCAAAGGGTCCTCAGGTAAAGACTACAAAATCGATGGTCTCAATTAAAGTCACAAATTGTAGTATTCATTTAGGTTGAATTTTAGTACGTGACGGTTTTGCCAAAAATTACATGGGGTCTCGTCCAGAGGCCAAATAGTGTGATTTTTTCAGGAAGTGCGTGCGGATGGATGGATGTTATTGTTTATTTGGTCCACGATTTTTTCCACGCCGTTGCACCGATTGAAATGAAATTGAAAACCTACCATTAGTTTAACAAAATGAAGTGCTGATTAGTTTTTGGTACATATCGGCCCACAAAAATTAGTACTTTTTTAGTTTTTTCTAAATATTTTGAAAATGACTAAATGAAACTTGATGAAAATTAATATTGTAATAAAGTACCTTGAGGACCACAAAAAAGGTCATTTAAAGTTTTTTTTGTAAAATTATATTTTAAAGTACTTTACCCTAGAATAAGATAGTACATTGGATAAAGTTTAGCAACGTTGCAGTTTATTTATCTAGAAAAGAAATTTTCTAAATTGTACATGAGCAAAATTTAAATATATCTTCAAAATAAAAAGAATTTAGAAAAAAACGCGTTTTTTTACTACAGATAAAATAATTTCAAAGGAATGTTATACAAATGTTTTGAATAAGATAGTTTACGGGAAAATATTAAAGTAAATAACTAGATAAACTTGATGCGAAATAGGCGAAAGCTCAGCAGCTCGTGGTAACCTATGCACATCCTGCGTCACCAATGTCTACATTAAGAATAAAATATTTTTTATTTTTCATAAATTTTCGGTTATCTTATCATTTCCCACTCGCCCGAGGCGAAAAATTAATATGGAAAGTTCATTTATCACTTTCCATGAATTCTCTAACACCGAGTAATTATAAAATTACTTATTTTAAAAAAAATGCCGATAGAAGCAGAGTTGTTGAATCATAAAGAGAATCAAAGAGGTTGTCCTCTGCTTGATCCAAATATAAATCGTCGCCTTTAGAGAGTAAATCTGCTAACTCACAAAAAGGAAATTTTACAGGGCAAAGAAAAAACAAACAAAATTTAACATTATTGTTATGGAAAAAACTATTTTTCACATTTTTTTTTTACAACTTACGATCGTAATTTTAAGTAGCAGTTTTACTTTGACGATGCTGCATCTCTTTTTCTTTCTAACTGTATTAATATGTCAGATATGATAAAAAGTGGAGTTAGCAGGTTTACACTCAAGTCGACGATATATAATTTATTTATTTGAGATTATAGTTTTCGAAGGTTTGATCTTCAACACATTCTTTTTAATTATTTATCCGTCACTTCTCATGGGTCAATAGAGAAAAATTCGTTTAATTATTTAGGTAAATTAGCCATACAACATTGTGTTTAGATAACTAAATGAATTTTCTCAACACATACGAGTATTGACCCGATGAGATGTGACGGATAAAATATTACTAATTAAAAAGACTGATGATGAAGATCAAACCCTTCAAAACTATAGTCTCAAATAAACAGATAATATATGTACCTATACTTATATGTAAGTATACATATTTATATTTGATATATATTTATATGTGTATGTTTATTTGCATTAAGCAGAGGACAACCTCTTTGAGACTCTTTATGAAAAAATTACTTGTTTATATGAAAATTAAATTAAATTATCATAATGTTGATCAATCTATTTACATGAATGCCTAGTCATTATTATGACAATTAATAATTAGAAAATTAAAAAATATTAAATTCCAATCAATCTAAATTCTTTTGTCTATACCTATAAACTCATTATTCTAAAATTCGAAGAGGGCTAATGGGCCTAATAAGATCTGGTCTGCTAATAAAACTATTTAACTATCGAGCTATTCTACCATAAATTAAATTTCTATTAAAAGATAATCCACTTGATATATTTATTTTTCAAGTGATCATGAATATTCACATGGAATGTCTGAGTATATTATAATAAAAATTAAGAATAAAAAAAAATGAAAAAGAAATATTTATTTAGACGAAAATTCAATTTGAATAGTATTTATAAATTGATCAAAGGAGTTAAAAAATTTCTCACTCTATGCTAAAACGAAATGAAAGTGATGTTAATAATGAAAAGAATAAGTTTTCGAGTCCTGCCCGGAAGCCTATGAATAGGCGTCGAAATGTCGTGCATTCTGATGAGATTTTCTCATTAAAAATGTGCAATATTTGTGATTTCAGCTGAAAAATTTCCTTTAGATTAACCACTCAGCCACAAAGCATCTGCAAAGGAGTTATGAAAATTTTTTCACAAATATCTTCATATTTTTATTATGTATTTGAATTCAAATTTTGTCATCTTATGGTAGTTCTTTCAGTGACAATCCACACAAAAAGTTTTAACCTCGTAATCACTCCATACATATGAACGGAACTAAAATTTTAGGTTATGTTTTTTTAAAGTGTCTGTACTTCTCACACTACTAGATTCTCTTTATGAATGGATTGTTTCCAAGCCATTGATCTTATATCCTCTATTTGCATGTATATTATATAGGGCTATAATATTATCATCCGATTGTACTGAATTAATAATAACTTGGTTTTAACGTAGTTACAAAACTTTAATATGTTTGATTATCTAGTTTGACTTGTGAGATTTTATACACAATTCATTGAAAAATTAGATTGTTAAATCTCTCTAGTTTTCTTCAATCTTTAGAGTTGCCTTTTTGAAGCCGCATCTTTAAGTAATAGATACGTGAGCAAAGAAATTTTTTTTAAGAGAAAAAAAATTTAGAGCTTGGGAGCAAAAGTCCATTTGGCCAACCAGCAAAAGAGATTAAATTGGGAATATATTAGAGTGGATCGAAAAAACTGAAATTTTTTTTCGAAAACACTTTAAGGAGGTTCTTTTCGCGACAATCCACACAAACAGTTTTAGCCCCGTAACCACTCTATACATATGAACGGTGATAAAATTTTAGGTTATGTTTTGTTAACGTGACTGTACTTCTCACACTACTATATTCTCTTTTAGAATGGATCGTTTCCAAGCCATTGATCTTATATCCCCTCCACTAAAAATAATCGCCCAAATATGCTTTTTTTTTTTATTTTTTATCAAAACTAAGAGGTAAATAATTTCAATTTTTTTTAAGTTACTCCGAATATATTATTCTAATAAATATTAGTTTTTCAACAAGATGGTGAAAGTCCTTCATGAAAGAAAAGAAAATAATAATCATTTTCCCACCTTTTCCAAATCTACCATAATATGTAAAAAAATTTCATTTTTAATTGTAATTATTTCATGTTTGGTGTGGTAAATTGTCTTCAAATTTTAACATTGTGTTTATTATGCTTTTAATGAGTTATATTCCAAGTTTCGAAGACTTCTTGAATTTTTGCATTTGTGAAAGAACTACCTTAAATAAAATAAAATAAAATAAATGATCAATTAATATACGGGGGTTAGGTTAATACATCACCTTAGTTTATTTAAAATATAATTTTATGATAATTGTATTTACCATAAAATTATATTAAATACGGTGGTCCGAAAGCTGTTTGACTGAACAATCAATTCTCAGGAGTTAAATGGGGAGAGGAAGAGAAATTTGTTGTTAAATTTGTTAAATAAATAAAAATAAAAAAATAAAATTACGTCCACCTGTGTGTACATATCGTGTAGATATATTTAAAACCTGACCTGCATTAAATATTTAAATAAATGAGAAAAATCCGGTCAATCAGCAAATTCTTTTCTATTTTACTATTACGTAAATTCCATTTATTATTATCAATAAAGACGATGTTATATATTTGCTTATATAATTTTATTTGTTCCTCTGACTATAACAGTGGAATAAAAAAAATTATTGATTAGAATAAGATAGTTTCTCTAGGTTATTGATTAAAGTAAATATGATGAGAAAGGTAAGAATAAGTAAAAAATATACTGTTCGATATCCTCATCAATCGTACAAAGCCTTTAATATTTGAGTGTATATTTGTAGAATAGGGTTTATTTTTATTTTGTTGACGACCTTTGAAATAAAATACGAACGAACCGTTTTTGTTTTCATCTCTGGTACGTTATAAATATTTCAAAAGGGTTTCTCAACTAGGAAGAAGGAACTTTGATGTATATATTTAGCTTGTTCAATGATTGATGCAGAACATTTATTTTTAATTTTTGTAATTTAGAAATGAGAAAAATTTTAATAAATTTCTTCCAGAACTTAAGTGACTTGATTTAAATTTTTCGTTAAATTGAAGGGTTGGTTTTGTCACAAATATAATAAAACAATAATTTTAATAACTATTTGAATTATTTAATTGATAACTATACAGTTTCGGTCACCACTGGTCGACCATCCTCAGTAGTTCTAAAATTGAAATGAAACATTTATTTACATTTTTTCTTTTTATAGAGAATTATATAACACAAAATTTTTTTACAATAATTTGAAATCATACATACATCTCGTTCAAGAACCGGAATTTGTCATTTCACATGAAACATTCATTCTTAAATCTTCAATATAGATACATCACACAATTCATTACAATCACACACATACATATATATAGCAACAATTTATAAAAACGTTTATCACTGAACTAGAAACTATTTTGAATTAATGATTATATTAAATATTATTTTCAATTTTATTTTTTTCTAATTAATCTCATTGCATAGTCAATTATTATACAATTAAAAAACCCATTATAAATAATCCATTCTAGAAACACATTATAAGTTCACGAGGGGGTGGGGGTTATTAAGGGGCAAGGGGGGGTAATGTAACTTATGTAGTAGGGTAATTGGGCTTTATTGTTACGTTAATCTTAGTTTAATCTGCTTCGCTATTTGTTGATGGGGTGGGTGTGGTCCTCAGTGTCTGATCCAAGTGGCACGTCCCTAAAATGGAGAATGAAATTTGAGGTGATGAGTGAAGGATGTATGGAAATGGGCTTCCTGGTACTAATACTATAAATAATGTTATACAGACCAGCGGTTATAGAGACAATGAGATGGTTTTATTGATTGATGTACAATGCACTCTGTATCTGTATTGCAAGCGAAGTCCTGGAGAGGAGCCTTGGTGTGTGTGTGCTCGTTGTATACTCCTTGTAACAGATGATTCAGCGCGTAGGCGTGTATGGCACTCCGTCTTGAAGTCATCCACTGCGGAACTTGATTATTGTATATGTATTCGTGTGCTGTGCAACTCCAATATCAATGTATGTTCTCTCTTCTTTGCAGTCAATCGCTGCGGAACTTGAATATAAGTATATGTGTAGGTGTATTCAGAGCCACACTGATAGCAGTAGATGTGCACTCATTCGCCTCTCTCATCAATACTGTGGAACTCACTCAAGTCAATGCTCTTCTCTGTTGTTAATCACTGGTCATTTACTATGTTTTCCCAGAACTCATAAGTTTCCCTTGTTCGATGATTAATCGATTGCCTTAATTAGACTTAATGATGAATAAAAATAAGAATTTAATTAATTATCAAAAATAAACTATGGTTCAACTCCAGGACCATTGCAAGTTAATTCATTCTTTATTTTTTATTTTTTTATTAATGAAATATCAAAATACACATCTCCCTATTACATTTTTTTATAAAATCAATACCTGTTTAATCAACATACTAAATCAAATCAATACTCTCACAACAATGACACAATGAGACTGTAGCATTCTGATATGTTTTCCGAATCCATTTTGAAATTTACACAATTATCGATATCCTTCAATATATAGAAGAGATTCTTTTATTTTCCTCTTGGTCCGAGATGTATGTATGATTTCAAATTATTGTAAAAAAATTTTGTGTTATATAATTCTCTATAAAAAGAAAAAATGTAAATAAATGTTTCATTTCAATTTTAGAACTACTGAGGATGGTCGATCAGTGGTGAC
Organism: Forficula auricularia; assembly: GCA_024734495.1. Lineage (NCBI taxonomy): Eukaryota > Metazoa > Arthropoda > Insecta > Dermaptera > Forficulidae > Forficula > Forficula auricularia. The sequence continues at coordinate 4,713,144 of JALMQS010000101.1, read as the reverse complement.
CGAAACTGTATAGTTATCAAGTAAATAATTCAAATAGTTATTAAAATTATTGTTTTATTATATTTGTGACAAAACCAACCCTTCAATTTAACGAAAAATTTTAATGTGAGACTTTAAAGAAAACAAAACAGACATTCTAGGTTTGGAAGCTTTGAAGATTTTGAAATCGATTTGAAAATAAATTGTTTGAATTAGAAATTATTTTGTTTTCTGCTGTAAAAATTAAATTATATTCTTTTTTATCTTTACTTTCTAAAATATGTAATTGAATTTTTTACATCAGCTAGGGAACGTACTGTTGTGATTGAGATTGAAAGATTAAAGAATCAAATTCATTTAATTTAATATATTAAAATAGGTATTTAAAATAAAATTTAGAGGATTCATTTATGCCATCTACAAATTTTGAATACTCAAATGGATCAATGGATGCATTCTAATTCAATTCACACATTTTTAAAAGTCTAATATTATATCAATGTGACGTTTCAGTCGCTTTTTTCCATTTTATAATTTTCTCATTAATATATTAAAGAATAATTAACATATTAACGAAAATTGTTTTGATCGCGCTTTTTTAAACAAGATATACTTATATCGCGAGACTACTGCTGGTTGAAGCTATTGAAGTCTGCTGAATCTGCTAATTCTCGTTAATATGTTAATTATTCTTTAATGTATTAATGAGAAAATTATAAATTTATTTAACTTCATTATTTCAAGTTAGAAATATATAAATTCGGATATTATTTTCACTTAATATTTGACAAAATCACCCGCATTCGATTCGCGATCGAATCAAATACAGGAAACATATGCTTTTTTCCATCATCAATTTTTTGAATATACTCGTATTTAGTTGTAAAAACACATCAAACAGTTTTATGATTTAAAAATCGATCAAATTTGTTCAAATTTGGTGTTTTATTTTAAATTACATGTGATTTAATAAATACTAAGCTTATAAAGTAAAGATGTGAAACCTACCTATTATTTTATATATTAAATTTTAAAAAGTTTCTAAAAAAATTTTCAAAATTTTCTTTACTTTATTTAAAATTTTTCACCAAGAACTCACACCATTTTCCCTTAACAAAACTAACTGCTTATCTCATTAAAAAGTTCTAAAAATTAGATTATTTATGGTAATATTTTTGAATGTGAATTAACGAATATCTGAATTGGAAAAACAAAAATTATTAATAATTTCTTATTTTGAATTGAAAACAAAAATCCATGGGCTCTGGTGAATTGAAAAAATGATTGATGGTGGGCAGCATAAATGGAAAAGATTTTTTTTTCTCAAATTTAAAATAGTTGAGTGTTTATTATTAATGAATATCAAGAACAAAACAATTTGGAAAATAATTATTATTATTATTTTAAAATTAAAATTATTAATGTGTCTTTTCTTTAATTTCTCACATTTTCATTTTCCAAATGATTTTATATTGGCTACTAAATGAGAAAAAACTTTTCAATTAAATGACAAAAAGTTTCAATTTTGAAAAAAGCGGGTGAAGAGGGTTAAAAAATTGACTCGTGGTCCGTTTAAGGTTTTGTCCGCCCCCTTGGATTAACAGCGTTTCTGTTTCTAAGCATCTGATGGAAACTTTTATGTCGAACACCAGAAAATCAGCTACTATCATCGTTCATGTCAATTTAACGATATTTTTCTCATTTCCTACATTTATTATATTTTGAAGTTCTAACGTTAACGAACCTAAAATTTAATATGTTCTTTGCAATAAAAATAAAAAAAATCATTTTCTCATCATATTGGAGATTTCGTTCTCGCGTATCGTGAGTATCAGATTCTAGACACATAGGCAGAAAAATGTTATAATATAGTAAGCTGAAATTTTGCACACAATTTTTGTGCTGGTGACAATAGAATCTAGTATACTCAGTTATGTAATTTTTTTACAATTTACATGTAATTTTAACTATATTACATTTTGCGCCTAGTGCTTATTCAACCATTTGTATTCTTAAGCACAGAAGAGGAATACTATACAGGCGTTTAGTGGAATTGCTTATTTCATCACGGCCCATAAAGTCAATTCCACCCTATCTATCTATATACCATATTATATATTTAAATAAAACTACAATATAGAAAGCAGCGTTAAATTCTCCTAGTCCCATGTTGCTTATCGTAAAATAATCCTGAATTATTCATTTGACTAACAAAACCAGTGTAACTTCTTTTTCTAATTATACTAGTCATTTATGCGAAACCAATGGAAGCCATGTAGATTATATACAATCTACAAAAGCTTCCCTCCCAGAGTAGCTGTAGCAGTGCTTTTTAAGGCCATATCGCGCAGTGTACGTAAATCTAGACCGCACCCATGCGGCTCTTCGTTACTGATTTATAAATCTCAATTCCTTCCACTATGTGAATTCAAAAGAAATATATTTACAAGAAAACAATAAAATTGATTTATATAGCTGATATACTTTGACCATTAGTCATATTTAATAATAATTTATAACGTAAACATTCTGTTATCAGAAAATACTATAAGTATATTAAACTATTTTCTATTATTCTATTCCATAAAATGCATAAAAATATGATTTATTTAAATTGATTATTGATTCAAAAATATTTTTTATTATCAAATCTGTTATAAATAGCAGATCACAAAACAGACCAAAAAAAGATTTAATCTTCAATATAATTTATTTAGTGGATATTTATAAATATCGATTTTTATATATAGATACAATCGACTCGACCTGAACTAGATACCTACTCTTCTAAGCCTTTAAATAGATTGACTTGTTTTGAACTAGATTGATGCTCAAAGCTAAAAATATTATTATATTTAAAATATTCAAGTTTTATATTACCTATATATCCTATAGAAATATCTAAAGTTATATTTACTTTGTACAAATCAAGAGTATAGAAGAAGGAAGACTTAAGAGAAGTTTTCATTAGAAATTCGTTAATTATTAAGATACTGCATTCATTTCAAACAAAATTTTTTCATCCTCCTTTTTGCTTAAAAAACAAGAATTCTGGAAAAATTAAAAACGTGTTCAAGGCTTGGAAGAAATTTTGGAGGCTTAGCAATTTTTGTCAGTCAATGGTTTGAGCTATAGAGTTCAAACTTGATCAAAAGATGCAGGTAATTAATATGAACTTTTAGAGGACTTTCATCTCATTAGCATTTATTAGAATTGAAAGATCAATATTAATTAGATCACCTTTTTGAAAATAAAAAATATTTTGATACCAGAACAAAGTTTCTACAATATTCTGTTCTTGTTTTATCGTAAGTATTAATCATTTGAGAGCTTTTCATCCAAAAGTTATGGAAGATATGGAAAACCCAAAATTTGTTCTGTTCTTCATTTTGTATTTAAAAACAATTTTGCACCAGAAAAACTTGTTAAAACCTTCCACTCTTGAGTTATCATCAGTATAAGAATTTAGACACAACTCAGAAAGAAAGAAATCGTAATTTTTCTTCACATTATAAACATTTCTAACATGAAAAAGCAAAAAAAAAATTGACAATTTTCTAGATTATTTTTATTATTATTTTAGAGATTTCATCTAAGAGGGAGAGGAGAAAAGAAATCTCAGAATTCCAGATGATGTCAATAGTAGATTAGAAAACCGAGAGGTGAACCGCGATTGGAATTAGATGTACACCTTCTTTGGAATTATTTGGAATTACTTTGGAATTCATTAGATAATCTATTGTCATCTATTGTCTTCTACTTGGAAATGAAAGTGGAAGTGGAAGTAGGTGTGCACGATATTAGGTCACGGTTCACTCCTCGGAAAAAACTTACTGTTTAAATTTGAAATGTTAAAGAGAAGAGTTTTCTGATAATCGAAAAATTAATTACTTAAATGGATAATAATAGTTTATATTTAATTTTACAAATGATAAAATGAAATTGTATTTAGTTGGTAAAAGGCCAAAAAAACCAAATGTTGGCACCTTTCAAAACAACAACAACACAAAAAAGAAAGAAAGCAAAACGATCGTTCAAATTTATGTTTCAATAAATTATTTAAGAAAATATAAATATATTTTTCTAAAATTAATTTTCATACAGAGTTTCCTAGTTCCATGGTCATCTTTTCTTTGGAGACCACAATATTAAACTGTTATAATTTTTCATTATTTTTCAGCATCTAAATGAGGGGAGTCCGAGTTTACGTGAGTTCAAACTTTCTTAACTTATTACAATAAATAAAAAACATTTAAAATAATCCATCATCATCATTGAGTATACAGTCCTAAGACTGGTTTGATGCAACAATCCGTCTCCACTGACTCTGTCCCCCGCCAGCTGTTTGACCTCTCTAAATGTCTGGCATCCCATATCCCCAATTATTTGGTTGAAATATTCTAATCTGGGTCTTCCCCTTCCCCTTTTCTTTCCCACCTCCCCTCCAAGATATCCCTAAGCAGTCCCCCATGTCTCAGCGTGTGCCCCTCTTCTCTTCTTCAGACTCTTCCACAAGGTTCTTCTTTCTCCGATTCTTCCAAGAACTTCTTCATTTGTAATTTTATCCATCCATTTGATATTCATCATTCTTCTGTAGCACCACATTTCGAAATAATAAGCATTTTTAATAGACCTACTGTAAATATTTATTTAATTTTGTCTATTTTTTGAATACTATATGTGTATCGTCATACCTTGTTTAAAAAGGGTTGAAATATCATATGAATTGTGCAAGTGAAAAGGACTCTTATCTTCACCGACCAGTTTTTTACAGAAAAGACAAAAATGTGAAATATAATATAAATAAACATATAATATATATATAATATTCAAAAATTTATAACTCAGTCAATTTTTGGAATTATTGGGCGAGACAAAAGTTCAGTTGATTTGTAGAAACAGGATATCCTTTAGCTCGATTTTGACCAGGGTGAAGATAATATTTTTGACCTCTCCTCCAATTTAGGTGGAAGAGGCGATTGGGACAAAAATGAGAACAGAACTTGGGCTGATGGATCGCCAAAACTAAAGAAATTTTATATTTATTATTACTAAGAAATTTACATTTTAAAGGTTATTTATTTGAAAAACACTAATAACTTCGTTGAAAATTCTTTAAAAAATATGAAATTAATAGATATTATAAAACAATTAATTATTAATAATTTAATTCAATTTTGAACGAAATCGATTCAGTACATTTTGAGAAAATCGTCAAAAACCACGAAAACCGTCTATGAAAGGCCGTTTTAGAAACAATTTAAAATTCACCTCCATGTCACAAGTCTATGTTTCATTTCGTATGACTTTTTTAACTTTTTTTCAAAGGCATCTCCTGCTTTCAAAAAACATCGTTTGCTAGACTGCTCAGTTGGTTTTTGACGATTTTCTCAAAATATACTGAATCGATTTCGTCTAAAATTAAATTAAATTATTAATAATTAATTGTTTTATAATATCTATTAATTTCATATTTTTTAAAAAGGTTTCTAACGGAGCTTTAGCGTTTTTTCAAATTGGACTTCAAATAAACTAACCTTTAAAATGTAAATTTCTTAGTAATAATTATTTGATATAAAAGATAAATGAAAATAACAAACAGATATAAAATTTCAATAAATTTAATTAAATATGTAATGAGAAAAAAAAATAAAACTTAGTGCTATTCTAGTTCCCTGAGAGAAGAAATTGAATCTTTTCAAAAAATTTCTTTTCATATACAAAATTCTTAACTCAAAATGCTATTTTCTTATATTAAAAAGGTACTATAAATCTCCAGATACACTAATAAAGGTCTAAGGGAAAGAAGGAAAATATATAAACAATTTAAAGATTTGCGGATGATATCGTTCTGACAGCAACATCACTAGATGATATGGTAATAATGATTGAAGATATGAACAAAGCAAGTGAAAATATAGGCTTAAGAATGAATAACAAACAAATCTTTTATATTAACAAATGCTATACAGAAAGATATTGAATACGAGGCAAGCAAACCACCTATTGTTTGCAAAAGTAACATCTACATACCTGGGACAAAAACTATCTTTTAAAGAGAAGACCAAACATGAAGTTAACAGAAGAATAGGCATCAGCCTGGAAACAAGTTCTGGTCCCTAAAATTCATATTAAAAAATAAGCAAATTAAACTGGACCACAAAGATCAAAACTCTGAAAACATGTGTATTTCCTACATTACTATATGGAAGTCAAACATGGTCGCCTACTGAATTAACGGTACATAAAACTCGAGATAGCCCAAAGAAATATGATCCGAAGTATCCTCGGCTACAGAAAAGTAGACAGACATAAAATAGAAGATATATATAGAATTACAAAAATGAGAAATATTGCAGCATTGACTTAAGAAAAAGTAAATGGAGATGGGCGGGGCATATTGCTAGAAATGACAGGCATGAAAGATGGCCAAAAATTCTAACTGAGTGGTGTCCCCTAGTGCAGGAAAAGATCAGCGAGGAAGACCACCAAGAAGATGGAATGACGAACTAGTGAGAGTGACTGGAGTCGAATGGATGAGAGTGGCAAGAAACGAGAGACACTTGGAACACCATGGGAGAGGCCGAAGCCCCTCGGGGCCTGGTTCCTTTTATAACTTGTACATAGTTTAAATTAAAAATGAAAACAAATGTATTTTATTATAGTTAAAAAATAAAAATGATGATTGTAATAATAATGATACTAAATAATTAAAAATGTATATACAATGTTAAATGTAAAATGCAATTTGAACCAATAAAGGCTTAAAAATAAAAATAAAAAATAAATAAATCTCCAGATAGATGAAATCGATAAAATAAGATCGATTTACTTCTCTGATTTTATAATTATTTTGGTCTGTTATATCGAGAGGCTGGTCGCAAGCATAACCGGAGCCATTTATTATGGATTCAACAAATCCATTTCATGTCCAGCAGTAGTGAAATATTATATCTTTTAACATTATAATTTGATATATTTAAATGCACGATTATATAATATAATAAACAACTAAACAAAATAATTTAAAAAAAAAGATATTCCTATTCTTTATATTATATAGAAAAAACCTTGGGCCGGCAATCGCGGACCCCAAGACTCTGAGAGCAGAGTAAAAGCCATATGATCGAGTTATTAGTTTTAAATAAACAATTTTAGCATTAAATGATTAAAAAATATAATACAGAATATTGGCTTATCTGAGACAAAGAATACTATGGTATAAGGAGTTCATGCTAATAGTGCCATTCAAGAAGCAAACCTCTTCTCTTTATTCCTAAATTTGCATATCTGGCTTGCTAGATCATTTTGTGTGGTGTAGTAAATTACATTTATGAATCGAATTTGAGATAAAGTTCTTGTTAGTATAACAGTATTATTGTTTAATTTTGTTTTTTAGGGTGGTAGTGAGTTTTTTTTAAACCGTAGGATCCAAGTGGTAGATAAAATGGTTTATTGATTAATAAGCTGAAAGTAGGTGGGTCTTTAAAAATCGTCGTATAAATTAAAATAAAACAAAAGTTAATTATTTATTTTTTATTTTTTATTGAAGAAATATTTTATTTTCATATTATTCTCTTTATTTTAGAAATACATTGATATTTGTTGTATTGACGGAAATTAATTTTAATAAAAAAAATAAAAAAATACATTAAGGACAAACTTGACCTACTTTTTATTTTTACTCAACTGGCTTAACTCCAGAAAAAGTAAAATTCTCACCCTATTAATTATTATTGTCCCGTTAGAGGACATTATAATTGAGGAATGAAAATAAGTCCAAATATTTCAAATACTAGATGAAAACTAAAATTCGAGAAGATTTTTAAAATAGTATACTACTTTACATTGTTGTTTTAAATCTTATCTTTATATTATTAAATGAGCAATTCTTGTATATATATATATATATATATATAATATATATATATATATACTCGTATATATACATACAATAGGATTCTCGAAAATGGCTCTAGCGATTTCGCTAAATTTTGTGTACTTATCAAGTCTGATGAGTTATTAGTTGTGTCAAATTTTTAATCCGATTGAAATAAAGGAAGAGAGTTTACAAATTAGTCATGTCGTAAAATAAATATTTTAATCGTCCAGATTCATCTTCGGTAAGTCGCAGAGTCTTGAAATTTGAAATTTAAGCTATCTAGAAGCTACAATAAGTATCACAAGATTTTGGCTAAAAAAGAAGTACCGAGAAGTTTATGTTTACGTACGTAAGAATGTACTCACCTGCGTTCTCAACCATAAATCTCAGAGCTACGAATTTCGAAACTTAAGCTCGATATAGGCTAGAATGGATTTAAAAAGCTTTTAAATTAAATTGAAAGTTTTTGCCGAGAGTAGCAGAATTTTTATATATTGGAAGAAGACAATAAAAGAGTGTGTCTTCTGCTGGAATTATATATAGTTATAAATAAATAAAATTTATAATTCCAGCAGGAGACACACTCTTGTTATTGTCTCCTTCAAAAAGCTTCTAGTTGAAATCGGAATACCGGAAGTTGACATTTACATGAAAGATTTTTCGTTTTTTTTTTTTATTTTCTCACTAACGATTTTTTTTAAACTGGTGTACCTACTTATCAAGTGTCATGAGTTATTAGTTGTATATAGACTTTAATCCGATTGAAATAAAGGAAGGGGGTGTAAATTAAGAGTGTAGTAAAATAAATATTTTAATCATTCATATATCGTCTTGGGTAAGTCGCAGAGCCTTGAAATTTGAAACTTAAGCTATTTAGAGGCAAAAAGTTACCGAGCATCGCTCGGAGCTCCAGGCACTTTCGCTTAAATGACAAATTTTTTATCATTTTCTGGTATGTAATCCTTATTATTAAAGAAATTTGTTTTGAATATAAAAATTAAGAGTCAATCAAGTCCTTTGTCAGTAAAATTACCTGTCAAAATTTTGCTAATCGATTTAACTTGTAAATTGCTCAAACAATAGTAGAAGATTATACAATCAATTGTAATTATATTTGTAATTGATTTCAGGTGGAAAGAGTTCAATAGTACAAGTGAAATTTACTTTCTTTTTCTTTCTTTTTTCTTTATTTTTTTTTTGATTTTCCATTGACAATAGGCACAATCCCACCACTTATAAAATCAGTCGAGAGGTGAACTTCTACCCTTGTTTGGATCGATTGCATCGAGCGTTGGAAATTTTCCATTGCTCTCTCTTCTCGCCTCTGCAAGAGTAAATAGAATGGCAGTTTAATCTTTGTGAAGCTGTTGCTAGATACTCTATTTATATATAGGTATATTATATTATATATGGATTTATTATACTAAGCAATAAAAATTTCAAAACAAAAAAAATAAATGAAATTATTTCATCTTGAAAAAAAACAAAAGTGAAAACTCTCGGTAGATTTTTAAAATTTGTCATTTTTTGTCAGTGAAGCTAGAATGTTGAAACTTGGTACAAAGGTGCAACAAAATATTGTTAAAATTGTGTGCCAAATTTTATATTCAAAACATATACATTTTATGAATCGCCCTCGATGGATCGTACTTAGTACATTTGGCGAGTAATGAAGACTATAGCTCGCTTATATAGTTTGTTTAGCACCGACTTCAAAAAGTGATTTCATGTAACAATTTCATCGTTTAGTTGTAACTAAATTAGATAATTATTTTATTCATAAGAATTTTGCTGGCTTGGTGTGTATTGGATATATTAATTTTTTATTGTTAAAGGATAAATAAAATTGAATTGCTTCTTTCCAGTAATTTATTTTATTATTCAAATGGTTAATCCAAATATTTCGAGAGCGCTTTCGGCATCTCTTCCTCAGTGGAAACTGTGGGACAACATAATAGGCAAGTCAGTGAGTTATTATAAATTACAGATGTCAAAAGGTACTCACCCACTCTCCCACCAATGTGCTGACCCCATCAGTTTGTACAGAACATTGATAAAAGCTTGATTAAACACCACACATTATATATACATATATACAAATTCAAACTGAGATAACATATGAGTATATACAACTATTTACATCTATTCACAATGAAGTCCGAATGAAATTTAAAAAATCTAAAAATAATCAGTACTCGAGCTGGTTTAAATTTAATATGAAACAATTAATATTAATGACCAGTCAAGGGAAGGTCAACGACCACAATATTGTCTACGTTTTGACACGCGGAATTAATTTATAAAAATCATAAATGTTTATTTTTTTATTTTTTTATGATTTGGTTCGAATCCCGGCTGATCCTTTTGTCTATAATATAAAAATATTTTCTTCGTTCCCTAATTTAATTTAATTATATTTACTTTTCGATTTAGTTTAAAAATATTTTAGGACACCAAGAGATTTTAGGAGTTTCAAGAAAAATAATTTAGAATTACACACAACTATGCCTTAGAGGCAACTGTGGGTCAGTGGCTAGAGTGTTGGGTCGCCGACTCGGAGATCGCCGGTTCGAGACTGAGTCCTCGGCAGATAGATATTTGCAGTCGCCTCCTCTTGGAAAGTAATGGCAACCTGCCAAGAGTACAACTGCCAAGTGACCTCTCCAAATTGGCGGTTAGGAAACGGCGATAAAAAGTAGGTCCCGTATACTCTGTGTAAAACAACTAAACACACTCAGCACAGGTATATGGGGAGAGGCGCCGACACCCGTTTCCGGGTATGGCATCTTGTAAGAAGAACGAATATGCCTTGGGAGGTATGATACTTCAAAAGTACCCCCGTGAAACACAAAGCTAGATACAGATATAATTATTACTATGTATAGCCAAATGCATTTATGTGTGAGCCTTATTATTTTTATTTATTCCAAATATGAACGTAATATAGAATTGTTTATTAAATCGTCGCCTTAGCTAGTACACCTACAACTCACAACAAGGAAATTTCACAGGACAGAGAAAAAACAAACAAAATTGTTATAGAAAGAAACTATTTTTCACATTTTTTTTCTACAACATACGATCGTAATTTTGGTAGAAGTTGACTTTGGATGATGCTGTATCTCTTATATAATATATCATATATTATGATAAAAATGGAGTCAGCAGTTTACACTCTAAGCCGACGAAATTCTATTTATATTCTTTGAAATGTCATTAACTGATACACAATTGAATTTTCATCAATTTAAACATTTTTTCATAATGTAATGATGTAAAACATTACGTTATACGTTTATGTTTAATTTACTTGTAGGAAATTAATTGATTGAGTAACAAAGATTATATTGACCTTGTAAGCAATCCTATCATATATACTATCAAGTCTGATTGTGGGAAAATAAAACCATTTGAAATAAAAAAAAAATGTACAAAAAATACATTAAAGTAAAAAATATATACGAATTATATGATCTTAGATAAATAAATAAATATTACATATTAACTGTGTTACGATTGATGATGACGATGAGGATGTAATGAATCATTAAAAAAATATATCTCTGAAAATAAATATTTATTTGATGATATTATTTTACTCTTGAAATCTAAGCAATGAATGCCAAAAATACAAAAATAAATTGAAATAAACAAAATACCTATGTAGAGGCATTTAAAATTGATTATGCCAATTTCCTTTGCAATAAATCATTTGGAATAGCAGATGTTGAAACTTTTTTCGAAATTCTAGGTGAATTCTTGGGATTTCGTACTCATTTACGGAAAATGAATCATCCATCTAACATTCTAAGATCTAAGGGCTCGTCACACTGACGGTTTTAACGAAGCGTTTTTTAACCGACTTCAAAAAAGGAGAAGGTTATCAATTCGACTGAATTTTTTTTTGGTCTATGTTACCTGTTTTCTTCAGCCAATTATGGACCAATTCTCGATGATTTTTTTGCATTGGGTTCAGTCAACTTTCCGATTGGTCCCGTTTTTTTTATTGGTATTGTATACTTTTTGATATGTATGTTCAGGCATAACTTCTTTGTTTATGGATCGATTTCGATGATTCTTTTTTTATTGAAGAGGGTACCTTAGGTGAGTCCTCATATTAATTGGTCAAGTTCGATGATATGATCAACGACGGAAATAACGTAAATCTCCAATTCTTATGAGCAAATAATCGAAATGATTATAAATAAAATCTTTTATAAAAAAAAAACAATCTTAAAACTTTCATTTAAAACCCGCAAAAGCCTCGAGAGAATTTCTATATTTGTGAATTGAATTTTATTATCATTTTCTGATTCCTTCGCCCGGCGCTTTCTCTTACGAGATGCATGCAAGGTATTACATTAAGTCACTATTAATAACATCACTAAAAAGAGAAAAATAAAATAATTTTTATAAAAAAATTAAAACCGACTTCAAAAAAATTAAATCCAACAAATAAAATAATAAGAACTCAAAAATCAAATCAAATGCACTAAAAGGCATAAAATAATTATCTAATTTAGTTACAGCTAAACGACGAAATTTTTGAAAGTCGTGTGCTAAACTAACTATATAAGCGAGCTTACCCGCCAAACGTAGTAAGTAAGATCCGTCGAATGCGATTCATAAAATGTATGTTTAGCACCGACTTCAAAAAAGTGATTTCATGTAAAATTCTTCGATTTAGTTGTAACTAAATTAGACAATTATTTTATGCCTTTTAGTGCATTTGATTTGATTTTTGAGTTCTTATTATTTTATTTGTTGGATTTAATTTTTTGAAGTCGGTTTGATTTTTTTATAAAAATTATTTATATCCTTTTTGTTCGTTAAGCCCTACCTAGCTTCTTAAACTTCTCTTTAAATAACTTTAAATAAAAGCTGTATTAAATTATCCATTTTCATAATTCAAAAGGAATTTTTAGCTCTGAATTGTATAATTTAAACGCACAAAGTACACAGGCTAAGTTTGAGCATTGGCTGCACGCACGATGTACACTACTATTTACACGAACAATTTCGACCCATATTGGACCTCTCTGCAAGCTCAGCACAGAGCCGAAATTTCACACATGTAATTACGTAATTGACCTTGTGAAAAGTACTAAATTTCAATAATATAGCATAATAGATTCATGAGATATGGACCTAGGAAAATACATGACATATTTGAATTGAACTTACTTACTATTTTCTCGAATTAATTGTTCTTGGCGAATTTAACTTTGGCAGCGCCCTAGATTTCCTATTTTTCGAACTTGCCCTTTTTTCACACAGATGTTTTGAGTAGAATTCTGTTTACAATTTTGTTCAAGGAATGTCAACAGAAACAAATGGACATGGATTAAAAAACGCTTTAGAAAACCTTCCATGTGAACAAACGATTAAGGTCTTGTTGCCCGTTATATATCCTTGAGAAAGGTGTTAAATGAGTAGGTATCACTCTCAAGAAAGATTAAAGGGTCCATTTATAAAATTAAAAGTGAATTTATCTTAACTTTCACATAATTATTTTATCAGGTCCATCGTTTTCCTTTCATTTGGTTTTGTAAAGATGAAATGGGTTGAATATGCCTTTGTGAGAGCCAGAGAGCCTAGAACATTTTTTATTTTTTAAATATGAAATAATATTTTACAATTAAAAATGTGATTCTTTCACCTTATAGGACTCAAACACATTGTAAGGTAGATGTTATTATCAAAAGATACCTAATTAAAATATTTAATCTTTTTCATAATTATAACTAAAGTGTTTTATAAACTTCGTATTTGTTTTAAAAATATACAGAAAATATATTTTAAACATTGTTCTATTATAAATATCAACGTAAAAGTACTTTAATACTAAGAAATTTGCGAAATATCACACCTAGGGAGAAAACCTTCTAATTAAATTCTCAATCTTCATATTTATTGTTACTAGCTGAATGACCCGGCCCCTAAACCTAACTCGTCTTAACTCAATAAAGTTGGACTCGTGGAATACTCTCAGATCTTTTTATTAAGAGCCTTCACTTTACTAAATTTTAACTTTCTTAGTTTTTTGAGCTTTGTATTGTAATTTTTCCTAGACTCCCTCTTCCGATATTTTAGGCCCTGAAAATCTGACTTGAGTCATTACATGCTTGTGAAGCTCTTTGGAAGATATGGGATGTGAGTATCAATTTTCATTTAATTGAAGTTTACAACTAACTAATTTGTACGTAAAAACGTGATTCCATCTCACCCTTCCAAATTTTAAAATGTTGATTTTCTCATAAGTTTGATGGCATTTTTTGTAAAATTTCAAATCTTTTATATTACCAAGAAATAGATTTTAATTTTCGGACACATCTAATTTCCCAATATGCTATTCTTTCTTCTAATGCATTGTTTCTCAAACTTTTTCGAATGCGGAACCCTTTTCCGTTTGGAGGGAAAGCGTGGAACCCGTCAATCTTGTGATTCGAGTTAAAGCGTTATTATGAGAATGGGATTCACATAACTAATCCAAAATTCCACCTTCCTTTTGAACTCTAGAATTTTTTCACCTGTCAGTGAATTTTTGCAGTAATCCTTGGCGAGTTTCCATGGAACCCCAGGGTTCCGTGGAACACAGTTTGAGAAACACTTCTGATGGATTAGAAACCGTGTGAAAGTTCTTTGTTGTCAAAAATATTTACACTTAAACAGGTATATCATGTAATAATATAGAATATAATGTGAAGTATTCGACGCCTGCCTAAGTAGACATACCCTTAACTGAACTGGCCAAATCAGTTGTATAACTAGCAGGGGCTCCCATTATACGTGTTGTGGCTTTTAAATGAAGCGGCTTGTTGATACTGGCAAACTGCGAGCGTGCTGCGATCAGGTTTGAACTTGATTGTCTCTGGGGATGCTTCTCCTACTTTCTGATCGCCTCTTTTAAATTCACTCTTATTACGTTACTACATAATATATGAGGTATGATGAAATGTTGTAATCGAGCATTAAGAAGATTTTTTTTACTTTCTATTTTCGAAATTTCTAAAAAACGGCTGAAATTCGTCCTATTAGTTCTTTTTGTAAAAAAAAACTTTGAAACGTGAAAAAATGTTGTGGCCGCAGTAATTTAGGCTAAGTGCATATAAAGACGCCAATCAGTATTTCGCACGAAGCCGAAAAAGGCACGTCGGCGCGTTCCTGCACTTAAAATAAATCAAACAAATCACTGGTCTTATCGGTCATTTGAGTCTCGAAATGACTAAAAACAATATTGTCACTATATCAGATATGACTGCTAGCTGTTGAAAAAGTCTTAGGATAGTTTCCCCTTCACTCACAATGCAAATAAATATTTATTAGCAATATGCATTCTATTAAAATATGTTTGAAGAGTTTGAAGGCTGCCACTCCCAATAATCTCTTTAGCGTTTAAACCTTTACAAACTATTATCATTTGATTCGAAAAGTTTCAATGTTTTGTTTTTTGTTTTTGTTTTTTGCTTATTGATATTTAAAATTTTCTGAAACGTAGTCAAAATCATTTTCAAACAAGGTCTTTGCTATCTCTCTATCGGTGTGTTTATTTGTTTGAATTCCCATCAAGAAGAAAACAAATCAAAGAATTGTCGATATGAGGTTAATATGCTTGTATTTCCAAAACAAAAAATTATTTAGATGTTTGTCAAGAACTTGAGATGAAAAATAAGAAAATATCAAAAAAATAGAATTGTTATATGGAGAGATTACGAAGGATATGATAATGAGCTGAAATTTAACACACAAGTTTGTATTACTGTGAAATTTTACGATAAAGTTGCAGTGCACCTCTCTTATGTATTCTATTTCAAAACATACAATGGACGTATACCTGGCTTTAGCCTGTTACGTGACAAAAAAACGGTCATCATCACTCACCCACAAACTAACCTTATTTGAAGGGTTCAGTATGCAATTAGTGAACGATATTAAACGTAAAAAATGAAAACACAGTCTTTTAAAAATTAATTGTATAAAAGGTTAAAATAAGTGGCACCCACTTTGTCAAAATCAGTATAACAATAGTCACTTTCAGAGAAAATATGACTTAAATTCAGTTCTGAACTCTCGATAATTTACTTAACTTACATGGTCAATTATGGTTTTGGGAGGCGAAAGAAATTGTAACTGTTGACAATAAACAATAATTAATTAAATTAAAATAATTTTTGCTTATTATCTATATTTCAATCCCTTTTGGTTATAAATTACACATAGATATACATATACATATATGTCTCATACAGCACTAAACTATAGTAAGATAAAAGTATAAACAGAGGCGTAGCTACGGCAGTATCGGCCGTAGCAATAATAAGAGCCCCCGGGCTACAGGGTGTACGTGTGTAAGGAAATATTTGCCGCAGTCGGGTAGAAGGGACCTCGACAAATTTTGATACAGGTCTAGTTTAGGACAAGCTACGCCACTGAGTGAGAAATGAAATTTTTTTTTATCGTGGGAAAAAAATTTTGTTTGGGTGATGGACCGTGTGGGTCTATTTTCTAGTTTCTCCGTTCAAATAACGTTAGCTCACTATGGAATCTGAGGGTAAACAAAAACAGCTGATTAGACGAGGGATCGTCACGTTTTTTTCATGCTAAATTGTGATGGCTGATAAATACTAAATATTTTAGATCATAAACTAAGAAACACAGTTTAAGTATACTTATGTGAGTACTTTCGATAAAAACAATTTTGATTGTAGTAAACTAATTAATATAAAAATCTTTTTAAACCAGCCTTCATTTGGAAGTTTTTATTTCAATTACATACTACATATAAAAACTGAATTTTCTTTTTGCAATAAAAACCCTTTTTTGTTAAAAGTTGAGATTTTTAAAGATCTTTACGTTTCACTGTTGAATATTGTTATAGCAAGCTAGCTATCATTGGGTCTGTTATTTCTAATGGGTTCGATTACCCGATTGGATATAGAAAATTCGTTTTGGTTGTTATAGCTATCATTCATGTGACTAGCTAATTAAAAAGTCTGATGATGAAGGTCAAAACTTCGAAACTATAGTCTCAAACAAATAAATTATATAACAGGTCTGTAACTTTAAAATGCGGGGTTTTTCATTAAAAATACACAATAATTTAGACAAAATGGAAATTCGGTGTCTTCAAACTGTTCCGGTCGATTTTCACGTTTTTTTGTCACTGACATTGAAATCACCGCTTCTGGATCATTTAAACCACCGTTCGCAAGTGTCGACAGATAGAGTATCTGCAACGTATGTTTCCTCAAGTATTCGATGTGCTTTTGCTGCTTTTTTCTTCTGATTGAATAAGAAAATAGCACGTGGCGAAATGCTCTTTGTTTGCCTCAAAATTCGACAAGTTTACCACCGAAAAAAGTATGCTACTAACTCTTCAACGTTTAAACAAATATGACGTTTTGAAGCTTGCTGTCATAGCTACAAAACGACATATTGGTTATGGTTCCAGAATCTATAGGATTTGTGGGCCATCTATTGGAAATAAACCCGCATTTTAAAGTTACGGGCCTGGTATATGTTTATTTGCATCAGGCAGTGTATCATTGATTTTTCTTTATGAATCAACAAATCTGCTACTCTAAGCAAAGCAAAATCTTTTCAATTAAATAAATAATACTGATGATATTAGTGTTTTTCTAAGTTAATATTACATCCATAAAACTGTTTCTCAAAGCCTCAAAACTAAAAATTTTCTATAAAGATTGTGGGTTAAAATTGGTCTATTATTGTTTATATTAGGCTATAAATATTCAATCCTGGTATACTTTACTATAGTATAGTGAGGTTGTGAGAAGTGATAGTATAATAGTAGGGACTGTGTGTAGATGGGTGGACTGTATATGTTATGGCTTGTGTGATTTGAGGGGCTTCGGCCGCTCTCAGCTGATGAGGGGGGGATAAGTCCCGAGCAGCTGATTGCACGAGTCAGCGAAAGGGATAGGCGGGGAAGAGCGGTCGGGATCCCCCACTCTAGACCGCGACCGTCCCTCCCCTCCACGGTGCAATCAGCTCCGCTATTTTGAATTCAGCCGTCGAAGACAACCAGTCACAAACGAGAGTCCAACAGGAATAGATCTCTCTTTTTTTCTAAAGTTTTTTTTTTAAGTGTACAGCAATCACTTGATTACAATTGATCGAGCGAAAAAGAGCAAAAAACTACACACAAAAAAATAAGAATCTCATGTTATTATTTTTTTAATAAAAAAAAAATTTCTTTAACAAAAACAAAACAACCCACATAGATATTTTAACAAAAGACGCCATTTTATATTTTTTATTTTGTTTGAAAAAATATATATTTAAATTAAATTCAAAAAAAAATTTTTTTTTTAATAAAGTTTACTAGAATTTGTGATTTCTTGAAGCCTAAAAGTGAATTCAATTTAATGTGCAATTCTTCTCAATCTACATTGTGCTACATTCAATCACTCAAGGTATGTGGAATGTTTTGTTTATTTTTATTTTTTTTTATCTGTTTTGTGTGGAAGAGGTTCGATTAAACAGCCAGGGGCATCCACCTCCGAAGAGTGGGGGACTAGTACAAAAACAAACCTTTGACAAGTTAATACAAGAATTTCTCCATTGACCATTTCTAAGATCGATGCTCTTTTCAAATTCAAAACTAATTTCATGCTGAATCATCAAGTGGGAAAAATATTTTATTCAAAATAATAAACATAACCTTAAATCCTGAATTTCGATTAAAATGTATAATTCTTCGTACATATTTACGCTTTAGATAAATAAAAACAAAATTTAATTTAATTTTGGCGTTTCATTTCTTTTATTTGAGATATTTTCATGCTTTTAAAATGATACGCTCAAATTAGTTATGATTTTAAGAACGTGAAAAAGTATCAAATAAAAGGGACGAAACGTTGTAATTTAATTTTCTTTTGATTTACCTGAAGTTTGAAATAATATTAAAAATTTAAAAAGGATGGACACTAATCTCATCTGAAAAAGTGCACAATAATTCTTAAACACACTTAATTTATTAATTTATTTCATAGTAAAAAATTAAGTTTAGTCTTATCACATGAAAAATAAGAAAAAAATTTAATTAGAAAAGACAATTTCATAAAAGTCTTAGAATTGTAGATAAATAATGTAAAAATTTTCATGTGAGTTACTCTGTATATATAATATAATACAATATTTATTAGTGAAAAAGTATCAAATAAAAGAGACGAAACGTTGCAATTTTATTTTTTTTGATTTACCTGAAGTTTGAAATCATATTAAAAATTTAAAAAGGATGGACACTAATCTCATCCAAAAAAGTGCACAATAATTCTTAAACACACTTAATTTATTAATTTATTTCATAGTAAAAAATTAAGTTTAGGCTTATCACATGAAAAATAAGAAAATAATTTAATTAGAAAAGACAATATCCTAAAAGTCTTAGAATTGAATTGTAGATAAATAATTTACAATTTTTCATGTGAGTTACTCTGTATATATAATACAATTTTTATTAGTTAATTTGATTTCTTCTGGTTAGACATTTATTTTATAAATATATAATTATAAGTAGGCTAAATTGAAAGGCAGTCCATAAATTATTTACTTTTATTCAATTTGCGACGTTTCGGACTTTTTTCTCTCCTTCTTCAGGGTCTACAAAATAAAAAATGAATGATTATAATTGCAACCAAGTCCCATTTTTTATTTTGTGAGCCCTGAAGAAGAAGAAAGGTCTCCGAAACGTCGCAAATTGAATAAAAGTAAACAATTTATGGACTGCGTTTCATTAAAACCTACTTATTTCGCTTACCAGTCTGTCTTTCTAAGAAAATAAATAAAATTATTTAATTATAATTTTTATTTGAAACATGATATTTCGGTCTCTTCTTGAGTGATTTTCAAAAGTTAATGGAAATAATAAGTTTTAAGGCTCCCAAAATCGAGACTAACATCACAGTTTTAATTTAATATTCCAATTAATTTTATTTTATTAGAAAAAAAATAATGAATGTATCTTCTGCTTCTTATAATAATAATATATAATCTCTACTTGTTTACATCAAGCCAAAGATACACACCATAATTTTTTCCTAATAGATTTAATCACTCAGCTACTCACTGTACAAAACTTTTTTAATTTAAAAAATATTATATTTTCACCGTGAGTAGTTTTATCCCAAAGAAGCTTCTCTAAATACTATAGTATTTATAATTTTTTAATTGGAGCTCTAGCTATCACTTTAATGATTGGAAATACTTTTTCCTGTTAGTCCACCCCACATGTTGAAAAAGAATTTAAAATCAACTGTTGTAAGCACCACAGGACTTTCACATTAGTTTCTCCCTTATTTGAAATCATAATAAAAAAATTCCTCATTCAAATTACTTCAATTTATATTTCCCCTAAGCCGTTTTGAGAAAACAGAACAAAAGACGTAATTGGAAAATACAAAAAATCTTCAAATAAATATGTAGATACTTTAGAACCTAATTTTAGCCAAAATATTGAGGTACCTCTTCTAGCCTCTAGATAGCTTAAGTTTAAAATCCCATAGCTCTGGAACTTACCGTAGTCGAGATATGAACGATTAAATTATTTATTTTGCGACACTCCTAATTTACATCCTATTCCTTTATTTCAATCGGATTAAAATTTATACACATCTAACAACTTATAACACTTGATAAATACACAAATTTAAAAAAAAAAAATCATTGTAGCCGTTTTCTAGAAAATCACAAAAAACCAAAGATCTTTCATGTACATATTATAAATGCCAACTTCTAGTGGTCCGATTTCAACCAAAAACTTGCTGTACCCTTTCTAGACTATATCTTAAGTTTCGAATTTCGTAGCTCAGAGACTTATGGTTGTGTATTTTATAATTTCACACACACACACACAAACACATTCATCAAAAAAATAAGAAGTAAAAAAGAAAATATCACTGTTCTACTGATAAAGGGAAATCTTAAAGTATTCTCTACATACCAACTAGCACTGAGAGAGGAGGAAAGAAGGAAGAGTACTATGTGCTTCCTTCATTGACCATTTTGAACCCTGAGGAAGGAGGGAAGATCCTCCGAAACGTCGGTTTCGAAACAATATTAAGGGAAAAATATTTCCAATAAATAATATTTGTTAGAAGTAGTTTCTTGTTTATTTCCGGACTCATCATCATTGAGTATACAGTCCTAAGACTGGTTTGATGCAACAATCCGTCTCCACTCGACTCTGTCCCCCCGCCAGCCGTTTAACCTCTCTAAATGTCTGGCATCCCATATCCCCAATTATTTGGTTGAAATATTCTAATCTGGTTCTTCCCCTTCCCCTTTTCTTTCCCACCTCCCCCTCCAAGATATCCCTAAGCAGTCCCCCAGCGTCTCAGTGTGTGCCCCATCATCTGACCTCTTCTCTTCTTCAGACTCTTCCACAAGGTTCTTCTTTCTCCGATTCTTCCAAGAACTTCTTCATTTGTAATTTTATCCATCCATTTGATATTCGTCATTCTTCTGTAGCACCACATTTCGAAAGCCTCTAATCTCTTTCTCTCCGCTTCTCTAATTGTCCAGGTTTCACATCCGGACTGCCTTCATCAAATCCTGAGATACTAATATATTAGGTACTTGAATAACAAGTCTTTCCCAGGTCAATAAATTGTGGTCTAGTAGAAGTCTCATTAGTGATTCTCCCTATATGCCACTTAGTCGTTGAGGGATCTGTACAAGACGACGAATCAATAGGAAATAGATCAATAGTTTTCCACAAATAAATAAATCTAACTATTTTCATTAGTAAGATATTTTTTAGGATTTTTTCTGGTTAAAAACCCCCTTTGGCCAAAATTAGAAAAATAATTTAAAAATTTAAAAATCGACGACGTTTTGATTCTTAATTTCTAATGAAAATTATCGAGATAAACAATCACTTAAAGCCAGTCGAATATAAAAGTGTTAAAAATTTTTACTTGACCATGTATGGTCAAGTATTGTAATCGTGCATGAAAAAAGTGGGTTTTTTGCTTCTTTTTTTCAAAATATCTCAGAAACGGCTAAAACTATTTTGATTAAAAAAATTGAGCGAAACCATGGCATTTCGGTCTACAAAAAAGCTCTAATAAGTGAACATCGAAAAAATTATATTTTTCGAGATAATAACTGTTTTGTCAAAATGTCTGTTAGTCTGTTATTCTGTGCTTTACCAAATTTTGTGGACGAGCTAGCTCAAAAACTAGTGTGAATTTCAAAACCAAATTTCACACGTAGTTTTGGTGCATTGAGATTAAGAGCTGGTTAGATTTTGGTGCATATCGACCCAAAATTAAAGGGGGTTGAGGGGGGGGGGTTAAAAATTAAAAATTAGGGGGATGGGCTCAAAAAATAAAAATCTAGGCTATTTGAGCAAACTCAACCGAATTTTGTATACATAATCTGGGCTACCAGAAGACTAAAAATGCAAAAACTAACCTCCCAAAATGGGGGGAAGGGGGTTGTAGCGTCAAAAATTAAAATCTAGGCCTTTGTACCAAACTCAACCAGAAGTGTATGGTAAAGTCAAGTGGATGGCCCCATCAGAACGTGTCAATTTATTAAACTATTCTTTAAAAGTATGTAATTTGTTTTAGTGATTGGTTATGGTCTTGAGAAACCACAATCCGTTAGCATATAGCGTAATTTAACTAACAATTACCAAGACTACAAAAATCTTGCAATTTGGTTTTGTTCAGCCCTATCTATTCTTGTAGTCTTGCAGGCAATTTGGTCATCTAAATTATAGACTTGTCTTAGTTTTGCAATTTCTTCTGGATTTTCAAATTTGGATTTTCTTATTTATTCTTTCTTATTTTAAGCTAAAATTTAGTAACTTCCTATATGTCGAAATTTTTAGAAAGTCTCGAAAGCATCATAATAACAACTTAATTTAACTTCTTTGATAATTATTTATCTTTATTTAAAATAATAAAGCTATAGGAAGATGATTCTCTCTATATACTCGTAATCATTGCATCTCGGTTTTGTAATTCCTCAAAAGATCTTGAGTCATGCTTGACGTCATGTATTAGATCTTTCGATATAGTATATGTATTTTGAAATTAAAAGAAATAATTTATCGCTATTGATTTCATTATATTGATAACATGATTCATTTATAAATCTAAAAATATCTGTATTTTATGTTATTCCTAAGAAAATATATTTTAATTATTTGTGATTATCCATAAATAGATATATACAATCCTATATTTATGGGTATATTAATATTAAAATTGCTATAACCCTTATAAAACTGTACCTGTCGCTTCAAAACCTATCCTAGATGACCAAGGATTGCGATAATCAGTTTAATAATTTAATAGTGAAAAAATTACTTGAAGAATAAAACTATTCCTGGGTCCTTGAATGACTAGTTATTATTTATTGAAAAGTAAAATTTGGGTTGCCTATTTTAAAAATGGCAAACTTACATTTTAAGTATATGGGAACAAAATATTTATTTTAGCTATTTGATTTAATTTTAATATTAATATAATAAAAAGAAAAATTCGAAAACATTATACATTTGATAGGTAACATAGAAAAATAAATTGACACGTTCTGATGTGGTCATCCACTTGAATTAACCATACACTTCTGGTTGAGTTTGGTACAAGGGCCTAGATTTTAGTTTTTTGACCCCCCCCCCGCCCTTATTTTTTTGGTTTGTTTTTGCATTTTTAGTGTTCTAGGGGCCCACTGATTACGTATACAAAATTTGGTTGAGTTTGCTCAAATGGCCTAGATTTTTATTTTTTGACCACCCACCACCCTAATTTTGGCGCCAGAAAAAAAAATATTTTCGTTATTTTAGGTTCATTTTATAATATATTTCATTTTTATCGGTTTTTTTAGTTTGAAAATCTTATAATTTTAATTCCCCCTTCCCCCTTAATTTTGGGTCCGATTTCAACCAAAATCGAATCAGCTCTTAATCTCAATGCACCAAAACTAGGTGTGAAATTTGCTTTTGATATTCACACTAGTTTTTGAGCTAGCTCGTCCACAAAATTTGCACAGACTGACAGACTTAACAGACATTTTGACAAAACAGTTATTATCTCGAAAAATATAATTTTTTCGATGTTCACTTATTAGTGCTTTTTTGTAGACCGAAATGCCATGGTTTCGCCCAATTTTTTTTATAAAAATAGTTTCAGCCGTTTTTGAGATATTTCAAAAAAAAAGAAGCAATAAAAACCTCTTTTTCATGCACGATTACAATACTTGACCCCAGGGCTGAACCCCGATTGGAATTAGGTGTACATGTCTTTGGAATTATGTGGAATTACTTTGGAATTCATTAGATAATGCCTCTTCATCTATTGTATTCTATTTAGAAATGAAAGTGGAAGTGGAAGTAGGTGTACACAATATTAGGTCGCGGTTCACCCCTCGACTTGACCATACCCTGTATGGTAAAGTAATAGATAAACAAAAAATTCCACCTCTCGCCGAGGAGTATATAGATTTCATTCAAAAATTTTAAAATTATTTTTATTGCTTATTCGTGTTCAGCAATGGCCGAAACATGGAGTAAAATATTTTTCAAGCAATTTTTTTTCTCTCCCTGCCTGTGGGTCTGTCAAAATAAAAAATTTTAAGAAAAACATAAAATTATATATTTACATTTGAAAAAATAATTATTAGACAAAATATTTTCATTTAAAACTGTTGCCATTTTTTATTAAAGATGAATGGCTAAGGTTTCATTTTTTAAAATCAACTGAGCTATCCAGTTTCATATTCAAATTATTTGAAACCTAAATCATTAAAAAATAATAATTTTCAAAGTAAATTGTACATATGTATATATTTAGCAAAAATTTAACGACAAAAAAACTTGCATTTGTAACTTGACCTAAAAATCTATTTTAATGTTTTGAGAAGGCGAGATCTTTTAAATCCTTTCGCAGCCTTTTTATGTCCTTAGTTCACAGTGAATTCATGTTGTTTCTTAATCGCGTTCTCTTCACAGTTCACATTGGCTCCCCCCATTTGCCTGGCCTGTAATCCTTCTCAGATGCCACGTCACACATAACACAGCACTTGTGAATGCAGTCTTTATCCCCCTTCTTTGCCTTGCCTTAAACATATATTATCCTGAAAGAGAAAGTGTCTGTTTCTTGCTAAACACATATTTTAATATTTTTTTCATAAAGCAAGCAAAATTTTCCTATATATTCATGGTTAACTATTGCTCAGAGGAGGATATATGATTCATCATAGGTGATTGCTTATTTATATAATAAGTCTTACTCACACTTGACAATAATCTTTTACGGCTTTAGTTATTATCCCTTGCATTTTATCCTCAATAGTTAACTATCCTGTTGCAAAATTATGAAGCAAACATTCTTTCCCACTAATGTATTTCTTTTTTAATTACCCCATTCAGTTACTTATTTAAAATCTTGGGGAAAAGGTGTTCTTAGTGAAAAAATTAATTAATTAGATAACAATATTATTTGTATTAGGTGAGAAAAAAGTATTTCAACATTTTTTTGTTTATTTTCTACGACATATTAGTTATGGAGCCAGAATCTATAGTCTATCTATCTTTGTGTGCCATCTATTGGAAATAAACCCGCATTTTAAAGTTACGGACCTGGTATATGTTTATTTGCATCAGTCAGTGTATCATTGATTTTTCTTTATGAATCAACAAATCTGCTACTCTAAGCAAAGCAAAATCTTTTCAATTAAATAAATAATACTAATATGATATTAGTGTTTTACTAAGTTAATATTACATTCATAAAACTGTTTCTCAAAGCCTCAAAATCAAAAATTTTCTATAAAGATTATGGGTTAAAATTTGTCTATTATTGTTTACATTAGGCTATAAATATTCACTACTGGTATACTTTACTAAAGTATAGTGAGATTATGAGAAGTGATAGTATATAAGCAAAATTTTCCTGAATATTCATGGTTAACTATTGCTCAGAGAAGGATATTATGATTCATCATAGGTGATTACTTATTTATTATATAATAAGTCTTACTCACACCTGACAATAATCTTTTACGGCTTTAGTTATTATCCCTTGCATTTTATCCTTAATAGTTAACTATCCTGTTGCAAAATTATGAAGTAAACATTCTTTCCCTCTAATGTATTTCTTTTTTAATTACTCCATTCAGTTACTTATTTAAAATCTTGGGAAAAATGTGTTCTTGTTTTCTTAGAGATAAATAATGATAATAAAACTTACGCAATTAGAGAGAAATCTTAAAAGGTGAAAAAAAATTAATTAATTAGATAACAATATTATTTGTATTAGATGAGAAAAAAGTATTTCAACATTTTTTTGTTTATTATCTAGGCCTCATTTTTTTTTTTGTTTTTATTGAATAAGTTAATTACAAAATTCTCATTTGAACCACACACCTGTGTATTTTATTTTCCCCTACCTTATTAATATGCCGTGACGTCAGATGTCGGCGTTGACAATTTTATTCCATGGAAAATGTATACGGTGAATTTTCAATTGAATAAAAATTATGCTTTGTTTCTCAAAGACAAAAACTTAAACTTATTTATTTCTGAAGATGTTTTCTCACATTACTGAAAAATATTATACAAATTTTTTTACTATACCATACCTACAGGGTATGGTCAAGTATTGTAATAGCACATGAAAAAAGTGTTTTTTGCTTCTTTTTTTCGAAATATCTAAAAAACGGCTTAAACTATTTTGATTAAAAAAATTGAGCTAAACCATGGCATTTCGGTCTACAAAAATGCTCTAATAAGTGAACATCGAAAAAATTATATTTTTCGAGATAATAATTGTTTTGTCAAAATGTCTGTTAGTCTACTTAGTTACCAAAATTTTTTTTCAATTAAAAATCCTTCAATTTTTCAAGACCTGCATGCATAGAACCTTCGGATCCGAACCAACCCCTAAAATTTCTTATTTTCACGATGTTTAGGTCAATATGGCCCAGTTATGTATAATAAAAATCCGAGATGCGAATGCAATAATTTAACTTTCATTATATTCTAAGTGAAAGTAAAAAAATGTTCTAACTGTGTAAGATATTTTGAATTTAATATAAAGGGTACGATTGAATAGATTTTTTTTAAATCCATGCTTACTAGCTAGTCTAGATGGACATGTTTTACTTTTACTTTTATTTTAAACTATATTTCATCTACTATACCTACTATACTAACATATGTTTCTTATCAATTCATTTTTATGAATGCCAAATGATACATACTTTTAGTTTATTTCCGTTTCAATCATATTTATATTCAGATTATTATTAGAATTAGATCATCAAAAGATGATGCTAAAAATTGATCCGCATCCTGTATAATAGTAGTGACGCTAAGTTTAGAAAATAAATAAAAGCCAGAGATCCGGGATGGTCTTAATACAAAATCTTATACCAGACATTAAAAAATAAAAATAAATTCCATCGAATTTTCTCAAAATCTTTTTAGGTGTTTCTAGGACTTTTTACAAACGTAAAAATGACCCTGGTGTCTTTACAGTGTTTATTTGGCTCTTTGTCGGTCTATCCCAACATTATAACTCATAAATGAGGTACAAACTTGAAATTTACAAACTAATTCTATTCATTTTACGCGAAAATCAAATATTCGATTACAATTGAAAGTAATGGAAGGCAGCCCAGAGGATAGTGTAGGAAGAAAAAATTAACACATATAAATAATGTGTAATTTATTGGAATCCTTCTCCTTTCCTTCAACCGACGTTTCGGAGGATTTTTCCCTCCTTCTTCAGGGTCAGGGTCAATGAATGAAACAAATAAAA
Source organism: Forficula auricularia (assembly GCA_024734495.1). Classification (NCBI taxonomy): domain Eukaryota; kingdom Metazoa; phylum Arthropoda; class Insecta; order Dermaptera; family Forficulidae; genus Forficula; species Forficula auricularia. The sequence continues at coordinate 4,685,487 of JALMQS010000101.1, read as the reverse complement.
TGTTTTCTTCTCCAACAGTAGTGTTCAAAAACTTTCTTCATTTGTAACAAAGGCATAGAAAGACAAAAAATTTTTTTTTCCTTCTTTTCTTTATTAGTTTATTCTATTACAATTTTTATAAAATTAATATTTTGGGGGAGGTTGCATTTTTGTGGAATCGTTCTTGTTTTGTGGTCTCTAACTAGAATAAGCCTATATTTTAAAGAATTCCATTCTCTTTAAAATGATGATAATAGGGGGTGTCAAAGTTGATTAATAATTTTAAACGAATTGTGTATTATTATTATTATTTTTTTTAGAAACTACTTAAGTACACAATTTAAAATTTAAGAAAAATTATTCAATATTCATTAATACTCTCCTTATAAATGTCAAAATAAGTGTACAATTTTGATATCTCAAGTAGGTTTGGTAAGGAAATTGATCATTTTATTATCTATATGGAAAATGTCATTAGATAGATAATATTTTGATCAAAAATATATTCAACCACGGCCAAACGTGGGCTAAATAATATAGGTATATAGAATGGGTACCTACTATAATTTTTATTATTTTAAATGTTTATTTATTTATTTATTTTTATCATATAAAAATAATTACATTAGGTACTTTAAAATTAAAATGTTATTTTGCCAGGAGTAGAAGAATTTTTCAAAAAATTATCCGCAATTAATTAAAGTTCAAATAGTAAAAATATCTTGGATTAGGCTTAAATAAAAATATGTTAATCCTCATTAATTATTATTACATATATTAATATTGGTACTAATATTACCGTAGATATGCGAATCCCATTCGCACTTGTTTGCTTATTTATTTGAGCTAGACGAAGGTATTGGGTTCTGACCGAACTAATCTCGCCAAGTTCAATGAGGCCATTGATGACTGAAAGCTGGCCTCCAAGGTTACCCACCCGTAGCACCACATGATCTCTTCGGACCCCGACACTTTGGACCAAACCTGCCCTTGCTTTGTTAAGCAGCATCTATACAAAATACAAGTCTGAAAACTTGTACAATTTTATGCTATCACAATTTAGATTCATTCTTACCTTGTTAATTATGAATCATTTAGTCTTTCAACTCGCATTCGGGAAAACCCCCAATACAAAAAACTATTTCCCTCATTAACAATCTCTACCTTATATAAAATCAGTTCAAGGTATCTCATTTATGGTTACCTAATCGAGAATGAGAAATACTTGCCTAAGAGAGTCAATTTTCGTATTTTTTGATCTTATTTATTCCATTATATTAAACACAGTTTTTTCTGTTTGGCTGTATGTAAATCTGAATCTAATACTCATGATAACTTGCTAAAGGAAGTTCGTAAATAACTAGACAATTTATTTTGGAGCCACCTTGTTTGTATTTCCGAAACCAATGAATTATATTTTGGGCTTTTTAAATTCAAAACTTCCAAGTGAAGGAAGCTTGCTTTGTTAAGCAGCATCTATACAAGTCCGAATACTTGTACAATTTTATGCTATCATAATTTAGATTCATTCTTACCTTGTTAATTATGAATCATTTAGTCTTTCAACTCGCATTCGGGAAAACCCCCAATACAAAAAAGTATTTTCCTCATTAATAATCTCTACCTTATATAAAATCAGTTCAATGTATCTCATTTATGGTTACCTAATCGAGAATGAGAAATACTTACCTAAGACAGTCAATTTTCATATTTTTTGGTCTATATTACTATACAACAGAAGAAAATGGGTGTGTGCATGTATTATCAATATTATGGCTAGAACGTTAAGGGTGAAATTACAATACACGCGAGCTCAGCAACAACAGTATTGGATTAACCGAAAATTTATTCTTTAGAAATGACTGAAATGTGGAGAAAAAACATTTTTAGACACAGTTTTTCTTGTTTGGCTGTATGTAAATCTGAATCCAATGCTCATGATAACTTGCAAAAGGAAGGTCGTATACAATTTATTTTGGTGCCACCTTGTTTGTACTTCCGAAAAGAATGAATTATATTTTGGGCTTTTTAAATTCAAAACTTCCAAGTGAACACTTTCGCAAATTCGTTTATCTCTATGACTACTAGGGACTGGAATTCGTTTCTCTCCTCCCTCTTTTCGGTTACCATACATATAACCTTTAGTCTTACAAGCCCCTCATACCTTCAGCTCTGACCCAATTCCTGAATCTTCTTCTCACGGGTTCATCCCGGCTACAGAGGTTGTACCTTTTTGGTGCAACTTCTTTTTATATCATTATAATAAAAAAAAATTTACATAAAAAATTCAGAAAATATCGAATCGTTACATAAATTTTTGGTACCAGAACGAACTTCCTATGATGTTGATCGATCTTGAGCTATCATGGCTGTCGGATAAGCAGGCAAACAATAAATCATTCTTATTAAATTATTTTTCTCCACGTTTCATCCATTTTTAAACTCGAATAATCAAAAAAACAAAAGAAGTTTTTGAGTGAATCCAATAATAATCGGACATTCTTAAGGGCACAGTTTGCCGAGTATTGACTAATTGGTTTTCTATTATGTAATTATGTTGATTAAACATCAAATATTTCAAATACGGGTTGATGATATGAATCATTTAAAAATTGCATCACTCTTTTCTCATCCATTTATTTGATTAAATTAGCCCAATTTTATTTAAAAAAAAAAATTCTTTGAGTACTTTATTTATTTATTTAATAGTTTTAAAACTTTTATTTTTTTTAAATATTATAATTAATAGAAATATAAAGAAAAGTAAATCTGGTCTGATTATTTTTGCAGTCGCTTGTTTGTTGAGAGTAATTTGAAACATTTGTTCTCTTTTCTGGCTTGAGCACAATACTAGTAACACATGTGTAGTTTTCAATTTATTATCGGAGAGAATTTTTCTGATCTTCTTGTCTTTCTAGATTAATTAAGCATTTAGTTTCTTTACCGTTAACAATTTAATAAATTTAGCCGACAAAATAAAAGGCAAATATAAATATAGTCTCTTGGCTTAATTTACACCTTGCCCCAGAATCTTTGAGTTCACTGTTAAGGACAGATCTGGTCGTTGCTCGGTTTTCTAGATCATCCTATAATCTTCTATATTTGGAAATTGGAAACTACTTCGCCACTCGATCTTATCATTAATTATTTTTTAACTAATTATTTAATAAGATTGATTTATCGCATATTATATTTTTTCGCTTCAATTATTGATTATTCATAGAAGAAAATTGGATATTAAGTCGATCTTTTACAATCTAAAGATGTTATTTAATCCACTGTGCCCTTCGATTGGACGCAGAGGCATCGGTCTGGGATGCTGTGCATACCTTACTGTGCCCCTGGAGGTCCTGTCTTAAGGATCCGCAATAGAAGACTGTCCATTTCACATAAATATGAATGACTGGAATTAGAACTCACAAATAGAAATACTTAAATAGTATTTCGAAAATTCACGAATTATTTTCACACATTTTTAAATGAAAGGGTTGCAAAATTATGGAAGGAATACTGTGATTCCACTTTGTAGGTTCTTAAACTGGTGTGAGGAAATAAACATGGCTAAAAAACGTGTTTAATATGTTTTAATTTACTTTTTGGAGTGCACAAAAATGTATTCAGTTCTATTTTTTTTTTGGGGGGGGGGGGGGGCTTTGAGACACAGTAACAAAATTGATCGTTTGTACCTTAATATTAAGGGAAAAAATGATTTCTCCACATGCCCAGAGATTCTATTGGCATCTCTAGGCCAAGGAGGTCCAATTGCAGATTCCTTTATTAAACATATATTATCCATTGGCTTCCAACTATAATCCAATGATTTTATTTATTTATTATTTTATTTTATTTTATTTGCTTATACATCTATTCTTCGTGAATCTGTGACTATTGGCTAAATGGGCATTTAGTCCCCGAGGGCAAAAAAAAATTACAATTTCTAAACACTTGTGATTACAAAAGACTAATTCAAAACTGACTATTTTTATATCCGTGGAATAGATTTTTCATTAGCATTTTCTATGATTGAGAAGTAAATATAATTTTTTTTCCACTTTGAGAAGTGGGCATATGTGGATCATCAAAATCTAATGCCAAAAAATTACTAGTTTTAATATTTTTGAAGCTACAAGCCTGTAACTCTTTTTCTCACTTATAGTACATACACACTATGAATTCATTCCGTACTATAAGAGACTTTCGGCCTTGAAAATAATTTTTTTATCATTTTCTAAGCTGATAGTATGGCGAACAATTAATATAAAACTAACTTTTCAATTTATTTATCCAGAAAATACACAACATACAATTTGTCGTGTCCTATAGAGTTGGCAAGTCTGCCTGTACATAGAACCTGATTAAAATTAATAATTATTTAATTTTACAAACAACTGCAATAAATGAAATATGGTGTATATTCCTAACCAGTAGTTCACATTACACATTTACATACATATCACATTTAACCATTTTTTTTTAATACTTTCTTGTCACACGACAGATTTTTTAGATCATTTGGGAGTTTATTAAAATATTTAATTGCCACAAAATAGGCATTTTTGGGGGTAATTGACTTATTAATCTTTGGCAGGACAATTGATCTATGTCTAGTTCTGCCAAAAGAAAGAAAAGGTTTAATTTTTTACCTTTCAAGGCAAACAGTCTTAAAGAAGGTTTTACGGTCGATGAGCGACTTTCTTGAGTCTTGACCAACTAGGCTACTGGAACTTTTACTATTCCCTTTGCTTTTAGATACATTAGCACTGCCTGTATAAAACCAAGCTAATACTCATTAGCGTAATGATATATTATTTTAAATGAATACATTAAGAACTACTTAGTTAATGCTGATGTATTGAACCAACCAGAATCTATCGATTTACAATTTTTGATTCTACTGAATGAATGAGATTGTTATGAATACCACTTTCAATAGATCCTTGTTGTAACCCCTAAAGTGAAAATATCATCATCAACCATTGAGATGTAAATTTAGCTTCTTTTAACTTGTCATATAAATAGTGTTTTGGCAGTGCACCTGGGCAGAGGCAGAACATTGACGGGTTCAGTGCGAAGGATGCCGGGGAGTCCTGCTTCCACTACCAACCAGGGTTGATCATCTTAAGTTAATTTTAGATGGAGAATCCACGGAATGTTTGTTTGAGAGATCCACTTGTCCAGCAATCAAACGAATATCGCAAAGACTATTACGTTCATTTAACTCAGCTGCCAAGCATTTTGTCATTTCCGGCTAAACTTAGGGAAAATATCAATTTACTTGATATGCTTTAATCGCGAAATTATATGAAGTTAAAAAATTTTGACTCTTACATTTAGTTTCCATATTTTATGAAGAAAGGGAAAATTTGATGGTAAACAAAATACCACCGAATTTAATTAACCGATTCATTATGATTCGGTTAATTAAATTGACTTTTATTAATGATCATAACATATAAAAAGGATAAATTTATTTTTATATATAAATAAACTGAAATTTTGCACACACTTTTGGTGCTGGTGACAAAATCTAGTATATTCAGTTATGTAATTTTTTTATAATTTTTTAAACATTCAATTTTATCCATAATACATTTTGCGCCTAAAGCTTATACAACCAATTGTGTTCCTAAGCATAGAAGAGGAAAACCCTACAGGCGTTGTTTGGCGGCCATGTTTGCTTATGATGTCATGGTCCATAAACTCAATTTCTGTCTATATATTATATATATAATAGAACAATAGAAATAATATTAATATTATTATTATTAACAACAATTTTTTTAATCAAACCACAATATAGAAGAAAGCGGCGTTAAATTTTAGGTGTTAAATTTTCCTAGAGCCCTCTCTTTTATGATATAAAAAGTAAGTTCATAAAAATCAACGCATGGGTCATTTAAAAAGGCTTCGTGGGTCATAGGTTTGCCTCCACTGGCCTAGAGTCGTGCTTTTCCCATTGTATTCAAATCTTATACTCACTATTTATACTACTATACTCTGAATCCTATATTCACGACAAAGAAAGGCATAATAATACTACCTACATTGCATTGATACTGGACAAGTATCCGTAGATACCAAAGAAAAACGAAAAATTATTCATTTCATTTAAAATAAATTAATTTTCGATAAAAATGTATTAAAATTTTTGATTTCATTAGAGAATAGATACCTTTTTGTCATTTTTTAAGTCTCAGTTCCTATTGTGAAAATAAAAAATGTCGTCAAAAATTCACATCATACGCATTAGATTATAATCCATTCTCCCAGAAATTAACAAAAATCGATTGGTATTTTTTTAAATTCTAGGGTGGGAGGGTATTTATATTTTATTTATTATATTAGCGAGAACGAAAGAAAATTTCTAATTCTCCCTCCTCAATGAAAAAAATTATTGTTTTGGCTCTGCATTAATATTCTAAAATTGCATTTATTAAAATGATATTCCGATTAAGACTTGACAATGTTAACTCCCAAGTTATTCCCTTTTATTTTATTTGTTATCATTTTAAAATGTCATTAACCTTTGTAATTTCTACAAGTATGTAAAGAAAATTTTAATACGCAGTAGCAGATTGAAAAGTGGAATGTTTTGATTCATTTTCATTCATCTAAATTCAAGATTCAGATTATTTTGGGAATATAAACCATATGGCCATGAGATAGAAAAAGCCGTAGATATTTATTATCATAACGCTTACTCTAAATATTTGTAATTGTATTTAAAAACTCATATAAAGAGAAAAAGACCTTGGATTCAATATTTAGACAGTGAATATCCTAGAATATATATATTTCTTTCAAGGAATATTGATTACTTCCTGATGAATCCAATTGATTTATTTTAATTTAGAAAAATTGAACGAATAACGGAATTTTGTAAATGAGGGGAAATACTTAGTGAATATAGATTTATATTTTGGAATTCAAACGCATAAATTTTTCTTAATTCAAAGTCTGTTTATATATCTGGATTAAAACTAGAATACCTACATATATAGAAAACGGCCTGGACCTGGACATATTAAAAACAACGGTTCTTTTAATCACCCATGCTAAGAACCAACAAATAGAATAGTAAGTGACTCAGATGAACCATTTAAGAGATTGTGTTCTGTTAAATTTACAGCATAATTCTAGTTTTAAAGGGGAATTGCGGAAGTAGGGTGACTATACCTGTATCCAGATTTTATCCAGATTCCACCGGTTTTAAAAACATATTAACTCCGGTTTGCGGGTTAAGCAGTCAGTTCTCTGCGGTTACTCTTCAAACATTAGAAAAAATACATTATTTTAGTATAATTTAGTATAATATAACCCATCCCAAACTTTTGGGAATACTTTCAAAATCACGTCTTTTAGAGTCGATATTTCAAAAATTTTCTGCAAACCAATCTTCCTGCGATATCCCTTCTATCCAATAAAAGATGATCCATAACTTGGGAATTTATTTTTTTAAGCCAGCACATAATTTTTAGAAATTTATTAATTTTTTGTTCGTAAAGTACAAACATGAAAATTATGAGTTTTTTATTGAAAATGTATCAAATGTCCACCATCTTTTAAAGAAACATTTGACGAAATTGTTGATAATACATTTGGACATGTGCGGCTCGATTCCAGCAATACCTTGACAAATTTGGGATTTTATAACTCTCAAAATCCCTCTTAGGGTTTTACTAAAGTAAAAGGTGGTCATGTTATCTGCTAGTTGCGACAGTAAAATCTTCAAAAAACCCACTGGGTATAGGATATTGTCATACAAAAGTACTTTATATTAATTTGTTCGAAAAATCAGGAATGAGAATAAATAAACATTCAATTCTCCGTTAAGTTTTGGATTATGGTATAGTATTAAGAAATAGTAGCTAATCTTGATCAAGCCTTTGGATCATTCTGTAAAAAAATCACGAAGATTAATCAGAAGCTGGGATAAATGACTATTTGATCTCATCCATGATTATCCCAACTAATTAATAATTACGAAAGTTCCTATCTCTCCATTGATATTCTAGTTATTAGGTACCTAATATCTATCTCCATTTAATCTTAACTAGTCGAAAAACTAAAAATCGATATTATATCACAGATAAGTTTCGAAGATATTTATTTTTCTAAGTTAAACCAACTTTTTTCTTGGATGATTTTTTTTATTCACTTTCATTAGTATTTGGCTTTAAATAGATTTATTAATGGTATTGTTCTGGTCAATATTGTCTAATGTGTATTCGGTTCCACCATGTCTGGCATGTTTTAGATGACGCATCCCATACAAAATCTTACATAATTCTGGATCAGCTGTTCCCAAGTGGCCTTGTTTGCTGTTCACGTGATAATCCCGTTTAGGAATGAATTTATTCGCCTTCACTTGGCATTCTATTAATTGTATTAATATTATTTCCAAAAAGTGCACACTCCTCTTGACCTGTTTCTTTCGCCAGAAATTATCAACTTCAGGACCTAAATAATGAAAATGAAATCTTCTAGTTTTTAGATAGATAATTCGGGGGTCACTGCATAAAAATTTAAATTTAAACATTTTAATGCTCAAAAGCTTAATTAAACATAGTGAATAACAATTTTTTTGTTTTGAAAAATAATGAAAAATAAAAATATAAAGTTATAGCTGAAACCAAGAAAAAAGGACGTAACGTCAGAAGTTAGTTCTTTAGTTTGAATATTCACAGAATGCAGTTTTATAAAGAACAAAAAAGGTATTATAAATAGTGTTTTGTTTTCCAACGTGGCATTACATCTTTAAAAACGAAATAGCAGTTAAAATTAAGAAGTTTTGAAACAGAACACAGTTTTTAATTCTTTATTTGTTCATTTGAATCTGTTTGTGTATATATATTTTCAAATGAGAGAACAGCCTAAAGTCTACCCTTGACGTCGCGTTCTTGTTTCTGGTTTTTGCTATAACTTTTTTATTACTACTTACATTCTACTATCGAGTAATATTTTTAAACTTTAAAGACCCTCTCTCTAATGTTGCATTAAATCTAACTCTTGAGAAGCTATTTTCGACCCAAAAATGCTTTATACAAACTTATAAATTATATATTTATATATATTCGTTTGTTTGAACAAAAAGTATTCGTTTCAATGAGTAATGAGGTTTGACCTCAATTTCAGAATCAACAATTTAAATAAAGCAAACATTTTTCATAGTGATATTTAATATGAATATTTGTCTTATTTGAAGTCATTGCATATTTGGAATCGCTAAATTCTGAATAAAATTACAAAAATCCTCGAATGGTATTATCAATGTTTAAAACATATATGGAAATATGAATAAATAAATAAATAAATGTGATGTTGGTCGTGACGGAATCACGAAAGATTACAAACATTTCCTGTTAATGGTTATTCAATTGCATTGCATTTGAAATACACAGACATATAAAATTTAAATATATTAATAAATATTAATAAAATTAATTTCTTATCATTTTACCATACTTAGTGTGGCGAAGAATTGTATATTTTTTCAGATTTTCTACATAGATCATTTACTCCTTTCAAGGTTTCATAAGTTGTATTTTAAAACTTCTGTGATTGTTTACGGTCAAATTGTCTGTGGTCTGTAAAGCTTTACCTCAAACACAACTTTAAATTTCAAAACAAATCTTTCATTTAGTTCTTGTCTGTTTAGATAGTGAGTGAGCTGATAGATTTTATTTGAAATCGAAGCACAACGTTTATTCTTAACATTTTCCTTATAATTCTTGATTTCCTCTTAATACATCAATTCACAATGTGCGACTTTTTGTAGACTTTGAATCTTTATTTTCAAATGAATTTTTTATCATAATTTTATCAGCCTTTTTGGAGAAATTTTGAAATAAATAAAAAAGTACTCAAATAGAGTAGGTATTACTAATAAAAATTTTAAAAGCTGCACGTCCAATATTAATAATTAGTAAAAGACAATTATCATTGGCCAGTAAATCATTATCACAGGGATACGTTAATGATATGAAGAATTCTCGACATCAGGAAATTCATTATTTCGATTAAGTATTACGTATCAGTGACGTGCGGTCCATGGATGCTGTGGATCCGGCGCATCCCTAAAATCTTAGAACGTCAAGAGTATCTTCATAGCGTGTCATATATTAATTTTGTTTAGCTTTATTTCTCTTAGCTTTAATTTAAAATTTATGAAACTTTTTAACGTTAGAATATGAATAGAATTTTCCAGATTTCATATTTGAATCAGTTTCGATATCTTATGGAATACTTTGATTTGAAAGTAAATTTGTTCACATGTACTCGACGTCTGCCTTTCATTTAAAAACTATAAATTGAATAAAAATTGTGAATTATGAAGTTGTCAGAAGTATTTGATTGCACTCAGTCCCTTTTTTTAATTAATATGTTGTCTACCTTATTTTAAAATTATTTTACAGACAAACTGACGCGAAGGTTGTCCAACGTGTAGAGGGTGGGACACAATCATGATCAAACCTGTCGCGACACGCTCACTGCTTACCAGTAGCAGCATCAGTCTAGTCATTTAATAGGCACACCTCGATATGGGAGCCCCTGGTATTTATACAACTGAATCGGCAGATCAGTTAAGGGTATGACTATCGCATGATCGGACGGGGCGACGGGTCCCTTTATAGCATCTATTTGTACACTAAACATAAAAAAAAAAAACTGGATACGTATATATAACTATTTGTTGGGTATTAATGAAAGAAAAATTATATGAATATATGAGGGGTAAAGGTTTACTATGTATTGAATTCACGTGATGTGCTTAAGTAACACTTTTCTTTTACTAATTGGATTTTTGTTAACTTAAAGCTTTAAAACAATACCTACTATTCATAGCCAGCCTTGATTCTATTTTGCTGATTCTTCGAACATTATCCATTTAGAAATCGATCGATTTGAATTGATACTCAGCATTAAATATTAATATCATTTTATCAAAAGTATTTTATCATAAGTAAATATTTTATTCCTGAGAGCTTTTATTTATCATTAAACGTTTGATAGAGGAACTCGATGGACAAAAGGATACCTACAACCTACTATTCTATTGTAGATCACACTGCGTCATTTACCAATTAAGGTCTGTTCTACTCAGTTCAACAACCTTCGCAGGTTGGCGAAATAGAATTTAATTACAAACATGTGCCAAGGTATATAAATGAATAAATATCTAAGCTCTGTTTATTTATTTATTGATAATCTAAATCCTAAAAAATAGAATATTTTCAATTAATCTGTCAATATTTTGACATTAATTTATTAAGAAATTTTCTTAACTTTAAATGGGCAAAATATTTATAATTGTTTAAAACTATTTAAGTTAATAATTATAAATAAAAATTTAGAGTTAATCCATATTGGGTGCGCTTATATCAAATAAAAGTTGTTTCACTTATTTCATTATATCGTAAATAGAATATTTATAAAAAGTTTGAAAAAAGTAATTTTGAGTGGATATTGATGAGGCAGTCCAAAATTCAAAAAAAAGAAGATAATTTACACTATCTTTTTATTCATAAACCGACATTTCTGGGGCTTATTCCCTCCTTCTTTTTCAAAACCCTGAAGAAGGATGGAATAATCCTCCGAAACGTTGGTTTATGAATAAAAAGATAGTTTAAATTATCTTCTTCTTTTTTTTGAATTTTGGACTGCCTCATCAATATCCACTCATTTCACTTATCACCCCGTCGTCAAAAATTTCTTCAATCTTAGTAATTTTATTAAATACAACACAGTGCGTCAAATCAAACATTTCCTTTTTGCTTAAAACAAAATTAGTTACTATTTTTGGGCGATTTGTTTAAATTATTCAAATTATTATAATTGTAATTTTGAAGTAAAATTCATACAATTAATATATTTTACTTTCTGATTCACTTAAAAAACGTTTTGAGGGGAAATTGGATTTTAATTTATTGCTTAAAAAATATAGTATTCAAAATTTGTTTAATTTTATTTATTAGTGAATTTTTCTTGGACATATAAAAAGATCTATAAAATTTCGCTAATCATACCAGCTTTATCAGAACTACATCTACGAATATTCAAAACCTATGTATAATAAAGTACTCTATCTCTCTTTGAACGGGTTCTTGTTAATGTTGTTTCTTTTGTTGTTGTTAGAGTAGAGACTCGAATTAAGTTTATATAGAATCTTAACCATCCCTATTGAGAATATTTATCGAATATTATTTATTTATTCAATAAAATTTTCTATACTTAAATATAGAATAATTTTGAACTGTTTTCCTTGATCACATAAAAAACTATCCTTGGGTTATCTAACTACTTGTTAACTAGAATTTCTAGAATGTTGGAATTTCTTTAAAATTATCTGTTATTTAAAAAGTTTAATAATATTGTACTTATATTATTTCTCAGTATATTGTATCATATAACTTGTATCTGCTCTTTGAGGCATCTTTGCCTCAGAAGCATTGTTTAATAAATAAATAAATAAATAAATAAAATATCGAAATAAATAAACATCCAATTGATTCACTTTGACGAGACAAAGGAAAGGTACAACTTGTTTGAATAATCAGGCGCTGGCCTCAAGTGGTCAAATACAATATGGGTTTTCGAATCAACCCTATATAATATATTCCCATAACAAATAATTATTTGATAAATTTTTCTGCAATTTTGAACCGAAGTTTTAAAACTAGAAAGCCCAAAATCTAATAAAATTTTTGTTTTAAAAAGACAAAACAGTTTTGCAGGGTATAGTGCTGTCTTTCCTTTTTTCAGCAGTATATGATTATTCTTGCTTCTTCCGCTTTTAAAACATAAGATTAACTCTGATGTAACTATCGGGTTCCTGTCCTAGCTTGAATGTAATTAATCAATCTAAAACTCTCTTTTCCTTAACTCGTTTCAAATATATAGGACTAAATAATTTTCCCTATATACGTAATTTTAGCTGATAAATGAAAATTTTGAACTATTTTTTTATATTTCATTGAAAAATTGTATTAAATAAATGAAGTTTTCTTAATAAACAAACCTTGACGAATTTGATTAGAACAAGCTCATTCATCGATTCGTTATCTCTATGATTTCTAAAGACAGGAACCCCTTTGCTACTTTAATTTTTCTCCAAAGTCCTACAAAATATTCATCAAATCCGTCTAATTTGACAGTATAATATCGCATAAATATGATTTTTCGATTATATCCAAAAAACAACAACGCTTTCTTTAACAACCTTCTTTAGAAATTAACTTTTCATAATTTAAAATCAATTAATGTTGTAATCGTGATTAAATCCATATTCAACTCAAATCCAAAATGATTTAAAATAGAATAGAGTATTAACTTTGTTAAACTAATACAAACAAAAAGTTTATATGATTTATATAACAAATGGATAAAGGAAAAAGATATCTAAAGCAAAAGATTATGTACTCTAGAATAGGATATAATCGAGATATGTGATTTTTTTTTAATATCAAAAAACCAATCTGTGATGTTCATTGAGAGCAGATAATAGGATTCGATAAGAGTTTTCCAATCGATAATAGATTCATTAAGAATTAATAATATCCAATCGATATCCGTAATCCACGTGACCTAAATTCTTGTAGCACTTTTTCCAAAACCTCTGATTTGTATTTAACTATTTGGCCTGGTGCCTTTAGCCGGATGTTTTTAGACATTCCATGCCCTCGTAAGCATTCTGATCAACTCGGCTAACTTTCACCAAATGGCCAATTGGTTTCAAACAGAATTGAATATATAAAAAAAAACGTCATCCATATTTTACAATAAAGATGAGTTGCCTTGCTGATAACACTACTTTTTTCAAAAGCAATTATGACAAAATGGGGTCAAACCAAGCTTATTATCATATATTTTAATGTGTAATATCATGCCTGTGATAAATATTTGTCAGGAAATTTGAATATCACTGATGAAGTAATTTTTATAGTCGTAATTATCACTAGCACATTTTCTCTTATTTAATTTTGAAGAAATCGTTTATACCTAGTGGGATTTTAATTTTTCTTTTTTTCATTTCCAAAATATGTAATTCAGGGGTGTCCACAGGAGGGGTGGGGGGTTGAAAATGGCTGAATTCTATAGCATTATATGCCAAAAATAAAAACGGTCGTCTTCTAACTTCAACATAATGGTAATAAAAATATTATTTATTTGTTTGAAACTATAGTTTTGAAGGCTTGGCCTTTATCATCAGTCTTATATACTTTATTTTTAATTATAAATATTATTTTTCATTAAGTCAATATCGTGTGGATTTGTTCTTTCTTAGCCGACAAGCTTAATCAAACAATAAATAATATATATACATATTTAATATTTAATATATGTGTGGGTATGTTTATTTGCATCAAGCAGAAAATATCTTTTATTCCAATAGTTTTGTTAAGACTAAGATTACCGGTGCCCCTATAGGGTAGGCTTCTTAAATCCACCGAAGTAAATTCGATTGCATATTCTACAAGATTTAATGGATAATTAAGAAATAATTAATTTCAATTAATGGATAATGGATCGGATCATATAGATTATACCAAATTATTGTATTGTCATCCGAATTACATATACTTGCAAAGTTTCAAATCGATACGACAATAATTAGAAGTAGGTTAAAATCGACTTTCTAGATTTGTTTACATATTATAGACATAGTTAGTTTGTTAGATACACATACAAGTGAAGCTAATAAAAGCGTGTTAAAAAAGAACATAAAATATATGGTTATATTAATTGTCTTCCATTTGAAAATTTTCATTTTGAGAATTATGTAATTTTGTGTCCTAAATATTAGAAAAAAATATGTTTATTTGATGATGATCTTGAACTTGATTTCTTTTTAAATTGAAGCTATCTTTGTGTTAAAATACAAACAAACAAAAATGTAATTAATTTTTCTATTACTCTAAATTTTTTATATTAATCGCTACCTAGTAAAAATTAATGATTTAGTGAACTATTATACATTTTTTTAATAAATAATCATTATTGATTATATTTTAGTATATTATAACAGAGTTTAGTTATATTAAGAAATTAATTTAACAAAGCTTAAATACAAAAATAAAATGCTTATGTGAAGACGCCAACCTTCGTGAGAATGATAGATATTCCTATAAAATATCTATTGGCGAGGCCACAAATAGAACCAATAGAACGAACACCTTCAAATGTTCAATAAATTTTTTCCAATTTGCCTTTGTATATTTTTTTTATATTGAGGCCACTTGTCCTGTGTCTGTTCTTTAATGGGAAACTCGTTCACTACATGTATGGTTTTCATCATTCTCAAGTCCCTTGCGGAGGTGGTTTCTATTTAAAAAACAAGCGCCAGCATATTTTTAGATCAACTATTCGCATCGAATTCATTTTATTTTATTTTTATTCACATATTTTGGCAAATTAAATCTAATGAATGATATAAATTATAGCTTGTTAGCTTAGGAACATTATATCATCCATAAATAAAGTATGCAGATTTCCTATTCCACTTTCTATTTTTTTACAAAAAAGAATATTGTATTTATTTTCTATACACTTTTACTTAAATAATGTAGAATAAGTGTTGGGATAGTCTCTCCGGAAACGCGCTTTTGGAAGTTTTCTAATTCCACTAAAATCAATTTGACTTCCATTTTGTGAAAACTAATTGGAAGTATATAATAGCTTGTATAACTCAAGAGCCAGTTTTCCCCAAATTTTCCCAATTTAGTAGTCCAGAGAACTAAAAGAGATTCCACAAAGTCATTGGTTAGTCTATTATCACGATTTCTAGGAAAAGGCATATCAAGGAGTTGAAATTCAAAACTTGAATTAGCTATCAAGGTATCATAACAAGGTTTTGTTTCAAATCGGCCAACCGGAAGTATCCTTTTATATCAGTTGTTTCTAGTTTTTTACTCATTTCCTAAAAACGACTCAAAAACATGTTTATTTTTTTTTTGAATTTTCACTATTAATCTTGAGATTCACATATTGTTATAAATTTTATATAAATCGTTTTTCTTGAAAATTCCCTTTGCTTCATGTGGTTTATCCTTTTCTTAAAAATTATACCCATACGATTTTTTTTCAAATTTTCAATATTTATCAAAAATTACGCGTTCCTTGTTAATAGTGAATTTTATGAAAATTGTCTCTCTGTGAGAAAACTTGTATAAATTTGTTTGAAAAGATTTAGAAACCTAAAGGTCATGAGTTCAGATCTTGGCCACAATCTGCGCCTTTCAATAACAAAAAAAAATTAAAATAAATTTCTTAATTCATTTAATATTACTTTTAATTATTTTATTTTAATTTCGCTCACTTATTAATTCGAAATAAGTGAAAGTCGTGTGGCAGAATGTCTTTCTTTAGGTACATGATGATTCTAAATGAATAATCTCATTTCGTCCAAGATTCTCTCTTGATCTTATTGCATTATAGTTTTTTACACGCTTTATTCTAATGGACCTTGAAATTTTCAACATGATTTGCCAACTAATACGAAACATGAACAAATATTTTAAATGATCCATACATCAGTATAACTATATTAACTATAATAGTTTGAATTTTTATTTAAATCACACATAATTTATTAAACACGAACAAATAATACAATATAACTACGACGTTTCGATCGACTTATTCTGCGATCGTTCTCAAGTATGAGCACCCACTCCGATTATAGGTTAACTGAGCCAATCACGTGTCGGTCAGGCTTATATAGACTCCATGTACAGTCTAGTCAAAAAACCAACACACTGGACTGTACATGGAGTCTATATAAACCTGACCGACACGTGATTGGCTCAGTTAACCTATAGTCGGAGTGGGTGCTCATACTTGAGAACGATCGCAGAATGAGTCGATCGAAACGTCGTAGTTTTATTGTATAATTTATTCGTGTTTAATAAATAATTATAATTAATTATGTGTGATTTAAATAAAAATTCAAACTTTAATCACAAAAATAAAAGCTTCAACAGCTTCATTACTAATTAACTATAATAGTTTTTATTTTATATCATTTCTTTTTCATGAAATTTTAATTTTAATTCAAATCACAATGAAAATTTCTTAATTTGAGTAAGGTGTTTAAGAGTGGAAGAAGTTTTATCAGTATCTTTTGTTCTTTAAACAAAAAGGTTGTTTTTGTTTTGTTTCTTTAATAAAAGCCCACTCTTTGTCTTAAGAATGGTTCTTTGTTTCTAATGCGTGATGGTATTTTTCCACAGCTATCTCACTCATTGTGCTCATACCAAAGTGTGAGCTCTTCTGGATTCAAATTAAGCCCTCTTCCTTCTCCTGGTGTGGTGTTTGGGTGTCTTCTTCGTGGACACCTCGTTTGATCTTCAGCCAACACAGGAATGGTCCTGCTCGCCGGTCAGTGGGGTATGGGAGACACCTCATCGTTTGCACTGCACAACGGCTATGGCCCGAACCAGCCACTCTCCAGCCTCTGTGAGGAGGACGAAATTGCCCTCTTGCCCCTCAAAAGCCAGGTAAGCAACCTGTTTAGCTTTAGAGAAAAAAACTCATCAAACCCTTTTTAGGAGTAAAAAGCACTCGCGAGATATTTATTAATTTTTTTCGAACATTCAACACATTAAAATGAAAAGGATTTTTCGTAATTCACGCCCTTTTTTAAATTTATTTAATTGCACTTTATTAAAATCGAAAAGTTGTAATAATTTAATGTCTTTCCGGAAATTTATATTTGTATACCTTTTATAGATATGAAAGGTTATAAACAGGAAGATTTGATTAATTTACATTGGCATTTGCCAAGATCACATTTCCACGGTCGAGTCTAAAAGTCAGTCAAAAGTGGTGATTTAGTAAATAAAATTATTATTTATATCGATAGGTTCTAACTATTAATTAGTATTTTTATTTATTTTAAAGCTTATATTTTATTTTTATTGTACTTTTTTACAAATCAATTTGTCTATCCGTCCGTTGGCCGGTTTTGGGAATATTATGATAGGAGAAACTATGTCCTTTGACTATATAATCCATCTCTTCTGAAACTAACATTTGTTGTTTCAAATCCTACGAAATTACAAAATGCTTATACGGCCCACATTTTGTGGATAACTTTTTCATAAATGAAAAATAACATATGTAAATATTAAATTTATATTAGTTGCTGGGATATATTAGATTAATGTACCGTATATTTTGATATTTAAATACTGAATTTATTTTATTATTTATTGGTCATATATGTTATTTTCTAAATTCTAAATTAGAATGAGCTAAACGCATTTCTAGTATGTTTAGATTTGAAATCACCGAACTTAGCCCCAAAAAGGGCCGCTGTAATGTGACACAGAGTATATACAACATCCTTAAATACAAGTGATATAAATTCAACACTTTACAATAAATTCACATCTTTACAAATATTAAAACAAAGATTGATATACATATTGAATACTTTTTATTTGTTTCATTGTAAGGGTCGAATGGTTGATCCATGATTCCTATGAGAATTAAATTTCTTTTATCTCAAAATCCAAATCCGGAATAAAACTTGCATTTCGCAACTCGTTCATTATGAAAATTTTGCACATTTCATGTAAAAATAGAACTGTAGTTTGTTGAAACAACAATTTAACCTATTTCAATTTAATATTTGGTAAAGACCAAGACAACGCAGGTGAAATTAATAGTGAACAATGAAGGGAGTTCACCTAATCCCAGGTTCAGCTCGCGGTCGTCATCAGCCTCTCGCACGATCTGAGCCGCTGGGATCTTCTTGAAATCACTCAATTATTCGATTTCAATTTAGTAACACATCACTAATAAATTTTTATTGTTTTTTGAATTGTATGATTATTAACAAAGTTTGTATTTGATTGGAGCAGGTGGGTGGGCATTCGCGACTTCTTCTTCTTAATCAGAATACCATATGCAAGCCACTCATTCCACGAGAACTCGATTTCTATCAGAACATCCCTCAGGACATCCTGGCATTCGTACCAAAATACAAGGGTGAGTTATGACAACATCTTATCCAAAAACCGTCCATTCTTTTTCTCATAACTCTCACAGTTTATTTATTTCCAAATAAACATTTTTTAATTTCTAGATTGATATATACATATATATATCTAATTATTTTTTAATTTTAATTTCATAATTTTTCATTTTGAATATTCATTAAAAATACTAATAGAATTTTTTTTTAATTTTTCGAATATAATTCTCATTATTTTGTATTATGTATCGGCTTCTCGCTTGAAATTAATGTTTGTCAATGTTTATAACATGTAACTCTTAATTCTTCTAACCCCAATCCTAATATCCATTCCTAAAACTTTTCCTGAACCCCTTGGAATCCATTAACTAAATAAGACCCCCTTGTTCCACAGTCTGAAGGATCTTTGAATGAAACTTGACCGAAAAATGCTTAGACATTGTCATCTTGCTCTTGAGCTGCCACGGCGCTCCTACGGGTAATATCGTCTTATATACTTATATTATATATCTATAAGATATAATGTATCTTATTTTCTGGGTTTTGCGTGATTTTTTTGGGCATCAAACTATCCTACACTGGTAAGGTTCACCGTAGTTAAAAATTTGAAATTACAGTCATGTGACTAAAAATTAAGGCGAATTTTTTGTAATTTTTCGAAATATTAAAATACATTTATCTCTTTCTTTTTATTTTTAATATTTTTGGGCAGAATATTAAATTTCTATTTGAATTTGTATAAAAATAAAATGAAAGAATGGTAAATTATTAAAAATATTAAAACTTAGAGATGATAATATAATATAAATCCATCAAAGCTCTGTTGTTGTCTTGGCTGGTCTGAAACATAGACTATGACTAAGTTCAACGAAGAATCTTTTAAAAGATTCGAAAGGGAAATCCTAAGAAAAAGATTTGGACCCGTTTTAGATCAAAGGAACAGGCGAGTACGGAATTCGGTCAAACCTACTCCGAGATTGAAAACCCGAAATTGTTCAAGAAAAAGTCAGCACAGAAGATAACGTCGTCTGGGAGAGCTTCCCTCATGGTAGAAGGGCCATTGGAGGGCTTCACTGGAAGGACACAATGATGAGCGACCTGCAGACTGGAGATCCAAAGGACTAACTCACATGCGGATTGATATAATTCGTAAAATTAAGCTATAATGCTCGCCTGTGGTAAGTAAGTTAATAGATGATCAAATACATTTTCTAAAAAGGAAAATTAAATCAAATTCGAAGTATTTTATAATTTAATCTCATGTAGAGGTTCTCAAACTTTTTCATCTCGTGATCCATTTTGGAAAATGAATATTTATTGCGACCTAGATGATTATTTTTCTTCAATCATTATAAGATTAGGTCTTTTTGATGATTCTCATGAAATATTCAAAAATACCTAGTAGAAATTGTTTCAGCCGAAAACAGTTCTCATCTGATAAGTTAAACCAGTGTTTTTCAACCTTTTTCAAGACGCGACCCCCTTAGTATGAAAAAAAATTTCGCGTCCTCCTACCCCTCTCTGTTTGAAAGACCCGTCTCGTGACTTTGAGTAAAAATGTTCATTTTTTTTATAGTAAAAAACACATAAAAACACTAATTATTTATATTATTTATTAACAGTTATTATTTATTTTAATAAATCCTGATATAAATTAATAAAAAAAATATATATATAATTATAGAAAAATGTATTATAAACCAATAAACCTACACAAAGTCACTAGCCGGGTCTGCCAGGCTCACCGGCTTGAGAGGACTGGCTCGTGACTCTCGGTGTACAATTTTTCATTTTTTTTGTTTTTTTTTATAGTAAAAAACACATAAAAACAGTAAAAAACTAGTGATTTATTACTGAGGCTTCGCGACCCCTTATAGAGACTTCGCGGCCCTCTTATAAAGGCTTCGCGACCCACAAGGCTGAAAAACACTGAGTTAAACAATTATCGAAACTCATCCCAATTCTAACATTTATTTTCTTATGATTTTTTATAAATAAATTAAAAATATATTTCAAAATCATTCGCCACCTTCTATAGTTTGAGAACACCTGATCTCTAGACATTAATAAATTATTAAAATATTTTATTCGATTTATATCTTCTTTTTTTTCACTTTTAATAGAAACAAATAATAATATCCAATTTATTCATCTTTGTATCCAAACAATTTGATTTTGTTTTTCAAACCTGTTGCTCTCAGATTAATAATTTCTTTATTTTATTTGATCATCTATTTTAAGTTGAAGCCAAATCGTAAAGCGAACTAGTCAATTAAGTGTTATTTTTCTCGCCTTGTCACATGACTGAAAGGGGTTCGAGATTCGTTGATGGGGCGCCCCGCCTACATTTGTCGTTTCTGATCAATATGATGATGCGGGGGCTGTGCAGACGGCGAGGGGGTTCGTTCGATGGAGGATGGACCGCCGCGGATCAATAGACCAGGCGCAGATGGCCGTCACGGCCAGGCACCAAATAACCATCCTCTAACTCAAAGAGAAACGCTTAAAAACCATATGGCTATTTAAACTCTTCATTAACTCTACGGAAATAGAAAATCTAACAGACCAAACAACACTTTTACGGAAGAAAAAAATCTTAGATATCACTTTTTCTTAAGAATAGCTCATTAAAAAAAACTAAAAAGAAATCTTAGTTCTAAGAGAAAATCTTTTTATCATAAAAATGTCTATAAATTTGGAATTGTTTGTTATCCTTATTAATAAGAGCTGTAATTACTTAATAATTTCAAAATAATTTGTTCAAATTTTAGTTATAATTTTTTCTATGAAAATATCGATTGATTTCAATTAATCATTTATAAAATTATAAAGAAAAAAATTAATTTCAAAAAAAAATACCAACTTTTTTTTTAATTTAATGAAAATATTAGTTTTGATTGCTTATTCAAATTGAAGATTCACTGATCTAATTAATTAATATATTAAGAGAGAAAGAATTTAATTGAAAGTAATGGAAGGCAGCACAGGGCTAGTGAAGAAAGAAAAAATTAACACAAATTCAAATAAGGTGTAATTTATTGGATTCCTTCCTTCTTTCCTTTCAAACCGACGTTTCGGAGGTTTCTTCCCTCCTTCTTCAGGGTTTTAAAGGGTCAATGAAAACCCTGAAGGAGGGAAGAATCCTCCGAAACGTCGGTTTGAAAGGAAAAGAGAAAGGATTCCAATAAATTACACCTTATTTGGATATGTGTTGATTTTTTCTTTCCTCGCTACCCCTGGGCTGCCTTCCATTACTTTCAATTAAAAGTTCTACCAGTCCGTCTCTCTCCAGAGAAAATTTCGTTCAAATGAAAGAATTTAATTTTTAGGACAAAAATCTAGGATTTTAGTAGAAATATTTTTATATTGCGATATCATATCCTAGATTTTGTCCTAAAAATTAATTTCTTTCTCTCTTAATATACTTTGGTTTTTAACCCGAGCTGATTTTTTGAAAAACATTTCAACTATTTTCAAAAACAAGATGCTCAGATCTGTAACTAATATAGTTTATGAATTTTTTCTATCATATGTTTTTTGATTAAAATATTCATTTAGAATAAAAAGTTTATAAAATAAAGAAAAAAATATATTCAAAACAAAGAAAAGAACAATTCTTTTTGTAATTTTGCTGAAAATTATAGTTTTCATTGTACTAAATATAATTGAGCTGGTGGATTTTTTTCAATTTTGATCCAAAAAATTATTTTTCAGCAAATAAAGAGAATGTTTTGATTTAATAATCTTCAAAGCCAAGCGAACGCCTTGAGCTCTCTCCGCCGTCATAGCCAGTCAACCAACCATTCATTTCCGCAATTTCTACTGTGAGCCTTGCCATGTCCTTTTATATTTTGGAATTGTTTTGGAGGGTTGAGTCGAGAATTCTAATGTGGTACGGGGGTTTTTAATGGGGTAGGGGGGCTTTGGCAGTGTTCTAACGCCCCAAAGGGCGTACAACCACGGTTTTCCCTGTTTTTCTATGTCCTCGGCCCGGGCATCGCAGCGCGACCCCAACCACTGACCGAGTCTGTTCCGGATTCAAATGTGTCCCGGATACAAACATTCAATCACACTCACGTGTCTGAGACTCGAATGGGCACTCGAAAGACGGGAGACAACCGCGAAGAGGGTTTGTATCGGTTCGAAGATGCTAGAGACGATGACAATCTATGTTTACTCTTTATATATAAACTTCTCTTTTTGATGATTGTGTTGTTAATTTCAATACAGAAGAAGCTGCTCGCTTTTATGAGCATTTTTTACCTGTTTTTTACTTTACCATACGCAGTAGGTATGTAAGTATTGTAATTGTACATGAAAAAGTTAGTGTTTTTGTTTTTGAAACATCTCAAAAACTGCTAAAACTATTTTAATAAAATAAATCAATAAAGCGAAATCACGTCATTAAGAATTAGAAAAAAGACTTATACAAGATGTACCGGTTAATAATGTGAATTTCTTTTTATCAAAAAAAACACGTTAATTTCAAGAGAAACATCAAAAGTAATGTCCATCATTAGCTACACATTTTCCTCATCTTTCAGGTAATTGTGGATATCCTGCCAATAGAACTTTTCTTGTTTTGACGTAAACCATTCAGAGAACCAATTTTCCTCTTTTTCGAACGTTTTAAAGTACTGGTCAGAAAGTGCATGTGCCATCAATTGGAACATGAAGGTAATTGAAAGGTCTGGAGAATACGGCGAGTGGATAAATACTTCCCATGCAAGATCTTTTAATGTGTCTTTGATGGTCCTTTATCATGAAACAATTACTTTACCGTGTCTAGTCTGGCCCTTTCTGGTCTTTCCCATTGTTTGTAAACGATCGGAAATTGTTTCTTCGTATTTAACATAGAAATCGCCACTTTTAAAGCGTTTAAACCAGTGTTCACAAGTATCTTGAGATATAACATGTTCACCATAAGCATTTCGAACTAAACGATAACATCCAATAGCACTTTTTTTCGAAATAAAGTAATAAACTAAAACTTACCTCGTTTTGAAACTTGTTGTCAATATAATTACAACAAAATAGCATATACCATATATCAACATTATGTGAAACTCCTCCTATTGAAAAAAGTTCGCATTATTACCTAATATAGTGAACAATGAACATTGATAACGATACCTGAGCTCGTGTGTCAGATACCGACAAGGCCGTAGACAGGGGGGTGAGATTAGACCCCCCCCCCTGAAATTTCCAGGTCGAAGATTTTCAGAATATACCTATAAACATTCAATACAAATTTAATTAAAAAATAATCTCTTAAAAAAAAAGCAATCTGGACATTTAGCAAGCCTGGGGCTACGGCCTTATACAGTGATTTCGCTGATTTTTTTTTTTTATCAATCACTTAAACGTTTTACATACTCTTTTTAAAAAAATAAACAAAAACACCAATTTTCTATGGATGATTACAATTTCTTATTTCAATTTGTTGTTTAATAGAAATAAAAGCATATAAAAATACGAGAAGGGGCAGGCGTATGATAAAGTCACGTGGCGTGTTTAATCACGCCAAATTTTTTATCTACGCCGACAAATAATAGTTCAAAATTATTCCAATCTTTTGTCCAATTTTTTTTGTTTTGCTAAAGCTAAATGTGAATTTCTGAACTCTTATTATTTGTCTTTGTAATTTATACTAATTGAACTATAATGTCTTTAAGATCACAAAATCAAAATACAATACACAAATTGATGTTAGTCAGAATTCATCTAATTTGCAAAGTTTTAATTAAATTAAAGAAAAATATTTTTAATTTAACTCTCTATTATACTTAAAAAAGTCAACTTTCTAACTTTCAAAATACAAGTATTTTTCATCTTTTTTTTAATTATATTTATTTAAAGTAAAGTTTCAAAAATATTGAAATCTGAACAAAACATCCTTTTTATGTATATTACCAAGTATAAAAATAATATTATAGGCTTATTTTTTATTTTATTTTTAGTCTTTGAAAAAAGATTAGAGAAAAAAGGTTAAATTTTAGTAAATGCATGATTGAAATAAAAATAAGATGTGCGCATAAAAATTTTAATTTAAAAATTGTAAATTTTATTTAGTTTTTAAAGATGTATAAGTATATGGTAATCAAAACATCATTTACATAAGATACAAGCGTCGTTTCTGAGATGGACTTAAAATAGTCTGAAATATATTGAGTTAGAAAAAAAAAACTTAATTTTTTTATGTAAATAAGTCAAATAATTTATTCACTAATTCATTTTTTTAATTTATTTTTTGGAACCACAACAGCTTCCTTCAGACTAAGTTATGCTTCACCTAGAACCAATTTCGCATTTCCTAAATACTATTTATAAGCTTTTTTGCTCATTTGAAACTGCCTTATGTACATTTTTAAAATGGGAGAGAAGTGTATACAGACCTCTAACGGCATTGTTTCTAGAATTTCAATTTTATTACTTTTATATTTTTCAAAAATAGATATTCAATATTTTTAATCAAACTATCGATTAATATTAACATTTTTAAATTTAAATTTTTATGCATAGATCCTACTATTTCAAGTCTTTCTGAACATTTTACAATTTATATTTAGTTATACATAAATACATAATTTAATTTTATATATCCAAATCCATCTATTTCATAATATTATTCATTCATTCATTCATTTTCTAAATAATTTTAAATTTTATCTTTACTATTTTTAAGCTCATTTTAAAAATTTGAAGATTCTTCGTATTTTGTACCTATCGATATCATATTCTAAATTTTATTAATATAAATAATTATATTTTTCCAATTTACAAATTTTATTATTGAATCATATAATAATTTTCTTTTTATCACAACAAAAATTAAAATATGTGATTATATATTATTCAAAATATTTTTAATCTTTCGACTGTTAAGTCTTAAAGTATCGGAAAGAATAACGCCCTTGGGGTCGGCTGTTGCAGGCGTGTTGCAGGCGAGCCAATCAGCTGGAGCACAACTTGAGAAACGTTTTAGTCCGAACTTCCGGGATCATCACCAATATGGCTCCGGAAGTGGAGGTCACGCAAGCACCAAACGCAAGAGAAATGAGGTCCTTAAGTAAGTATTAGATCAAAAGTGAAAACGTTACCGTGATTCTCATGTAGCCTATGCTTCAAGTGAAGTCTCCGTATGCTTGTTGCAAACAACCCGTTTGAAGACACTTGGTAATTATTTTGGGAAAATCTTTTGAAGGTGATTCCGACTAAAAAAATTATAATTACTTAAGTGTGTTCAAAAATGCCTGTGATCAGTGATCCTGAATGTGTGAATTTATTCGTAAAAAGTGACGTTGTGCCAAGTGTTTTATATATTAAATAAGTGAAACGTGATATTATAAATACGAATTTAAGTTTGTATATATCCTTATATAAAAATATACGAACTATATTTTATATAATTATTAGATAATATTTTATTATTTTTCTGTATTTTATTTTTTAAATAAAATAAAAAATTTATTAAAATCCACATTCCCTCTTCTTATTTTCATTATTTAATGTATTATATTATATTATTAATAAAAATTAATAAAAAATATTTCAAAAAATAAAAAATTGGCTTATTAATTAATTTTAAAGTGATCATCTGCAAACAGGGATATTCATTCGAAACAGCCAAATGTAAAAGTGGATTTCAACAGGTTGGCAAAAATGCAGGTGTACAAAAAATTTGCATGCATTATTTACTGTTTAGTCTTTTATTTGATAAAATTTTTATTAATATGGTTCTTTTCTGTTAACAGAATGAAGGTGCATCGTAACAATTCACCTGGTGAAGTACTGAAGAGCATATCACAGCATGATAACACCAATAAGCAATGTATCCTTTCTAAATAATATAAAATTTTCTATTGAAAATAATATGACATGATTTTGTAGATTTTAATTTTATTATGGTAAAAATAATTAGCGAAAAAAGATTAAATGTAATTAATTTAACTAAGATGTCTGATTTTACTTGATACTAATAAATATAGAGAAACTATTCTAATTTAAAAAAATAAAAAAAAATACCAGTAGTCAGTTCAGACGCTATTTATCCTATTATTTGGCTTGTGCTCAGATGAAATAAAGTCAATATTTTCGGTTATTATGCCTACGATCACAGCACAGATGTAGTTTTTTAAAATATTTTAACCAGTGTTCTTTTTAAAAACTACAAAATATTTCTCAAACATTTTAATACAGGAGATATATTTTTTCATATGAGTATTAAATTTTCACTTTTTCAGCATATATAGTCAAGTCTTTTGCAGAAAACCAAATTTTGCATTTTTTGCATTATACATATTTGTTCCTGGGGCCATATTATAGTGTTTTATCCAAATTTCTTTTAATCAAAATAATATCATTCAGATATTATAAATTACTTTACAAATCCAAGTAAATTCACTCTCTAATTATGACTTATAGATATGCTACACACATCTTTCGTTATCATAAATATATATGGTGGTCATTTTGGAGAGGTTTTTTCTCATTCTGAAATATAATCTCGGGTAGTTTCTGGTTACCTTCTGTTGCATTTAAAAAGTAGGAACATTTAATTTTTATCAGCGATGATAATTAAGAGAGCGGAATTCGATCCCAGGCGACATAATGCTAGAGCCCCTTTCGATCCTGCTAGGGCAGGCTGCATTAAGTTAAATTCAAGAAATTTTAATTAAATGCAACTCAAATTGTTAATTATTTAGTAAAAATCTAATTACCATGTACTAACTTCAAAAAATTTTCTAAAATTTTTATATCACTTAAACCTAATGAAAAAAGAAAATAGTTTATTAAGATTGGAGTAATTTTTGGAGACGGACTGATAAGTGAATTAAGTGGATATTGATGAGGCAGTCCAAAAAAGAAGAAGATAATTTACACTATCTTTTTATTCATAAAACCGACGTTTCAGGCTATTCCCCCTGTGATAATTCAGGTATACATGCCTACTACATCATATGAGGACTCGGGGTTTTGAAAAGTCAGTGAAGGAAATCCAATGCGGCATTCCCCTCTGTCTCCTCTTTCAGTGGCAGTAACAATAATATCTTGTATTTCATTTTCAGCAGAATTATAATGTAATTATTACAGATCAACAGAATGTAATAATGTAATTGCATTATAATTCTGCTATGAAATAATATATGTACTGCACTGAAAGAGGCGAAAGCTGCTAGTCCCACTGACCTCAGAAGCCCTGAAAGGTGCTCGAGCGTCTATGAATAGAAAGATAGTGTAAATTATCTTCTTCTTTTTTTTGGACTGCCTCATCAATATCCACTTAAAAAATAGTTTATTTCATCAAGTTTAGATAGGTCTTTTAAAATCTTAAAAGTTGTTTTTTACCAAGAGTAGCAGATATGGAGATTTTTCAAGGGAAGTCAAAGAGGGTCTCCTCTGCTTAGTGCAAATAAATACCCGTTGAAAGTGAATAAATTTCGTGTACAGAACCCCCTCTATACATTACGAAAGTCACCCTACTTTACTTTAATAAATATACTTATTATATTTTCTAAATTATGTGAAAAATCAAAATAATAATAATATTTGATCTAAAATTGTGGCCAAAAAGCCAGCGTGGGCCAAGTCCTCTTCCACCCCTTGCATACGCCCATGTATATTTGTGTGTGTACTCCTATATCTATTTGCATTAAGCTGAGATCACTCTCTTTGATTTTGTCTTAAAAAAATTTAATTCGCGTGCTACGAGCCGACAATATGACCATCTTCTAACATTCCAACCATTTGATTTAAAAAATATAAAAATTAATTAAATTCGCTCTCGAAAAAATTATTTTATTTACTTTAAAATAAGAAGTTTGGGTGATAGATGTAAAAAAACTATGGAAACCTCACATAGTTCGCCGTTTTTTTCCATCCGATTACATTTATAAAATTAATAATTAATATCAAATACCAAACTTACATGAAATTTTCTTGACTCCTGAGTAGATTTCCTTTTATTGGAAAACATCACATGTCGCTATAAACAGCCTTGTGTTTTGGATCTTAAAATGGGAACTAGACAGCATGGAGATGATGCATCGACTGAAAAAAAAAATAAACAAGTGGCTAAATGTTTAGCTAGTACTAGTGCAACTCTAGGAGTGCGTCTCTGTGGCATGCAGGTAATTAATTAACAAAAACAAGTTAATTAAACTTGAATTCTACATATATATTCATACTCTCTAGGGTACTTTTTATTTTGCATAATTTTGATTTTCCTAGGCGACACCTTCTCAAAAGATTGTTTAGTGTATACCCTAAAAAAAGTATTACATTATATTTTTATTTTTTCAAAATTTTTGTTTGAAATTATTGGTGGTTACCTGTTATTGGAATTTATAATAAACTTAAGGACGTCCTTTGACCATTTAATTTAATGTAAGAATATTCAATTTTAATAATTAATTAACGAAAATTTATACAATAATAATAATTTTGAGATACTCTAATATTTACATTAGCAAAGTTAATTTTTTGGCTTGTATGTATCTTTCTGTATTCTTTAATAATAAATTGCTCTTAGCTTGGGTTAGTTGTTATCTCTACATTAATACAATGCCCTTGGTCTTTACGTTATTTACAATCCTTAAGATTTAACAAATTCATTGCTTGCCCCGAAAATGTATCATTATTCCAAATATTTACTTTTTTCTTCAAAACTTTCGGGAAGGTCTATACCCAGAAATGATTTGTATCTCTTGAAATACCTAATAACTAATAATAACTAATGAAAACATAAGCCAGTTTATGTCCAAAGCCTTAAAGAAATATTTTAATAACTTATAGTTATTAGAGTTATTGAAAAAAAATGAAGATATTTGGAATTATGAGCAAGATTTCAAGATAATCAAGAAATATTTGGCTCTTAAGGGTCCTAAATTATATAAATATCTAAGAAATAGTATTGATGGAAGAGTACAACAAATTGAACACCATAACGAATAGAAAATTATTGTTAATACAATAAGATATTGCACAGCACAAAAAAAATCAACTTTGTTTATGTAAATCAAATTAAAATGAGAGTTTTTCCTAATTAATATAATTATTATTATTATTAGTATAAATAATTTTGAGAAGGTGCTCCTTTAGGAAATCACAATTATAAAAGCGCCCTAATATCCGAACAATGTCTTATATTTGTAAAAAGTGTAATATAAAAAACTAATATAATTTATCTTGTTACGAATTATCAGGTTTACCAAACGGAAACTGAGCTTTATGTTAAGAGAGATAAATACTGGGGCCGAGAATTGGATGAAGCGGGCCTACGAGGAGCACTTCGGCATTTTTTTCATAATGGTATTCGTTTAAGAAATCAAGTGGTTAGTCGAGTTCTGGCCCTATTAGATGAATTGCGCCGTGCCATCGAACGTCAGAGCAGCTATCGATTTTTTTCTTGGTAAAAATCATTGCTTTTATACTTATCTTTTTTCTAGGACATATTTTTAAGATTCTCTTTAAAGAAGATAATATTCAAGAGGCTTTACAAGTGTTTTTATAAATAAATTTATCTACGTATATACCTAGAGAGTTCATTGATTTTTTATTCAAATACGTAAAATCAAAGATCATTAAAAAAAGTCTGATCAATCAGAAATCGTTAATTAACTGAAAGCTAGGTCATCTATGACGATTTCCTTGAGAAAGATAATTAATATTTAATTGATTCTCAAAATTTTTGATATACAATCTATTGAAAATATCACCTAATTATTACATTTTTATTTATAAATATTACAAGACGTAAGCCAAAATTTTAATTAAATCACAAAAATTAATCTACTTCAATTATTATACCGGGTGATTCAATAAGGGTGACGAGGTACCGTATCTCAGGAACTAATAATCGTAGAAGTTTGGGAAAAAAATCCTTCAGAGAATCGGCCAAGAAAAATTGCTGGAAATATTTTTTAAGTTCATAAAGTCCACCGCTAGGTAGCTAAATAGCTTCGATCGTATAAATAAATGCAATTTTTTTCGAAAATTTTCCAATATAAGTTTAGAAATGAATACTCTCACGTTAATGCCACCATAATAGTCCATCTTTTTGATAAATGACTTTTTATTGTAGGACGTAAAATAAAGGCGGGAGGGGATGCTAAACTTTTATGGACTCTAGTGTCTATAACTTAAGTTTGACTTAACGGAAATTTGTTAACAAGGTCTGGTTCAAGAAAGGAAGGTTTGGTAAATAAAATAAAAAAACATCCATTCCATTCTAGTTCTTGCCGCCCTCGCTAAGGGACGTGTTTTATAAAGTTAAACGTTTTATTAATTTTGCTCGAAATCTTAAATGGAACCGTATAATTATTTTATTAAATTCAGAAAGTAAATCAAATTCGTAACAAAATATGTTCAAACCGCATGTCGATATCTCCCATTCGTTTAACGAGTTATTGCTTAAAGAATATTTTTATTAACTAATTTATTAAAGAAACAAAATAGGTAATTGAATTTTCAATTTTTTTTTAAGTTTCGTAGTCAAGCCAATGCCATGCAGTCAAAATAAAAAACAGTTTAAAACTCTGTTCTTATCTTTATTTAATCACAAAAATAATGATATAACATAACAAACAATAAAATAACAATTACAACATTAACATCTATTTGTGAAAAATGCCGTTTCCATAGAAACTGTCAGCCAAGTCTTTCACAGCCTTCTAAGAAATTAGGCATTTTTGAAATTTAATACCTACTCACAGGTGACAGAAAAGCATTATGTAAAAAAGCATTTTTATCATTATTTTTGTGATTAAGTGAAAATAAGAACAAAGTTTTAAACTGTTTTATTTTATTTGTCCATGGCATGCTTGACTACGAAACTTGAAAAAAAAATTGAAAACTCAAATACCTATTTTGTTTCTTTAATAAATTAGTTAATGGAATATTCTTTAAGCAATAACTGTTAAACGAATGGAGATATCGACATGCGGTTTGAACAAATTTTATTGCAAATTTGATCTACTTTCTGAATCTAATAAAGTAATTATACGGTTCCATTTAAGATTTCGGGCAAAATTAATAAAACGTTTAACTTTATAAAACACGCCCCTTAGCGAGGGCGGCAAGAACTAGAATGGCATGGATGTTTTTTTATTTTATTTGCCAAACCTTCCTTTCTTGAACCGGACCTTGTTAACAAATTTCCGTTAAGTCAAACTTAAGTTATAGACACTGGAGTCCATAAAGGTTTGGCATCCCCTTCCGCCTTTTATTTTACGTCCTACAATAAAAAATTCATTTATCATAAAAGATGGACTATTATGGTGGCATCAACGTGAGAGTATTCATTTTTAAACTTATATTGGAAAATTTTCGAGAAAATTGCATTTTTTATACAATTGAAGCTTATTTGCACCTAGCGGTGGATCATGAACTTAAAAAATATTTCCAACAATTTTTTGGTCAGTTCCTCTGCAGGATTTTTTTCCCAAACTCAGTTATTAGTCCCTGAGATACAGTACCTCGTCACCTATTGAATCGCCCGATTTAATCCAAAAAGATAAAACCAAATAGTTAAATATATCAAGGCCTTATCATTATCATCATCATTTTATAATTTAGAGTAATCATATTGTTAGAGTTCGTGGCTGTGATGAAACTGTATTAGATGAAGGTATCAGCCAAAGATGGAATCACTGAGTTCAATAAAACACCTTTAATAAAACGTTTCGGCCTGAATTTATTTGGCCATCTTCCGTTAATTAGGAGTTATACACAAAATGCGGTACACTAATGTGATCGAACCAAGCCTTGTCAAAAATAAAAATTTTAGCTTCATGTAAATTTATAACGTGCCTGGACCCCAAAGTTTCAGAATTAAAGTTTAGAGTAATCGCTGTAAGTGTATTTAAAAGTATAAAATAAAAACACTACAAAATGATTTTAAATTTCAAATTAAAAGTTAAATCGACACAAGATATGTTTGTGTTCTTTGTCGATGTAAAGTCAATGGATTTATTTGTTCTTAAGACTGATATGATGCACCTACTCCCATTATTTCTCTCTATTCCATCCTATTTCTTTCATATACATCTAAAATTTGCCTCTAGGAAAATTTATCGACCACAATTCATCGACGATAATTTATATAAAATATCGATAAATTGCCGTCGATGAGCTGATCGTCGACCAATAGGGCGTCGGTCTATTGCCTATTCGTGAATTGCCTAATCGATTAATTATTTTTGATGAATTGTTGTGGTCGATGAATTTTCTAGATCCCCTAAATTGTCCATATGCTATATCTTCATTATTTGAGGAAAATATTTAAATCAAAGCCCCCTTTTCCTTTCATACTTCACTCTCTAAAATTTTCATCAACACCCCTATCCAAACTTACTAGTATGTACTATCCGCTGAGTTCTTCTCTCTACCGAATTCTTTCTCAAAGTTCTCTTCCATTAAAGAAACTTTTAATTTATAACTCTATCTACCTAAGGCTTTAACCTTAATCTCCATCTCTATTTAATAAAAACTAAAAAAATTAATATAAATAAAGTAATTCGAAAATGCAAGTCTTTTAATTAAATCAAATAACAACGTTACCAATTTGAAAAAATGGAAAATTTGTTAGAACATTCAAAAAATAAAAAAAACCTCCACTTCCCTCATATTTTAAAGAATCCTGACCACAGGACAACATATATCAAGAATTTGTATATACAGGTAGGCATCGTTTTCGTTTACTTCTATATATGATATAGAACGTTGTGAGAACATAATACTAGTACTCTATATAAAGTTATATAGTATACTATATTGGAGCGTTTCCCAATGTGTATTCTGCTGAATCCTGAGGTGGGCTTCCCCAAGATGAAATATATTTTAATAAAATGTAATAAAAATGTATTTTATTAAAAATTGCTATTTACCATTTTCAAAACAATAATAGGTAAGTTGGGCGGCGTGAAGTTTAATTGAATAATTAATCTATTTTGAAGGCAAACATAAAATTGTACCCATCTTATTTACTTACATATTATATTGTAATAGTGGATTTCAGCTTCAGATTAAAATTATTTTGAAAGTTTTCTGATTGTTATGAAATTTTTAAGAATCTGGAATTGAGGCCAAAATCCGCAACGATATAATATCATCTTGCAGGGGGTGGTGGTAAAGCCCCCTGCAGGGGGTCAATATGCATTTGACGACCTTATCCTCCCTTCTTAAAATGAAAAACAAATGAAAACTTATCTATTAGAAATGGGGAAAATCTTTTCAATTTTAATTATATGTTTAAAATTTTAAGAACAAAGATAATTTTCGGGTACCTACAAAATTCAATCAAATAATTTATAGAAAAGTTAACAGGACATTTAGGCTTGAATTAGGAAAATTTAAATTTAAATTAGTACAGATACTCATTTATAAACTAATTTGAGAAAATTTCATTTGGCAATTCTAGTACAATTCTCGAATACAGTTATTAGTATCGTTTGCAAAAATATATTTGTATGAATCTGGTTGATTGAATAAGCAGCTTATACTATATTTATATTTTTTTTATTTGTCAACATTTTCAATGACAATCCCATCAGCATCAGGAGAAACTAAACGTTATTGTACCATGTAGTTATTCTTATAGCTGATATGAAAGGTTCTTTTGCGCAGATCATCTTGGAAATCACAGCCACTCTCCAAAATTAAAAAATAGATATCGCAACAAGACGAAATACTAATGCACCTTATATGCAAATTGAGATATTAAATCAAAATTTCGAATCCAATTTTCAGAAGATATATAAGAGTCCAAAAAGTTCAACATGCTTCAAATTAATCTTCTTTAAATTGTTATTCAGCAAAATTATAAAAACATGTTAGTTTTCAATGTTTTATATATAGGTATAGTATAAACTAACAGTGGATCTTAAAATAAGCTGGACTCGTAAACTTATTATATATATACATAGAATTAGTTTACCCGTCAAAATAATTTTTAGGATCCACTGTTAGTTTAGTATATTTGTATTGATAAGCCATGTGGTACAGTAAGGTAAAATTACTGATCAATACATAATTAAGTATAAAAATAATGTAAAATCATGTACATAGTCTAAAATATAAATTAACCGTGATCCACACCCTATTTATAAAAATAATAGCAGAAATAAAAACATTTTGGTTGTGCTTATAAATTTAGATTAATTAAAACTGAAAAAAAGTTAAAAGTGATATATTAATATTATTTTTAATTTTAAATTGGTAAAAAGGTTAATTTCTTTTTGCAGCCAGGATTAAATAAAAGTTTTTTTTCGCCAACGTTTCGACTCGCTTTTTTAACTTTGTACGCAGCTGGAACTGGTCAAAACGTTGGTAAAAAATAAATTAGCTTTAATCCTCACTGCAAATAGAAATAAACCATTTTAACTAAATTCAAAAGTAAAAATATAAATAATAATAATATAAATCTACCGCTTTTTACTAACGCAAAAAATTACCGAGCAACACTCGGTCGGCCTGGCATTAATAATATTATGTATGGACTAGCGGGCTATATCACTGTGAAACCTGGAAGATATGAAAATCAGAGAAAAAGAGACTTTTGAAATGTCTTGCTATTAGAGAATGTTGAAAATTAACTATGTAAATAGAATGGCAAATGAAAAAGTTTTCGATTGGATTGGAGAAAAGAGAACTTTGATGAAGAAAGGAGCTCAAAGGTTAAAGCACATGTGGAGTAGAGACACAGGGATTGTTGAAGGATATTTTGGGGAGCGAGATATGAAATGAAAGAGAAAAGGAAAAACCTAAATTAGGATGTTTAAACGGTAGATGGTAAATGGAGGCACTGGGATGACCAATCAGATGACAGGCACAACCGGCCCTTAGAGCTTAAACTCTACCCCTACCATTACTAACGCAGCCCTCTAAGTAGGTACTCCCAATGGCCAATTTGAACCAATACCGTGCCATTAAAATCTCCAGATAATAACTAACTTAAATTTTAAACTGAAGGAAAATCGTTTCAAGACTTTTGCTACACTCTTTGCATTTTTGGGGAATTATGCAAAACACACCTGATCGATTATTTATCATTTTTTACCATAGAATCGAATTAAAAACTCAAGAAATGATATTTTTTGAATAATTTACCATTTTTTTAATCGGACCTAGATAGCACAAAATTGAATCATTTCTTCGGATTGAAAATACAAATATTTTAGTATAAAAATTAACTTGTTCTTAAGTTATCGTGGCTATCTGAATCCTGATACAGAGACAGAAAAAAAATAATGATGATTTTTCTTTGCGCTCAAGACAATGAGCAAAAAATAATTTGAAAATTTTTGCGTTAATTTAATATCAGGGTCGCCCGGGAGGCAGGCTTAGCCGTGGGTACTGAATAATTTAATTTCTCTGATACTTATTGTTTTTGAAATAACACTACTAAAGACAGGCTCTCTTTTTGCAACCCTGGGCTTCAAGACTAGGAAATTGTTGGTGAAACTATAAAACTATCATATAGATGTATAGATGGGTTAAAGTCGGAATTCCCCCCCAAGGCTTGCTTTACGCGTAGCACACGTTTTGACGATTCCCAACACCCTTTCGCGGTTAAATTGCAAAAGTGCCGGTCCACTTCATTCGCCAATAAATTTGTCCCATGACTTCGAGAAACTGGAACTCTCTCCCGCCCTCCATCTTTCCAGACACTTATAGCCTTCAAAACTCGGGTGCTCAAACACCTACGCCTCCACCCTTGCTCTTGATCTATTCCTCCTTATCTTCGCTAATGCGGGGATCTTTCGAGATCTTCATGGTGTGCCTTCTTGCATTCGATTGCATAAAAAAAGTTCTAATTAGTATTCTAAAGTTAAATTGATTTTATCGAAATTAGAACACATCAGAAAGTGAATTTACGGAAAAGCTATTCCAATACTTCAATTTACTGTATGTAAGATGAGAGATATCTTGGATAGTGAAATAAGACTGAAAAGGAGAAGACCTACATTATAATATTTTCCCCTAGACAATGAAAGAGAGCGGATTTGGGGCTTTTGGAAAAGTGAAAGAATTAGCTGTGGATAGTGAAATGCTAGAGGGTAGTTGCATCAAACAGTACTTTGAGTTGATTACTTTATGATGATGATGATAATTATAAATATTACGAATTTCTGTTTTTATCAAAGATGTTTAATTAATTTATTATGTCTTTGTTTGTTCCTATAGTTCACTGCTTATTGTTTATGAGGGTTACGACGCCCTAGAAACCAAATTAGCCCCTCCAGTACCACAAGATCTTCATGAACTCTCGAGTGGCGGCGACGTTATTCATGACTCTCTACTTGATGACGAGGTTGCTGTTGATCATGATCAAGTATTAAGTGATGGAAGTTGTGATGTTAGTGAAGCAGCACATCATCGGGGTTTTGCTGAGGCAGCTGCTAGGGGAGCCAAACGGTTAGAAAATATTTTTATTATTGTTTTAAATTCTTGATAATCGAATTAATAGTCCAAAAAAAGTGTATTTATAAATTATATATATGTAAAGTTTATTACAATATCCTAAATTTCAAAAATTACGATTACTATGCATTTGAACTTTGCTCGTCATATGATATTCAGTAAGTAAGTTTCTTCTTCTTTTTCAAGAAAATTATGTCCTAGAAAAATAAAAAGAATTTTCTTAAAAAAAGCAGGAGAAGCAAAATTATCTTTTAGAGATCACTTTAAGAAAAAAAAGCGAAAACGTTCCTGTCTTGTATAATAAATTCCTTTAAATTATCATGGTCAATAAGCGCATCAAACATTTGAACTCTAGAAGGTTTTAATTTTTTTTAATAAATTGAAAGAATATACATAGACACTGAATTGCAAAATCAATTCATTTATGAATTTGGTAGAAATTGTTATTTAGGGTTTCGAAAAAAGTTTAGAAAAAAAATATAAAATAGCTAAAAGAGCAATGAAAAATATATTTAAATTCCAAAAAGATTGAAAATACATCTTCGAGATATAAAATTCTTAATGTGCCTAAGGTAAACGCTCCAGTAGTGGGCCTGTACCTATAGCGGGCCAGGTGCAAGAAAAGTGCAAAAATTAGCTTATCCAACTTTGAAAAATTGTGCTATGGGCTATATACTAGTATATCACTATTTTTCAAAGTTGGGTAAGCTAATTTTTGCACTTTTCTTCATCTGGCCCGCTATAGGTACAGGTCCACTACTGGAGCGTTACCTTAAATTAACAAAAGGTCTTTTGAATGGCAGCTAACATTCTCTGACAAATAAAAAATATATTTTATCATGTTTCTTTAATTTGTTCTATATTTTTAATTTACTCATAGTTAAAAATTTTATATCTCGAAAACTATGTCAATATTTCTGAAATTGAAATATATTATTCAGGGATCTAGTGGCTATCTCAGTGGCGTAGCTACATGGAAGCAACGCTTTCAGAGAGGCCCCCAGCTTTAGGGGGCCCCTTTAAAAATTTATTTATTTATTATTTATATATAAAAAATATATATTTAATTAACTTTTTTTTTTGTTTAGAAATATTAAAATATCAAATACATTTATTTATTTCAAGTCAATTAAAAACGAAGACTAATTGACAAATTTGCGGCTGCAAAATCTAGGGCGAAAAATCACTTAAATAACTTTTCATACTTTTGTTTATATTCGAATATGTTGTTTTTTTATTTATAATCAAACGTTTAAGGTAACGGCAGCAGTAGTTGACCGTGCACCAGTAGTTGACCATTTCGACATAAAACTTTAATTAATAAGGATCCAGATGGAAGGATTCCATTGAAAAAAAATCTATGGACACTAGACAGCAGGGCCTGTCCATAGATTTTTCAAGGGAATCCTTCCATCTGGATCCTTATTAATTAAAGTTTTATGTCGAAATGGTCAACTACTGGTGCACGGTCAACTACTGCTGCCGTTACCTTAATACTCGTATTTAAATGTATTTTAAAATCCTTAAATATATCTATATGTATAAATATATCTATGTTTCATTTAATATATCTATTTCATTCTCTGCTCTTAAGTTAAAAAATAACTTTCCTTTGTATAAACAATTGAAATAAAAAAAATGTTAGTAGGGTCCCCGTATTTAGAATTTGCTTATGGCCCTAAAAAATCTAGTTACGCCACTGGGCTATCTTATTTTTTCGAATCCCTAATTTCTACCATTAATATTCACTTTAAATTTGTTAGTTTTGCTAGTATTACTCCATGTTTTTGTTTTTATTTCCAATTGTTCTAATTTTTTTCATTTTTCATTGCAGATTCTTTCCAATATCAGAGGAAACCGTTTTCATGGATCCTCCAAGTATTAGAGATGTATCAACTGGTGCTTCAAATGTTGGAGCAGTAGAGTGCAATGAAAGTAGCAGAGGAAGTTGTAGTGGCGATAGCTGGCTTGTATATAATAGTGGAGATTGTTCGTTGGGATCTATAAATACAAATGGACGAGTTACGGATGATAGTGAAGTTTCTGATGAGGAAAGTTCTATGGCAAGCAAACGAGCCAGAGGGGAATTTACTGAATTGGGTGTCGCCGCCCAGGGACTAAAACATCTCAGAGTTCGCGACCGCCCAAATCACGACATAAATGCCCCTTCTGGATCTAATATTAATGTAGCAACCAATAATTCAGGATCAACTGATAAATGGCCGCAAGTTGATGTTCGAATGATTGATTTTGCACATACCACTTGCGCTAAAGCTCCAAACTCATCCAATTTCCATGGACCTATTCATCAGGGGCCCGACTGTGGTTTCCTCACCGGCCTTGATAGCTTAAAACGTCTTCTAAGAGAAATACTCGCCGAGGGTTGAAATTCAGACTCTATACGCTTGAGGCGTTTCCTCTCTTAACTGTGATTTTCTTATTTGTGTGAGATAGTAAGGGATCACTTCTTTACAAACTCTCTCTTTAAAGATAAAAAATAATTACTTGAATAATAACGATACAATAATTTTTTTTTAATAATAATAAAAAAATAAACAAAAAAATAAATAAATCCCGGTTACAGTATTTGAAACATACTGAAACCTCGAGTTCAAATGGTCCGGGGTCGACTTGTGTATTTTCTGTGAAAATTTTTAACTTAAAAGACACTTGTCGTCATTATATTAAAGTATTACTTACTTTCTCATTTAATTTAAACAAATTCTATTTTTAAGTTAAGATGTAAAATATTATTTTATAGACCTTTCTAACATATTCTTATTTAATTTTCTACTACTTCCAGAAAAACTGATTTAGCAATTAATTAAAACAGTATTCCTGTAGATTTATTATATTTTATGTATCGTTGATTAAGAAATTATTTATATGTTTATACTATCTTATCATGTGCAGTTAAGCGCGAGATGAGAAATTTTGTGTACAATAGAATTCCTATTTTAGATAAATCTTGTTTGAATGGATCATTAATGAATGGTGAGAATTTAGTGAGAATTTGTCTGTAAAAACGCTCTTCTAGAAAGAAAGTGCAATTGAATGTGATGTCAAGATTTATATTTTTCTCAAGATAATAAATTAGAAACTGTTATTTTAAAAAAGAAAAAGAACAATTGTTAGAATTATTTTCCATTGATTTGGTATTAATCCCATGGATCCCTTATTTTCATTCATTAAATTCCCTTCAAATGCTTGTTGCCCTACAAATCCTAAACCAATGCAAAAGGTTTCACAAATATTATTATGTTATTTCTAGAAAATACTCTTTCTTAAGATTTTCTTTATTTTCACAAAAAAGTTCCCTTTATTCCGGATCAATCTCTAAAAATGAAGTACAAGAAGCAAATTAGATGCTTCTGTGTTTGAGTGAATTATCAAAAGACAAATTTTGGCTGAAAGCGCCTAGATTAGACATTTTTAATTAAGTATTTATTCACTATGCTTGTGAAGACATAAATTTAATTATTGAGTTGAAAACGTCTCCAGTATTAGCTGTCGAAAGCTCGAAGCTTGGTGCATTGTGAATTTTTTTATGAAAATGATGAGAGAAGGAGTTACACCAAAAAGGTGCACCCCCTAAAGGCCTGGGTTGGCCCCTCCATCGTCAAAAGAAGAAGAAGGGTTTTTATGGGCTTGTTAGGGTTCGAAGGTATCTGTGGATACGGGTCTTAAACAGTTGAAGGTTATAAGTCGCGGGGGGCGAGTTCTAGTCTCTGGAGGTCATAGGAATAAAAGAGTTGGCGAAAGCGCTTGTTCGATTTTTATCCAATTTGACACCGAGGGGCGCTGAGCGTTCGAAAACCGCGTGTTTCTCTTAGGGCCGGTTGTATGTCACAAAGTAAATGCTTTTTACCACTAACAAACGGTAGATGGTAAATGGAGGGAATGGGATGGCCATCCGAGTCCCTCCATTTACCATCTACCGTTTGTTAGTGGTAAAAAGCATTTACTTTGCGACATACAACCGGCC
The DNA here is from genome assembly GCA_024734495.1 of Forficula auricularia. Classification (NCBI taxonomy): domain Eukaryota; kingdom Metazoa; phylum Arthropoda; class Insecta; order Dermaptera; family Forficulidae; genus Forficula; species Forficula auricularia. Next base: position 4,644,127 of record JALMQS010000101.1, on the reverse strand, counting down.
CTTAAAGAGGGCTTTAGGGGGGATAATTGATTTCAGCTCGACTGAAGACACCATGATAGTATCTGTAGTACAGGGAAAGGGCAATGAGATTATTTCGTTAATAAGGGTTTGTGTTTTGTAGAATTTAATTGTCTTTTTTTTGCAGAAATTCCTTCCCACTGTCTTATTTTTGCACCCACTCATGATGAAGCTTTAAATTTTCGTCTCAGGATAAGAAAAAATAAATAAATTGTATAAGCTATTGAGTTCTTAACCCAAATATAAAAATTGATTTAAGCAGCTTTTCTTTTTGATGTTAAAAAGAATATTGTAGAAAAATGGGTTTACGAGTTCTTTTAGCAGATTTATGCTTTTGTTGACTACTTGATCCTCTTTATTTGATGCTTGGATTGGATTTGAAATTGTCCTTTTTCCGTTAATTCTATTAAAGAAGAGAGTGTTGGTAGCGAAGGCAGTTTGGAATACTAATCCCTTAAGATTTTTTTCAATAATATCTTTGACTATTTCTAAACCCAAAATTCTATTGCATCCGAGAAATCGAGTCTAATAGCCTAAATTTACACCAAGAGCACACTTACTAAATTAAATAATGCTCACCTGTTAATATCATATTATCACTTAACACAGGGAGTGAGGATACTCCATCAATCCATCCCAATATTGGGATTTGAAAGAATTTTCGGAACATTTGCCGGAAGTCAAAGGTAAGTAATATAATATCAAGAAATATCTCAAGCAACTAACTTCAGTCTCATTACATTAGATCAGTGGTCGGCAACATTTTAGATATTGCTGACCACTAAAATGACAATTTAAGATTTCCCGGACCACTAACACAATTTTTAAAGGTACGAATTATTTACGAGCGTTGAGTATGATATACATATATATTTATATATTAATAATTTCACTTGCATTTCTTGGACGGTTTGTTACTTTTTCTATGCCGGTGACCGAGTAGGGGTTAATTCAAGGACGAGCCCAGTTATGGGCAGGGAGGCAGCTGCCCCCTCACCTCCTTAAAAGAAGAAATAAAGTATTATTTTGCCAACTAAAAATATTTCCTCTAATTCATAATGGCGTCATTTCAAAATAATTTATAATATTAAACTTATAAACTACAATGTTTAGGGAAAGCGGTGTTGGTTTATAGTGAAACATATTAAACACAGGAAATATTTAACGGGTTATAGTGGTGTTTCACAAAGAGGAAATAAAATTAAAAAATCTTTTAAATTATTTTGGAGATTTTTTTATTTATCTCTATACATATTTCGGGCTATGAACCCTTCATCAGGAGGTTTAACAGAAAAGTTTTCTGTTAAACCTCCTGATGAAGGGTTCATAGCCCGAAATATGTATAGAGATAAATAAAAAAATCTCCAAAATAATTTAAAAGATTTTTTAATTTTTAATTTTATTTCCTCTTTGTGAAACACCACTATAACCCGTTAAATATTTCCTGTATAAACTACATATTCATTCTATTTTATTCATTTATTTCGAAAAGAATTTATTAGGAGATAATTTTCATTCTTTTAAAAGATCCGACGATTCGGAGGATCGTCCCTCCTTCAGGGTTTAAATGGTCAACGTAGGAACCTAATTGGGTTTAATTCCAAAACTGTCAGAATAGAGATGACTTCATGATGGCAGTAGTGGGTCAAAACGTTGAAAAAAAAAAAATTATTTTATTTTAATTTTATTCAATTCTGTCTGCAAATAAAATTCGACCTTCTTACCTGAACTCAAAGTCTAAAATAATATTAATATATTGCTTTTAACAAGTCAGGTATGGAGTATTACATAAAGAATAGCTGTACGCCTGTATTTATGCATCCAAAAGACGCTTCTGGGTCGTACTAGCCTACCCTACAGGCGTCCTTATTAAATGAATATTTTCCATGTTTAAAATTTGACTGTGGGTGCGGTTGGGCGATTGAAAAACCGAGTTGATAAAATAAAAATAAAGTAAAAAGGTAAACTATCGCTTTCACTATTATAGACTTTATATAATAAAAATATAATTTAACATATCTAACTAATATATTAAAAAAGAATATCTTTTTTTTATTTATTTAATGTCACCAACAAAGCCTATTTATACAGCACATAAGTAAAGTTTTAGTAGGATTAGTGAGGGAGCCGAGTTTTCAACCGGTATAAATTTTCACTTGCCAGCCAGGATCGAACCCCGGCCTTCCACTCCAACATCGTCATAATCGATCGATGCCGAAGCGAGGCCAGTGTGTTAAAGAATATCTAAATTGTACAAAAATCTGAATTACCCGAAATAATACACATTTTTGCTGCCCACCTACTTACCCTCCAAATTTTTCTGCGGGGTGTCGCCCAACCGAAAAGAAAAAGCTTGCGCCGCCACTGTTGGACAGGGCTAATATTTGGAGTTGCGACCTTTTATCTCCACTAGATAGGAAGCTCAAGAGTTTAGAATATTGTCAGTATAGGCAGAAGCTAAGGGCCGGTTGTATGTCGCAAAGTAAATGCTTTTTTTACCATCTACCGTTTGTTAGTGGTAAAAAGCATTTACTTTGAGATATACAACCGGCCCTAAGTATCAAACAAAAAAAACTATTCTAAAATATACAAAAATGATTTCTACGGGTTGAATTTTCCAAATGAAAAGTGGTGGTATGTTTTCTAACTTCTTCGAAAATAATGAACAATCGGTTTGAGATTCAGTTTAATAGTTTTTATATAATTAGAAAAGAATCAAAAAGGGTCAAAATCATCCAATCCAGCATTCTAGTATTAAGAGATGTTTATGACCAGAGTTTCTAGAATACCCCTAAAATCGGTACTGCCTAGGCCACATATCAAGGAATTTTATTTATTACCAAGTAGCAAGTGAATAAAAATGATAAATTTCAATAACAAAATGAATTAATAATTACAAACTTAAATATTTTAATTTTTGAGTTTGAGCTATGTAACTTTTTCAGTGAATCTAATTTAATATAAATACTTCTGAAAACATTCACTAGTTTGGAGAATTTTCTAATGGTCGTTAAATAACGAATAGATCTGAATAGAGATTTGAGCATTTAATATAAAAAATTAAGTGAGACCTAATAATAATTATTTCTCACAAAACTTCAAGTTGTCTAATCCCATAATGCTATCAACATTTTTATTAAGTTCCATACAAACGTAAAAAAGAACCCAATTAGTGTCGATACATATCAGAGCATTGTAGCTCCTAACTAAAGATACAAACTTTAATGTAAAATTCGAAGTTATTATATACATATACGAGCTGCTCCAGCCTTCTACAGCTCGGCCCTCCAGGCAGGTGGCCCTGGCGGGCGGCGTCTCGTCATGTGATTATTAGGTCTGTAATATATATTTGTAATATTTTTGCCCCCTCTTTCGACCCCACTCACTCATTTTGGCTATTGATTTTTACAGCATACATTTTATATAGTCTTAAAAACTAAGATTACAAAATTTGATCTATATCGGAGAGTATTAATTGTTTGCCCCCACTCCCATTTTGGGAGGTTGAAATTATTTTTTAGATATTTGCAAATAAATAACTCTCTAAAGATTAAATGTACAAAAAAGCTAAAAATTTATTTTGCCCCCCCCCCCCCCTCCTTTCGCCCCCATACAGTCAATTTTAATAGTTGTTGATTTTTACAGGAATAGTTTCTTAAAGTAATAAAGAATAACTCTACAAAATTTGATCAAGATAGGAGTTTTAATTTTTGCCCCCACTCACATTTTGGATAGTTAGAGTCGAATTTCAAAAAATCCTGAAATTACTTTTTAGATATTTGTATTTAGAATTTTATTAAGTAAAAATCAAGTAGATATCTTATCGTTCTTAATTGAAAATGCATAATTAGTGTAAACACATTACAAAGATATTTTGCCCCTTTTGACCCCTTTAGGGGTCGAATTTCAAAAAATCCTGAAATTAGTTTTTAGATATTTTAATTTAGTATTTTTTATAAGTAAAAAGCAAGTAGATATTTTATCGTCCTTAAGAGATATCACATAATCAGTGAAAACACACTTTGCCCCTTTGACCCCCTAAGTCATAGATGTAATATCCTCTCCAAATTTCATGTTTCTATGTCCAGTGGTTCTGGCTGTTTTGATGATGAGTGAGTGAGTGTATCGGGCAAAGAATTTTATTATTATTAGAATTTTATATATATAGATTATATGGATTCTGAAACACCCTCTCATTAAAAAAGTGCAATTCAAGTGGTTTAAGCAGAAACTTTTCTTTCGATATACAAATAAACCAAGAAAGCATCAATCTGATATTAAAATTCAAATGTGTGAGATATTCTTGTAAAAATCTTTATACTAATATCTAGACTAATTTTTATTTATTTAATAATATATGACGGCGTGTGAAGACTCCAAAATAGATATTTTTCTATCTAACGTTAACTCTAAAACCCATAAATTGTGAAAAAATTATATAATTTCATTCATTCTCTGCTTAACTACAAATAAGAAAAATTTTATTATCTATATAATTTTTGAGTTATAAATGTTTCTTTTCTTTACTATAAAATTTTGTTAAGTATTTACCTATTTATATTAGGAAGGATTAAATGTTTATAACAAAACCAATAGAGTTGACTGTTTTTTTGAAAGTATAATATAATTAAAGTTATTAAATTACAAGGCTAAGTTTTCAAAAGAACTAAAATTATTTTTGCCTTGTTGATTTTAGTCAAATGAAATTCAGGAGTTTTTTAATAATTCTTTTCAATTAACATTTAACAAATTCTTTCTTAGAATAAAATCTATAAAAACCTGGGGAGAATTCAATCATTGTTTTAAAAGAAATAGGCACGTTTGCCATTTTTAAAAGATATAAAATTTTTCTTAATGATAATCTTCTCTATTCTTAATAGGTCTTCTTCCAATATAAATGATTTTGTAGACGTATTCCTTTATATCTGAATCACTGATGATAAAATTAGTAACTTTTCAAAAAAGCTTTGAAGATAGGAAACCTCTGTCTAATAAATAAATGGTCGCAAATATTTCTAAATATATGACTAAAATTTTGTTTTTTATTATGTTATTATTAACCTAATATTATTCCTATTCATTGTTTTCAATTTCCTATGATTTTATAATAAACTTAAGTTTAATAAAAAAGAAAAATGAGGTAAACGCAGTCGAAACTAGTTTTTAAGAGAGGATTCAAGATTACGCTTTTTGACTACATTAGGAATGCAACGAGGTTGTTCGACAAAGAATGGAAGCTTACGCTTCGTGACTACATTAGGAATGGAATGAGGTTGTTCAGCAAAGAATGGAAGCAGACAATTGAAATGATATGACCATATCAGACGTTTGGAAGACAAGAGACTGTTAGAGAAAATCTACAAATGGCAGCTAATAAATTGGATTGGACCTCCGTCCATGAGGCTCGTGACTGTATATCATTTCTATAAGAAAACTCTCAAATTTTTACCATCGAATCATTGATCTATTAAATATTTATGCCCGAAATTTGAAGTTGATCGTCTGTCCCATTATCCAGAAATAAATTATTGAAAATTGTCCTTTTAACATGGAAGTAAATGGACCGAGGTTTTAAAAGAGTTATAACTTCTATGCAAATTATACCATTTCAAAAAATTTATACAGATCAATAATTCAACTTTTATGAATCGAATTTTTCAATATATTTGAGTCTAGATAATTAGTTATTCATAAATGTAAAAATAAAAAGTTATTCGCAGCCAACATAATATGACAAAAGCACTAATAACTCTATTTGTAGAAATCATCTTTATGTTAAATAAATAAATGTTTTTATAATGAGAAAAAATTATCATATCTTTTTATTAATATTATCAAAACAAAAATTTTTATTCGAAATTAACCTCATTATTAACAATTTTTTATTAAAAAATTTGATATGCAGAAGTTGTCACTCTGGAGAAATACAAAAGATTTTTTCGAAAATCAACAAGATAGATAAGCAGTCTCAAACTCCCTTACGCTGGAAAAAACAAAAGGAGCAATGCAAAAAAGCAATTTAGATGAAGATGAATGCCTGATCAGAAAGGTGATAGCGCTTAGGATGCGGATACGGCCACTATAGCTGTAAATGAGGTAAAATTAAAAAATGGTTTATTTTTTATTAAAATTTGTGTTCTTTATTGACGGTCTGGCTCGAAAAAGCAATCAGAATCTTTTAGTCGAAAAGTCCGAATCCCATATCCTCGTCTTCACTCTCAGACTCCTCTTTCTTTTCCTCCTTCTTGGATTCTGCTGGAGCAGCAGCGGCTGCGGCGGCTACTGGAGCGGCCGTTGCAGCTACTGCAGCAAACTTAGAAGGATCTTTAAGGAATTCCTTGACTGTTTCTGCTTCCTTGAATTCAATTTCAGTGGCAGCAGCAACAGCAAGAACATTCTTAAACGCGTTGATAACGCTGTGAGGAGCAGAAGCGATTGTTGGGTATCCGATTTCCAAACAAACAGCAGCGAGTCGTGCAACTCCCTATAAAAAAATTGGAGGAAAAATAGATGAAATACAATAATTCATTTTTTTTAAGTCAAAATAAATGATATATTGAGTGATCAGTAAAAATTATTTGTCATCAAAATAATTCAATGATTTCAAATGTCTAAACATCATTTAAAAAGCCAACAAATCAGATTAGTGTCTAATTTTTTTAAATCTAGTGAAAAAATTATCAATTTCAAAATTATAGATTAATATATTTATATAAAGATAGTTTTCTGGTCATTTTACGACTACAAAATTGTTAATTCATAAAGAAATCTCCTAAACTAATGGCAAAGATGTACAAGATATATAGACAAAGCACTGCTGGGATGGTTCTTATACCGTGGGATCTCGAGACTTATCTAATGTTTATTTATATTTCAACGATATTCAGCGAATATTTGATTTTTTTTTTAATAAAATTTTACCGCTACAAAATTGTTAATTCGAAAAGAAATCTCCTAAACTAATGCCAAAGATGTACAAGATTTCTAGACAAAGCTCTTGGGGTGGCTCTTATACCGTGGGATCGCGAGACTTATCTTACGTTTAATTATATTTCAACGATATTCAGGGAATATTTGATTTTTTTTTTAATAAAATTTTACCGCTACAAAATTGTTAATTCGAAAAGAAATCTCCTAAACTAATGCCAAAGATGTACAAGATATCTAGAGAACGCTCTTGGGATGGCTCTTATTCCGTGGGATCTCGAGACTTATCTTACGTTTAATTATATTTCAACGATATTCAGGGAATACTTGATTTTCTTTTATAATAAACCCTTTTAAATAAAATAAATATGTTCTAGAAATTTCAGCGACGGTGCCTTCTATATTTTTTAAATAAATATTAATAAAACAAGCTTTGCAACGAGTTTTTCCTCATGAACTTAATTTATTATTATAGTATTCAGCAATTAAGTTTTTACTATGCGTTTTTTTATCTTAAGGGCTTTTGCAAGGGTTCCTCCTAGTGGTTAGGTCTTGTGAGAGTACACCTGCATAGTTACAACACTCATCAGTGATATTTTGAGAATAATTATTTGTAAAAATTTAACTATTAGGGCCTAAAATAACTTTAATTAAGTGTTTAAATAGAAAACAAATGCTTTTCAAAAATTAATTTCCATCATACTAAATAAGTATATTTTATACATTTAAAATAAATTATTAAATATATAATTTTTTTCTGATATAAAACGTTTTCTAAGATTTTGAATAGCCGACCTCTCTGATTATTGTGATTGAAATAAAATAATATATTTATATAAGAATTTAATTTACCTCGATAAATTTAACACGGATATCTTCAGGTTTGATGTCTAAGATAGCTGGCTCAAAAGTGGTGCCAGAATCATAGACCATTTGAACAAGTAAACCATATGAAAATGGAGAAATGTTCAACATGTTAAGAAGAGTAGCGTCGGAAGCTCCGACCTTGTCACCCTCTTTAAGAATATGGACATCATTCTGAAAAAATAATTAAAAAATATATTTTAGAAATAAATAAAATTATAAAAAAAATACCAAATTTTATAAAATTTAAGGAATCAGACTGCACAGAATGCGATTTAATACAGTGTTTCCGAAACTCGCTAGTGGGTTCAGCCATTTCTGGCTCTAGCAAGTATATATCAGAAACTAATAAATAATATCTTCATCATTTTCCTTTAAATTATTTTATAATATGGATTTTAAAAAAAATGAATCAATAACAAGTGCTTACAATAATTTCAATTGTTCCCTTGGAGATCTTGGTTGGGATAGAGAGGGCCTGGAAGAAAGAGGTCTTCTCAGGTCCAAGGCCAGTATTCTGAGCAGGAATGATTACAGGGCATGGGGCAATAGCTCCGTTCCTTGCAGGTGCACGAACTTTGTTCTCAAGTAATTTATCACGGACTTCAACTAAGTCTCCGCGAGTAAAGACAAACCCGACATTTCCTCGAATGTGTAGTAACAATCTAAAAGAAAATTCTTTGTTTAAAAATGGTTATTAAATTATTATTTCTAATTATATCATTATATATATATAATATATAAATAAATCGGGCAAAAGACTAAAAATAGCTTTGAATTCATGCACCTGCTATGTCTTAAATCAAAAAGCACGTAGCCATCCATCTTTCGGGCCAGGATAAAAAACTTATTTTAAACACAGATCTTTCTAAATTTTACGCTTGGCGGTGTTGTGTGATTATTTATAAGCTATTAAATTCTGATAAATTCATTTGCCCGTCTTACTTAGAAAATCTATTAACTCGTCCGCCTCCCTGGTGTAATGGTCAGCATATCTGGCTGGCAACCCTGAGGTCTCGGGTTCGATTTCCGGCTATGCCCAGACATTTTTTCTGGTAATAAAAATTAAGTGGGAGATAATTTAACCTAATTTATCGTGCGGAGAATTTACCACTGCTCGAAGCGGTTAAAAAACTTAGTAAATTGGATTGTATCTAACTTTCTGAGATTTGGCTCGTGATCCCGGCTTCTTTCATTCTACTCTGTTCTTTTCACGATGGAGGGGCCATCCCATACAGGCCTTTAGGGGATGCACCTTCTGGTGTATCTCCTTCTCACATCATTAAAAAAAAAACTAAACACTTTTTTCATTTTATCAAATTGGCGGGTGCAAGGCTTTGGAATGAACTTCCATCCAAATTTCATGCAAACCCGACTCTTGGTGCTCTCGGGTCTTCGTTCTTTATGGATCCCAATAACTGATACTCCTTACTCTTATTTCCTTTATGTCTTCTAATCTTTCTCTACTTTTTTTTCTCTTCATCCCCTTCAAAATTTGTGTATTGGTGAACTTTTGCCAAATTTGTAAAATATTGTTGCTAAATTATGTATAAACACTAGGTGTGGCACATAAAGTCCTATGTTTGTATACTTTGTAAAATAAATAAAATAAATAAATATAATATTAATTTTAATATATATGTCATAATAAAATGAAACATGAAATATATTACAAACATATTTATGTTATTTCATTTTATTATTTTTCTTTTCTCTTTATTGCTGACCTTCATGAATTATTAAATAAAATCATAAGGTGGATGAAAAGAGATCTTTAGCTAAAATATAATTTTAAAGTTTTAAATATATATACAGTACTATAAATAAATACAAATCTTTTATATAAAACTATTTTAAATCGTTTATTCAAAATCCAAACGTTTCGGGAGAATTTCTCTCTTTGTAAATGAAATTATTAAGAGAAAAACAAGTTGCTTTAAGAAATGAATATAAATAGATTATAATGAAAGGCAGTCCACAAATTATTTAATTTTATTCAAATTCCGACGTTTCGGAGACTTTTTCTCCCCTTCTTCAGTGTATTGAATAGTTATTGATGGGTGACTATAGTGATTTATAATTCGGTTCCCATTTGTCTCTCTCTTCAGTGATAGCAACAATATTACAGTACTTTTCAACATAATAAATGTACTTGGTTAACTACTAATTCTTTAATTAATAGGGATTGTGGTGTTGGTGCAAGGTGAAACATCTTTAATAAAGATAAAAGTAAATAAATATTATATAAAATATTCATTTGCTATGAGTTAAGATTTCTAGGTCACTAAGGGCCGGTTGTATGTCGGTTGGTAAACTCTTTTTAAAGGTTGACAAAGGGTAAAACCTTAAAATTCAACTTAGTGTCCGTCGGGATGGCCACCCAGATGACAGGCACTTCATCGATTGGCCATCCCGACGAGCACATGTTGAATTTTAAGGTTTTACCCTTTGTCAACCTTTAAAAAGAGTTTACCAACGACATACAACCGGCTTATACTAGAAATCTTAACTCATAGTAAATGAATATTTCATTTAATATTTATTTACTTTTATCTTAACTAATTCTTTGTTTAAAAATGGTTATTAAATTATTATTTCTAATTACATTATTATATATAATATTAATTTTAATATATATGTCATAATAAAGTGAAACATCAAATATATTTCAAACATATTTATGTTATTTCATTTTATTATTTTTCTTTTCTCTTTATTGCTGACCTTCATGAATTATTAAATAAAATCATAAGGTGGATGAAAAGAGATCTTTAGCCAAAATATAATTTTAAAGTTTTAAATATATATACAGTACTATAAATAAATTAGTTAACTAAGTACACTTATGATATAATGTTGAAAAGTACTGTAATATTGTTGCTATCACTGAAAAGAGAGACGAATGGGAACCGAGTTATACTCACCCATCAATAACTATTCAATACTCTGAAGAAGGAGAAAAAGTCTCCGAAACATCGGAATTTGAATAAAATTTAAATAATTTATGGACTGCCTTTCATTATAACCTACTTATTTCGCTTACCAGTCCGTCTTTCTAAGAAAATAAATTAAATTAAATGAATATAAAGTTAACATTAAACAAATAAATATTTTGAAAACAGACACTGACCAGATGGCTTGGAAATGAAATTACCCTGAATAAAAATAATAAATATTTTCGAAAAATTATTGACAAAAAAATGAGTACATTTCATGGAAAAATTAGAGCTTTTTTAGACTTCGGGAAAGACACCTTAATGAATCAGCATTAATTGAGGATGTGCTAAATGAAGACTTACTGTATATTATTTACATTTAAAACCCCCACTAATCAATAAGTAATAGGTAATTAGCGACCTCCAAAAACGAATCTTGGTCTCTTTTTATGAGTATACGAAATTGGCAACTTAGATAGGCGAACAAAAAAAATTCTGGTTTCGATTTGATAAATCTACTCTTATTAAACGAGCAAAAATTGTATATTTATTTATTTGTATATATATTTGTGTATATATTTGTATCTTGGTTATATTTTGAAAACGACTTTACCGATTTTGATGAAATTCACGGGTTAGGGAGTTTTTGGGGTGACAATTCGATCTGTCACGGTCTCATCTTCGACAAAATCGTTTTTGAAGGGTTTTTTCGTAATCAAATTAATTATTCTCAGGTAGACAAATCCCATTCTTAGGGTTTTATAAAAGGTTTCCTTTTCCTTTTATACCCAGGCAGACAATGGGTTGTTTGTTTCATTGTTCTAAAAGGCCTTGAAGAAGTATTGTGATTGTGCATTTTAACATATTTTATTCTCCCTAAACGTTAGAAATATTAATAAACGTTTTATAATTGTTTTTATAAAGAACTTTATTTATTTAATAGAATAAAAAATAATCAAGAATTTATTTCGCATAAGCAGGTCTCAATTTTCTGAAAAAACAAGACATTTTGATAGGTTTTATTTATTAGAAGGTGGGGCGCAGTGGTGGGGAATCCGGGGGTGGGGTCGAGCGGGGTGGAGGTGGGGGGCTACATTGGGCGACTATTATATATTTTTGTATTTTTTAATTTGAAAGCGGCTCTCAAATAAAAATCGACCTTTTTATCAGAATTTTAAATTAAAAATAATATTAAAATAAAGCTTTTAACTGAAGGAAGAAGTTACCGAGCATCTCTCGGTGCCTCCAGGTACTTATATTTATATTTCATAATTTTAAGGAATCAGACTGCACAGAATGCAATTTAATACAGTGTTTCCGAAACTCGCTAGTGGGTTCAGCCATTTCTGGCTCTAGCAAGCAAATATCAGAAACTAATAAATAATATCTTCATCATTTTCCTTTAAATTATTATGTAATGTGGATTTAAACAAATTAAATGAATATCCAAGTGCTTATTTCTCCCATTTAGTAAATCTAGTTTATCAAATTTATATATTTTGAAAAATTACTTTTCAAGGGCCGGGTTGCATTCAATATGGCCACGAATAGCTTTTCGCATCATCGTGTTTTTGCCCATAAGAACAACAGCTGATCCTCGCAGAGACATACGAATCTGTTGCATTTGTTTCGAGCCGACATTGTCTGCACCCACGATGAAACATTTAGGGTATTCATCCAAGAGTTGCTGAAAAAAAAATTCAATTGTTATTAGTGGTTATTAGTCAGATTTTTAAATTGAAAAGAAATGATTAATGATTAGATTATTATCCTAATTTTACAATTTTCGTTTTATACTTTTTACACTAAGGGCCAGTTGTATGTCGATTTGTAAAAGTTAACAAAGAGTTAAACCTTAGAATTCATCTTGTGCCCGGCGGGATGGCCAATCAGATGAAAGTGTGAGCCATCCGGCCGTGCACAAGGTGAATTCTATGGTTTGACCCTTTGTTAACTTTTACAAAGACTTTAAAACCGACATACTACTGGCCCTAAGAGTAGATTGGTTAAATTTAAAAAAAAGGTGATGAAAATAAATAAGCATATAATTTATAAAATTATACATATATATAGCAGTAAAAACCTGTTTTTAGTAAGAACGGGTTCTTACTAGTTAAAACGCGTTTCACTGAATACCTTTGTGGCAACTAGAGTTTACTGATGTTGGTTGAGTTTGGTTCAAAGGTCTAGAATCTTCATTTTTAACCTTCCGCCTCATTTTTTAAACGAAAATGTCAAAAATTAGAATCAAAGTTGTAGAGAATGTAATTGTTGATATTTTCGTTTAAAATTTTTTGAAAATAAACACCCAAAATGTGAGAGGGAAGGTCAAAAATGAGAAGATTCTAGACTTTTGAACCAAACTCAAACAACATCAGTAAATTCTAGTTGCCAAATTCAGTGAAACTCGTTTTAATCTAGTAAGAACCCGTTCTTATTAAAAAACGGGTTTTTACTGCAACATATATATTGATTGGATATTTGAGTTGTTCATCTAAAGAAGTTTCGTATAAAACCATCAGGATTGAACATTTTTAATGAGAAAATCTATCAGAATGGAGGAAGTTTTGAAATCTATTTATGAAGTCGTTGTCAAGTGTTGTGGTTGAAGACCTCAGTTTTCAGTATTTCAACCGAGGGGTGAACCGCGACCTAAAATCGTGTAGACCTAATTCCACTTCCAAGTAGAAGACAATAGATTATCTAATGAATTCCAAAGACGGTGTACACCTAATTCCATTCGCTGTTCACCCCTCGTTATCAACAGACTTCTACAGCAATTAAAAGCGACTCCAGAAATAGATGTTGAAACTTGGTGTATTCTGATGAGCAACCTAGGTGGTTGTAGCTGAAACTTCTCACTCGATACATATATAAATATATATATATTTTTTTTTTATCAACACCCAAGAAATAGTCTCGACAAAAGGAATTTGGGGAAAATATTCCTATTCAAATAATTATCCATAAAAATGTTCTCAATAATTTTATTAATTTGGGATCATATTCCCAACAACTTTTGTCTATTAAAAATATTTCCCGCTAATTATCAATTAGTTATTTTTTAATTTCTAATTCAAATGATTTATAAAAAAATTAATTTATATTTAGTTATTCATCTACATTTTTATTTAATATTGCAATTTTTTGAACTATATTCCAGTTTTATCAAATGTTTTAACTAATGGGTTCATATTAATTCTTGAGCATCAATAATTAATATTAGTTTTAATTTATAATGAAAATTCTGAAAAAATTGCCATTGAAAGTCTATGGTTTCTAGAGTGACGAGGAATACTAGTATGTATACTTAATTAAATTTATAATTTTCTCATTAATAAATTAAAGAATAATTAACATATTAACGAGAATTGTTTTGATAGCGCTTTTTAACAAGATATATATCGCAAGACTACTTCTGGTTGAAGCTATTGGAGTCTGCTGAGTCTTAAGGTAGTTGTTCCGCCAAATGCGTTTTCTTAGGATTTTTTTGAAATTTAGATAGATTATTATTTAAATACTTCTGCATCGATTAGTGGCAAAACGAAATTTATGAACAATATAGTTCCGGAGATATTAAATTCCAAAAATCAATTTTTCAGGCTCTTTAACATTGATCCATACGGGATATCGGCAATTTACATACATATTTAATTATAATTAAGAAACCCTTCTTACCATTTTTATAAAAAACTAAACCAACATTAAACAATAACCAATACATATTTTAAGACAATTTTGATTCATAGTTACAACAGAGTTTCTGAGATAATAAGGAATAAATGAAAAATGTATAAAAAAAATTTAGACTAAAAACAATTTGGCAACAGCGCATTTATTTAACCAGCGAAAGATGCATGCGCTAGATTTTTTCAAAATTATAATTTTCATAAGGTGTGACATAGGCGTTGATTACATTTGTTAAAAAATAACAAAACGATTTTTATAGAAATTTAAAATGTATTTTATCTGTCATTTTAATATAAAAATATTCAATCTATTACAATGGTGCCAAATTTGTCAAACGAGCACGGGATTGGCTAGAATTGGTACATAATCAGCAAAAAGTTTTGAGCTTATGAACTATAAATCCTTATTGTCTGTTCTATATATTCTACCATTAACTTTTTGCTAGTATTGTCGCGAAACAACTACCTTAAGTCTGGAACAAGAGAATGAAAAAGATATGATCCATTTAGCTATAATCCAACGCGATGCGATGGATCACATCTTTTCATTCTCTCTTGGTCCAGACAAGACCTCCAATAGCTTCAACCAGCAGTAATCTCCCGATATATATCTTGTTTAAAAAGCGCGATCAAAATAATTTTCGTTAATATGTTAATTATTCTTTAATATATTAATGAGAAAATTATAAATTTATTTAACTTCATTAATTCAAGTTAGAAATACATATATAAGTTCAGATATTATTTTGACTTAATATTTGACAAAAATCTCCTGCATTTGATTCGCGATTGAATCAAATATAGGAAACATACGATTTATACTTATTTTAGATATTTAGTATTATAATTAGTTTATTCTTTATAAATCTAACTTGAACATGTGCTAAGCCTAATCCTAACCTCAAAATTTTTTGTTGTTTCAAATTTTAGATAGAATATGCCTATTTATTTTAATATTCAAACAAATTGAGAATTTATTTTACTTATATATATATATATATAAATTAATTTATAAATTTCACTTTATTTGAACGAATTTTAGAAATGTTTTAAAAATCACGTGTCTGCTAAGCATTTTAAAATTTGTTTAAATGTTCAATTTCATTATCCATATTAATTATTATAGATAGCAAGTATTTAATTGTTGAAAATGTATATATAATTAAAAAATAAATAAATAAATCAGACTGCCTAGAAGGCATTTTTTCTCATGCAATTTCTCTAACACTAGTGAGTTCTTCCATTTCTGGATCTAGCGCGATAAGAGAAAAAGTCCAAGTTAAATTATCATCATATTTTTTTAACTTATAGTAATCTAATAATTTAAATAATTTTTAATGTATTACTTACAATAAGTTTGGTGAAATAGTTGGACTTCCAGGTTGTCTTGTCCTCCCTACCCATCTTGTTGTGTGTAGGGACTTAAAAAAATTTAAGGACTAAAAAAAGAAAAAAAGGTATATTTATAACAAATATTTACAAATAAATTATATAAACTATCCACGTTGTGAAAGATAAAAGTTTTCATCTTTTCGTAAAATTTGTACAATTAATATTTAAAAATAAGATTTTAGATTGGATTGAAATTTAAAATTTATATAATAAAGAATAAATTTAAAGTAAAAATTTATTAGATGAAATAGATATTATAATAATTAAATATAATAGTTGTTACCTTGACTAAAAATGGAGATGCAGTGAACGCGGATTAGTTCCTTAGTTGATTATTTCATGAGTTTTCTAACGGAAGACAGGCAGCGCTCTCTTCTGGAGATCTTCGACTTCGAAAGAGAGGTTTAATTTGAAAATTAAAGCATTTTTAAAAATTAAATTAATTAAAATTTGAATTTTTATTTGAATCACACATAATTAATTATAAGTATATATTGAAACAAATCTATATATATAAAATAAAGGTTTTGTCTGTACATTGCTTCAAATCACGTCAAATTTTGGTTGCACACGTTTCAAGCAAAGTTATGAACGAAAACACGTCTGTCTCTCTGTAGGTATGTCTGTCTGTCTGTTTCAGTGGTTTCCGCGAAAAGTTGCTCACGATTCACGTCAAAACGGCTAAAGGGATTATTATGAAATTTCATATTTGTATCAGATGTCTTCTAACTTACGTTTTTAGCTATATAACCTTTTGATATTTGGACCCGAAAAGTGGGGGGTTGGGGGGGGGGGCGCACGAATGAAAATTATCAAATAACTCCTAAACTATTAACTCTACGGCAAATTTTATAATGAGCAAAGTTATAGAGGGGATGTGATTTCTGACAACTTTTGTTTAAAAAAATTCCCCCAAAAATATGTAAATTCTTGCCCTTGGAGCAAACTCAACCAAATTTTGAGGGGTGGAGCGGGGGGCATGGGGCTAGGCCGGGGTGGAGGGCACGGGGGTGCGGGATGGTGGTGCATGGTTGGTGGAGTCGGGGGTTCAGGTAGGGTCCAGTGGCGTATTGGGGTGGTACGGGGGTGGGGGTCCGAGGTGGGTGGGGTGCAGGATCGAGTGTTGGGGTGGTGGTGTGGGGAAGGGGGTTGGGCACGGGTGCATGGTGCGGGGTGGGGGTGCGGAGTGGGTTTCGGGGTGTGTGGTGGGTGGGAGTGAGGTTGGGGTTCGTGGGCTGGGGGGTCCGAGGTGGGTGGAGTGTTGGGATGGTGGTGTGCGGGGCAAGGGTTGGGCACGGGTGCATGGTGCGTGGGGTAGGGGTGGTGGGTGGGTTTGGGGGGGGGTACAGGGAGCTAGCAAGAGGGCCGCCGAAGGCGGGCCTTGCAGCTAGTAATATATATTTCAATTGTATTATTTGTTTCAATAAATAATTATAATTAATTATGTGTGATTTAAATAAAAATTCAAATTTTAATCAAATTAATCACAAAAATAAAAGTTTCAACAGCTTCATCATTACTAAATTAATATTTGTTTTTAATTGCATAGTAGTCTTACATAAATTAATATTTAAAGGAATCGTGTAGGGAGTTGGATATATGACTTTAAATTAAATACAAGTTTTCATTTAAATACGCCAAACGTTTCGTTGCTGTTTTGAACCTTCATCACAGTGGCTCATTTATTAAACTTATTTATCTGGAGTTTTAACTAAGAGAATGTTATATTCGTTGGTGAACAGAGAGTGATGACTTGCCATGCTGACCGTTTGATCTACACACGTTATATTATTCATATTAATTTGTCTTTAACTTTGTATATATATTTCCTTTCAATAAATAAAACTCTTCTCTGTAATATTGAAGTTTAATTCTACACAAATACACAACAGAGAAAAACCATTTTCAAACAGTATCCTTACAATTCATTCAATTTTATCAAATAATATATAAAACATGAACTTTTTAAAACAATGTAATTGTTCCCTTTCAAAATAATTAAAATAATCAAATTGAACAAAGAAATGTTTATTTATTATGTACTATCAGATATCTTATTAAAAACAGCAACGAAACGGTTGGTGTATTTAAATGAAAACTTGTATTTAATTTTAAAGTCATATATCTATAACTCATCCCTACGATTCCTTTAATTATTAATCATGGACACGAATAATGACATATAAATTAATATATTTTTCTGATATATTACCTGGTGGACAATATTTTGGAGCGATTTGGCGTCGGGGAGGGCTCGGTCAGGGCCAAGGCCATCACAGTCACGTGTGGTGGCATAAAGCTTTGGAGTCCCTCATCGCCCTGGGTACGAGGGGTCGTGAACCGCGATTAGAATTAGGTGTACACGTTTTTGGAATTATTTTGGAATTCATTAGATAATTCTCCTTCATCTATTGTCTTCTACTTGGAAATGAAAGTTGAAGTGGAAGTAGGTGTACACAATTTTAGGTCGCGGTTCACCCATCGCCTGGGTATATCCCAAAAGACAATAAACGATTTAAGATAATAGGCCGAAGAGGGGATCTCTCCTTAATTTTTACACTTTCAGCAGAAGAACATATATATAGAACGGGTGGCGTGTATAATTATTTTGTTGTAAAAAAAAAACAAAGAAATGTGAAATGTGACTGAGGATTAATCCTGGCTCTCTCAGCCACCCACTCTGAAATTTAATTTATTTGTTTTGAAGCTGAAAGTGTGAAGTTGAAATAAATAATTAGCTTGTAAATATATATGTATCTCTATCTTATTTTTGTAAGAGGCAGCCCGCTCCTCGGAGGCCCTATAAACAAAATATATGGATTCACAGGTATATTTTAGACTCCAAGTTAATCAAAATCAAATTCATTTAATTTTGAGTGAGGAACGTTTGGTTTGTGGTGCACTCTCGCTTGCGTAAAATTCTCTTAAAAAATAAATAATCACATACTATTAAAAAATAAATTTAATTTATAATAACTTCATTCAGATTAATAAACTCAAGGGAAATTTGAAGGAAAAAGTAAAAAAAAAAAATTTTTTAGGTGATCCTAAGCATATTTTGGTGATTTGCAATTTTTTTTTCAGTGAACTGTGTGAGTAAGAAAGTTGAAACTTAAAACAAAGACATTATATTTCAGCCCATTAGCTAAAATCTATCTCTAAATTTAAAAGTTTTTAAGGAATTTGGTGTTGGTACTTGGTGAAACATTTTTAAAATTATTGGATAAAAATACTTGGTAGGTTTCACATTAATGTGAAACCTACCAAGTATTTTTATCCAATAATTCTAAATTTAAAGATGATATTTTTCGGAATAATAGTGGGTATCAAAAGCCAATAAGAATGTTTTGAAAAAAAAGCGCTCAAAAAACCAGACAGAAGGGTAAGCAAAATATTGCAGCAATATTACATTGCAATATTAAACCTTGCAGGAACATTGCACCTATGCCCGCCTCTTTTACATTTCTGCAATATTGCCGTTGCAATATTGACACTTCAATGTTGCCACTGCAATGTTGCTGCAATATTGGCAATCGAGGGGTGAACCGCGAATGGAATTAGGTGTACACCGTCTTTGGAATTACTTTGGAATTCATTAGATAATCTATTGTCTTCTACTTGGAAATGAAAGTGGAAGTAGGTGTACACGATTTTAGGTCGCGGTTCACCCCTCGTTGCCAATATTGTGCAAGGTTCGCAATATTGCTGCAATATTCCAGTCTGTCTGGGGACCCTTCGTATTCAAATTGGTTAAGAGTCGAACCAATCGTTTCGCCAATTCGTTTATCCCTATGACCTTTAGAGACTAGAACTCGCTTCCTGTCATCGTCTTTCTCGCAATAAATAACTTCCAGGTGTTTAAGAACCGCATCCACAATGACCACAAATACCTTAGACTCCTTTTATTCATTTTTCACAATAAGGGATGAGGGGCCAATCCAGGCCTTTGGGGGCTATATCCTCTTGGTGTAATCTTTTCACGTATCAATATCATTAAAATAAAATTATGACGTTTCGCTAAGTAGTCATTTTAAAGGAGAAAAATATGAGTTATACTCATTTGCCATTCGACAAACAGCTGACTGAGCGAAATGATGAATGTTTCTTCTGGAATTGTAATTGTACTTTTGTAACTTGATGTTAATAATGTTCTTATAATTGTAGAAGCCCTGAAGAAGTCGGCAAAGTCGACGAAAAGTTGGCTGATAAATAAAAAAGTCACACATAAAAACTTGTCTTTATTTTCCTATTATAAACTTCCAAATTAATACAAATTATGGACGTAAATGATAATAATAATGTGTCAGAAATTTGCTTCATTGTAAAAAAAAAAAATTTAACTCAGTTTTATTTCTAACGTCATATAATCATTTTTCAAACCATTACTTAAAATATTTCCTGACATTAGAGGCGATTAAATCACCGCTAATTTTTAAATTGCTCTCTGCAATTACTAATAGTCTTGCCAAAAAGCAGTTGAGCCCATATCACTATAGTAATCACGGACAAAATAGATGATAATCTTTACTATTTTTATTGTTTATTAACGACTTGCCACATATAAATAAATTTTGTGACATTCTACTATTTGCAGATGACATTAAACTGTTTTTGGAAATTTCAAAGAAGAAGATTGCCTAAAGATGCAATCCGATTTTAATAAAATAATGAATTGGTGTAACATGAACTTGCTGTTCTTCAACTTCGAGAAATGTGTCTCACTATTACCTTCTCAAGACATATTAATCACATTACTTTTGATTATTTACTCACAACTAACATAAACTGCGGTAGAGTCGACACTATATTAAAGACTTGGGAGTAATTTTTGACTCGAAACTTACATTCAATGATCACCTGGTCTACATTGCATGTAAAGCTAATCAGAGCTGGGGATTTGTATTTCGAAACACGAAATCATTTAAAAATCTTTCTTCTTTTCTGTGCCATATCAGGTCTCCCTGACGTTTTGGCTCCTCTTCACATATACCTGTGTTGAGTGTGTTTAGCTGTTTTTACACAGATATACGGGACCTACTTTTTAACGCCGGTTCCGAACGGCTAGTTTGGAGAGGTTACTAGGCAATTATACTCTTGGTAGGTTGACATTGCTTTCCAAGAGGAGGCGACTGCAAATATCTGCCGAGACTCAGTCTCGAACCAGCATATTTCATGCCAGCGGCCCGACACTCTCTAACCTCTGACCCACAGTCGCCTCTTAAAAATACTAATACAATTAAATACTTATATTTGTCTCTAATCAAATCGTTGCTAATGTATGCATCAACAGTTTGGAAGCCAATCGGAAAGAATAACATGGACAGACTGGAGAGAATTCAGCACAAAGTGTTAAGACATCTAGCATACCTCTCGGGCAATCCTTTGTCGAGATATGACCATGACTACACTTCAACTGCTGAAACTTTATGTCTTGCTTCTGTTACATCTTCCATGATTGCCCCCGATATTATATTTGTTTACAAGATTAAGTCCAACCAGGTGAATTGTCCTGATCTTCAAAACTTGTTTCCTATCCATAACTCAAATTACTTATGTACATTAGAAATAGACTACATTTTTATCCAGAAGTACCATCTAGCCGGCACTCTGAAGCTAATTCAATATTAAGATTAAGTAGATGTTATAACGATTTATCTAAAAAAACTAGAAATCCCCTTGGATTTCTTATTGAATATTAATAAAGTCGCAGTCTTGTTCAAAGTCTAGAAGTAACTATTCTACTATTATATTTCATTATATTACTCTATTATCTTATATTATTTTTATATTACTATATTGTTATTTAACATATATTACTCTATTATTTTTATATTAATTTAATGATATTACTTTGTCTATTATTGTTAATGTTGTTATATGGTACTTGATAATTATTGTATTATATTAATGTATATTAGGCATTTAGCCGTTGAAAATAATAATAAATAAATAAATAATCTTAAAAAGGTCATCAAATTCGAGAATAAAAGGTTAAGAACATTCAGTTTTTAAATATTGGTTTACATTTGTACTTTTCAGAAATCAATCCCAATAGGTACATAGTTATATATACCTAGTTGAAATATAAATAAAAGAACTATTGTATTTATTAGAGATTGAGAATACTTAGGGCCAGTTGTATATGTCGGTTGGTAAACTCATTTTAAACGTTGACAAAGGGTAAAACCTTAAAATCACCTTGTGCCTGTCATCTGATTGGCCATTCCACCGGGCACAAGGTGAATTTTAAGGTTTTACCCTTTGTCAACGTTTAAAATAAAAAGAGTTTACCAACCGATATACAACTGCCCCTTAGTCCTTAAGGAAAGTATGCCTCAACTGTTTAGCCACTGTAATGCAGGTGCAACATATTATTTAGGCTCTGTTACATTTTAAAAATCCTAATTATTTTTATTAAAATTAATGGGTAGGTATATAAGTACAAAAATAATGTTAATATATTAACAAATTAATTACTTGGACATTAAATTAAAAGAGCTTATACAAATACAGTTTTTAAAAGTGCAAAAGTGACAATCCAAAAACGGGGCCCTGAATTCAGGTTTGACGCAACAACCCAACTTCAAAATATTTAACTCGTTAGAAAATTCCTTTTCAAAATTCCACTGTTGTTTTATTTCCTACTTGGAACTTTGATAATTGAGTGTTTTCTTTTTAGTAAATCATATATTCATGAAGTCTATCAAATTGAAACAAAGCCATTGTTTTTGTAAAATAACCTGTTGAAAATTTTATAATTCATACTATATAATACGTATATTTATTTACTTCAAGGAGAAGAAGCACGTTTCGGGCCAAATGTTTCGGGAAACCTTTTGTTTTTGACAGCGATTACTAAATAAATCTCTTTTTTTCTTCTTGAAAAAGGATAGCTATACTAGGTTGATGAATTTGTTTGTCAACTTGTCAAACCCAGAAATGACCTGATTAATTTTTGATGCTTCATTTATTATTTATTGACTTAATTTTCTATTAACGAGCTTGTGTTGGATTAAATATTATTACTGATGATTATCATTTTATTCGATAAAGAAAATTAAAATATAATGCTAATTTTATTTATCTACTCTTATTAAACGAGAAAAAATTGTATATTTGTTTATATATTTATTTATATATAGGTATATTTGTATCTTAGTTCTATTTTGAAAACGGCTCTACCGATTTTAATGAAATTCACGCCTTAGGGGGTTTTTGGGATGACAATTCGATCTGTCATGGTCTCATCTTCGACAAAATTGTTTTTGATGGGTTTTTTCGTAATCAAATTAATTATTCTCAGGTAGACAGATCCAAATCTTGGAGTTTAAAAAAGGTTTTCCTTTTACTATTGTACCCAGACAGACAATGGGTTGGGCTAATTGTTCTCAAAGGCCTTGAAAAACTATTGTGATTGTGGTGTGTTGTTGTCAAGCATTAACTAAACCCGAACAAAGCTCGGTCTTCCAGGTATATATATATATATAGTATTTGTATTTTTTTTTTTTATTTTAAAAACTGCTCTAACGTTGAGTATAACTATTCAATTAAATTAAATTGAAAGTTTTTGTGCCGAGTGTAGCAGAATTTTTATATATTGAAGGAGACAATAAAAGAGTGTGTCTTCTGCAGGAATTATAAATTTTATTTATAACGAGACTACCTATATGGTTTCGAGGGCGTTGCCCTCTTCATCAGTCGATTACAAGTGATTCACATGGATGTAATTGTAATAGACTGATGAAGAGGAGCAAAGCCTCGAATACCAGTCTCGTTATAAATAAAATTGATTCACAGGAATGTAATTGTGATAGACTGATGAAGAGGGCAAAGCCCTCGAAACTATAGTCTCGTTATAAATAAAATTTATAATTCCATCAGAAGACACACTCTTTTATTGTCTCCTTCACTATTCAATTAAAGTTAAATGTCTTTCTCCTCTGTTTGATTTCTTATTATTATTGTGATGATGGTACTGATATTGAGCTATATTGTGTATTGTATGATGATGTGTGGATGATAACGAATGATTATAATTGCAGCCAAGTCCCATTTTTGTTTTGTAGATCCTGAAGAAGGAGAGAAAAAAGTCTCCGAAACGTCGGGAATTGAATAAAAGTAAATAATTTATGGACTGCCTTTCATTATAACCTACTTATTATAGGTAATGCTATTTTGCAATAATTTTCAACCCCCCCAGAAATGTCAATGACGCACTCTGCGTCTTAAATCCCTTCCCCCTGAGGGCACCCCAGGCTACTGATATCGGCATTTGCCTTTTATAATGATATAATTTTGTTAATAGCGTAAGAAGGGGTAGGTCTGGAGAATGGCTATTTCGAAGCCTGCATGTGCAAGAAATAAAGCGGAAGGTAGCAGCCGGTGTCATTGATTGGAAAGAAGGCTGAGAGCCATGCCCCTTGCAACGTGACTCCCTGATCATGTGACCAGTCACGTTGAACATGGCGTGGCTCCGGAGGAGATTCGCCAAGACTTGGAGTTTGGTTTAGATCCCGGCTGACTCCCGTCTGCCTGACCTCATCTCTCTCATTCTTTTACCATTCATATTTGGCCATTTCATTTGGACAAACATGTATCTAATTAAAACGCATGATTGTCCCGGATAGCTAAGAAACAATGTGCGAAGTGAATAATTTGCAAGAAAAACACACGGTTCATTGGTTTCGAAAGGGTTTGCGGCTGCATGACAATCCGAGTCTTCGAGATGGGCTTAAGGGCGCTACTACTTTTAGGTGTATTTTCATCTTGGATCCCTGGTTTGCAGGATCATCCAACGTTGGCATTAATAAATGGAGATTTTTATTTGAAAAGATTTTGTTTTGCCGAGAGTAACAGAGTTATTCAAAAAGAGAACTCAAAGAGGTTCTCCTCTGCTTGATGCAAATAAACAGTACCTACATATATATTAAAGTTGATATAGGGAAATAAGAACTGTATCTTTTATGCAGATAATTTATATTTTATTGCCAACGTTTCGTCAATTTTGTTGACTTCTTCAGAGCTCAAATAAGTTAACTTCCCTGCATATATTTGTCATTTTTATAATTATTCTTTCTTAGTAAACATATCAGAGGCAAGTCATCAATATCAATGACAAATATGGAGGGAAGTTAACTATTTGAGCCCTGAAGAAGTCAACAAAGTTGACGAAGCGTTGGCAATAAAATATAAATTCTCTGCATAAAAGATAAAGTCCTTATTTCCCTATAACAACTTTAATAATTTAATCGATAGACATAAATAATCAAAATAATTACATATATAAATAAAGAGAATAAATTATGTACCTATATGTCTTAATACTAAATTATTGAAAAATCTATGGTACTAAATTAAGGATGAATTATATATGCAAAGTGACAAATTCCAAATCTTGAACTAAATTGTATGTATAAATGTGAAATTGTTTGGTTTTTATTTTATGTAATTTTTTTAAAAATTTTATAAAAATGTTTAAATTTTCAATACTACTGAAGATGGTCAATCAGGAGTGACCCTGTGACTGGAAAATTAATCAAATAAATAATTTTTGATAAAAATCATTATATTCATTTATTTTATATGACTTAAAAAACCCTTTATAAAAATACATATAATTTACTTGTTAGAGACTATAGTTTCAAAGGTTTGGCCTTAATCATCAATTTTTTAATGATAAATATTTTATTTGTTATTTCTCATGGGTTTAAATATCCGGTTGGATTTAGATAAATTCTCGTCGTAATAGTAAGCAGGTCACTTAAACGAATGTGATGAATGGATGATAGATGTCAAACCTTCGAAACTATAGCCTCTAACAAATAAATTATATATCTACACAAATAAACATGTTCTTGATTATTTTTTAAAGATTTATATTTTTTAATATTTGAAATAGAATCAATAAATAATTTTTCTTTGAAATATATGGTATATTCATAATATATACCTACCTATATGTTTATTTAAATCAAGCAGAGGACAACCTCTTTGATTTCTTTTTATGGAGGAATTTATATTTAAAAATAATTTACTTTTTTTTTGTTTATTTATATTTGATAATATATTCTTCATTTGTAATGATTTTTTTCTGATGTAACTTTTTATCTTTTTACTTTGCCCTTACTACCTAGTAAGGGTAAGTATTGTAATTAGGCAGGAAAAATAGGTTATTTTCGAAATAAGAATTAAAAATAATAGAATAAAAAAATAAAAAAAATAAACGAAACAGTCTTAAATCCTATAAATAAGCTTACTATAGTAAACAACGTAAAAGTGTATGGGAAATGTCAAATTTTCTTTATCATTGTCATTATTATTTCCATTAATTTTTATCAAATTTCATATTTAAGTAAGTACTTAAGTAGTTGTTTTATATTGAAATAAAAACATAATATTTTTGTTGAAATCGAAATTGACAAGAGAAAAGGTTATTTGACGTTTTCTCTTGACATTTTCCTTAATACTGATTTTGAAGTTAGAAAATTTAAAGCATTTATTGAAATTTTCATTAATTAGTCCAAAAATATCAGATTGAATGTTGAGAATTGACAATTAGTAATTTCTTAAACGAATTTCTAAAACATAGAGCCTCCCTATTTACAATGTGTAGTACAAATTGGACTTTTGACCCACCAGAGGTGTCTCAATAACATGAATTGACCCTTCTTTAATTAGATCTTGACACTAATAAATTATAAAGATTTACATTTTCCCCTATCTTTTGCGTCATTTTTTTTCTTATTTGAAAATATCTTAATAAAAGCAAACTGGCCCACAACACTATTACAAATATAACATTTCTATAGAGGAATTGAGACCTGTATTATAGGTCGGAATAATACGAACCTTCACCCTAATACTCTTTAAGAGATCATTTCCTTTGGTATGAATTGCCTTGCATCCTTATAAATAAAAAATAAATAAAAATATGTGTGAGCCTCATCCACATAAGCTCACGGGGAAAGTGAAACTTGTTTAGCTGTAGATGTTATTATTATTTTTTTTTATAATGATACAAGAAGAAGTTGCACCGAAAAGGTTCAACCTCTGAAGTCCGCAGTGGACCCTTGTATCTTGGAAATAATAAGAGATTTAGGGATTGGGTCGGAGTTGAAGGTGTTCTTGGATACGTGTCTTGAAAGATTGAAGGTTATATGTTACTGTGAAGACGGTCGGAGGAAGAAAGTTTCAGTCTCTAGATGTCATAGGGATAAACGAGTTGGCGAATGCGTTCGTTCGGTTAATATCCAATTTAAGCACGTAGGGGTGATGAGTCCTAGAAAATCGTGTAATTCGCGCAAATGAAGCCTTTGGAGGGATTATTGATTTTATCTCTTCAGAACAAAAGCAATGGTAGTATCTATAAAAAAGATAAAGGGCGGAGACAGATCTAACGATGTCGAGAGTGTCAGTTAATGCAGGATCTCCTATCAGTCTGATAGCCCGCCTCTGAATTGCATCTAAGGTATTAAGTATATAACTGCCAAAAAGTTTATCCCCCTTAAAAAAATCACACTCCAGAGACATAGGTACCTATCTATTAAGCTTACATTTTTGTATGTAGACTTGTCTACTGCCTCCAGATTAATAGGATGGTTCCCCTGGCTTAGAGCATCATTCGACTTTAGATTCTTAATATACTCATTCAAACTCTCTTATTTCTCGCAAAGCTCTTCGTGATAGCATCCAAGGTATCATGAAGCCAGCAATCCGTCGTTTGGTGTTCTTCGTGTCGGTGTAAAACGTATTTCCTGGCTTATTCTACGAGGAAACTTGGGGTGTTCTCATGCCTTAGGCCGTAGGCTAAATCGAAAAATAGAAATACTTAGTCCAAAATCACGAATAGAAAAAAACTAAAAATTAAATATAATAATATCATCGTTGTTATATTAAAATGTCGTATGTAAAAATCAACACTTTCCAGTAGCTAAGAAAAACTTCTCTTTTCAATTATATTAACCCTAAATACTTCGTTTTGTTTTTAATCTATAACTTGAGTTCTATCACCCGATAACATACAACAATTTGAAATTAGATGTAGCTAACAAATTATACAAGTGTTTTTCTTCAATAACATTTTTTTTGGTAATTTTGACATAGGTATGACATTTTGATATAACAGTGACGATAGCCGCCTCCATTCAATATAGGGATTTTTATAGTTTTAATCCTTTTTGAGAAATTTCGAAATAATTTTGTATAAATATACTATTTTCTCCACGATTACAATACTTTCTCGTACTATTAGTAGCCACATTTAACCCTCATCTCTTATATCGGTGAAGGGTATATTTATTTAAATAGAAAATTTTTAATATTAAAGGAGAAATTCCAAGAAAAATTATTGATTCATTATTTTGGTTACGACGATTTAAGCCAAGGTGAGGGTGCATTGCCACGTGACTATTTTTGCACCCTCTAAACGTGACTTATCCATGGTCGGTTGCTTCATGATGATTTGAATAAATAGCCTAAAATCGATTTTTTTACAATCTAAACTTAAGAACACTTGCATTCTTTTTAGGAATAAGACTTACGAAATCTTTCATAATTACTCACTAGACTCGGCGAATGTAGCTCGCTGGGCGACTGGAGTATATAATTCAACTAAAATATTTTTTTTTTTCTTATTAGTGCTTAGAGCAATTATTTTCAAACTTAATTTTTTTCTGCCTTTGTGCCTGGATTACAATATCCACCAAGATTCAGAGGCCAAAGAAAATTTTTGTCGGAAATACAATTTTTTATAAGTACCCAGAAGAACTGATTAGAATTGGGTTTTCTACCTTTATAACTTCCAATTGAAAAAAAAATGAAGCAAATACAAAGAAATATGGGGGAGCTAATGAGCTAAAATGGGGTATAAGGTGTTTCAAGTTTCAGCTTTCTACAACCGTTCATTAGCCGGATACTGACTGAGGGTTTGCTTCGCGAGACCAGCCCCTTGAGGCAAATACCTGGTGGGTCAGTACGTGCCTCGCCCAAGGCAATAGTGCCTGTTGCCTCGTCTGAGGCTGCCTCGGCCCGATCCATCGGTTGTCGCTTTTTGTGAATGCTTAAAGCCGCCTCGGGTCTTTTCCTTCATTCACTCAGGACGGTTCTGCGGCAAACGCCCGAGGCAGCCTCGCGAGGCTGCTCGCTCAGTCAGTATCCTGCTATTGACGAGAACATTGCCAAATCGACAAAAAGAGAGTATACCGAGCCTTTAAAAGTTTTCACTTTTCTTTCAGTTTAGATTTTAGAGTATTTTTTTATCAAATACCTATCTACTACCTACTGTTCTTATTCTTTCTATTGATTCAATTCATTGAAGCACAAGGATGATAAAAATCATTATATTTTTTTTAATGATTATTTCTCAATTTTTGGCGTTCTTAATTCTAAATAATTATCCATATTATCAATCTGATCTCAACCAGAAAATGAATTTAATAAAATTCTGATCACAAATATTATGACAAATGATCAATTAACCGTATATGTATCATAAATTTAGAAATGCTTTTCTCTATTTATAATTGAGCACTTGACCTTAAATTACAGGTGAATGCTTTAAAAACAACGATTGGTTATTTTTTATATTAATGACAAATAGATTGAATAATAATTAACCTTTTCAGTTTAGTTAACATATGTTGTCAAATTTTAAAATCTTTAATAGCACCTGAAGAATATTATTGTCTTTGATATTGAGCAGCAATTCATTCAAATCGAAATTCCTTTGAAATTGTTTCTTGACTTATGTAATATCTTATATATAACCCTGAAAACCTAAAAGTTATCTCATAGCACACCAAAAGTGAAAGGATATATATATACAGATATACAATCACCTTAATATCCATTATCCAATCAAGTTAACATTTAATTTAAATATAACTGCCTTTATTCAGAAATATATATACATTTATGCATAGATATTAAATGAAGTAGTTTCTAGTTATGATTATTAGCTCATTTTATAAATATATTATTATTCAGTATTTACAAACTGACATTGGAGTCTAATAACCTGGCCACCTGAACTAATCTAACTCTTATGAAGATTTATAAAGGGAAATAAGAGGTTGTCCTCTGCTTGATGCAAATAAACATAAATATAACTACTCCTATTATATCTTATTATATTAAAAGAGCAATTCTTGTATATACTATAGGTATATATATATATATATATATTCGAATTGTCGGATTTTTTAAAAGAATGAAATTGATATTTTAATCTCGGTGTATATTAATATTATTTTTAATTGCAATTATATTCAAAACTTTGTGGCCAGTGATAGGTCTTGATGATGGCCAAAGCGGGTGTTGGTAAAAATAGAAATTAAGTTTTATTTCAATTTTATTTTATTTTGGCTGCGATTAAAAATCGACCTTTTTACTTGAATTAAAAATAATATTAATATATCGCTTTTAACTGAATCAAAAAATTACCGAGTATCGCTCGGTGTTCCAGGTACTATAAATTAAAAAAGAGGAAATCTGCCAGTAAAGGAAGGCTCTGTCGAATAAAAATCTCTGATGAAAATTGATAATACAGTAGATATTGATGAGGCAGTCCAAAATTCAAAAAAAGAAGATTATTTAAACTATCTTTTTATTCATAAACGTTTCGGAGGCTTATTCCCGCCTTCTTCATGGTTTTGAAAGGTCACTGAAGGAAATCCAATGTGACATTCCCCTCTGTCAACTCTCTCAGTGGCAGTAACAATATTATGTTATACAAGTTAATACTAATAATACTTATATTTAATTATTTTGAAAAAATAGTTTTTTATTATTTACCTACTAGTTAATAAACATTATCTTGAATAAGATCGTTTTTATTATTTCTAACTTATATGACATATTATATCATATATCGTATTTCATTCTTAGCAGAATTTAGTATAGCCTTCGAAACGTCGGTTTATGAATAAAAAGATACTTCAATCTTTTTGATAATTCATATGAGTAAACGTCTGGTGGCTGAGAAATGCTTTATCAAAACCTATGGACAAAGAGCTCTTAATTTCCAGACAGATTGCATAGGGCTAAATAATGTCTATTTGTCTATTTTACCATAAATAATGATAATGCCCAAATTTAGCCGGCATATTGAGTGTAGTAGCAATTGAACAATGGCGGAGCTAGACCCGACATCAGCTTTGCGAGGACTCTTTCATTTCCCAGTCAGAAAGAAAACGTTAAATTAAATAAGCCGAATTATACACGAAAGTATGTGTACCTATACGAGTATTATTTATTGCTAATCAAATGATGACAGAAATTACACAAATAAACACAAATTAAAATCGACTGCTTTAGACTCACTGAATTTTTTCAAAATTATGTCACAGTTAACTAATACCAGCCGCTATTTCAGCTTCAATTGATAGAACTGATAACGCAGATAGTCTCACTTGGTCCATATCCATCCTGGGACCTCTATTATTTTCATTATTTATTAATGATATCTCCTCTTCTCTATCTAGCTATTTGCCGATGATTTTCAGTTTTATGCTCACTGCTTGCCCAACCAAGTTGTGCAGTCTATTTCCTTTCTTTAACCTAGAGCTTCTGTCACTTTCTTCCTGGGCCATGAATAATTTAATCTCTGTTAATCCTCTAAAATCGCAGGCTATTATCTTATTCAAAGAATGCCTTCCTACTAACTTACTACCTCCTATTCTCTACAATAACAATACTATTCCTCGAAATATATAGAGTAAACTAAAAAAATCTTTGTATTTTAATTTTTCTCCTTGTGAAACACCACCAACTCCAACCTAATTTAATTAAATACTATTCCATTCACTTGTTCAGCTAAGAATCTAGGATTGACTGTTTCGTGCAATTTATCTTGGAAAGTGCAAATAAATAATATATGCCGTAGTGTTTATGGGACCCTTCACTCATTGAAGCGACTCTCATATCTCACGCCATATAATCTTCGCCTCAATTTAAGCAAGAGTTTATTAGCACCCCTTTTCCAGTACTACGACATAATCTTTTCGAATTCCCTCGACAGTAAATCGGGCAAAAGACTATAAATAGCTTTGAATTCATGCACCCGCTATGTCTTAAATCAAAAACCACGTAGCCATCTTTCGGACCAGGATAAAAAACTCATCTTAAACACAGATCTTTCTAAATTTTACGCTTGGCGGTGTTGTGTGATTATTTATAAGCTATTAAATTCTGAAAAATTCATTTGCCCGTCTTACTTAGAAAATCTATTTGTCGTCGGTCGCTCCACCAGGAAGACAACGCTAGTGCAGGTGCACTATAAAACTAAACACTTCTTTCATTCCTTCAAATTGGCGGGTGCAAGGCTTTGGAATGAACTTCCATCCAAATTTCATGCAAACCCGACTCTTGGTGCTTTCAGGTCTTCGTTCTTTATGGATCCCAATAACTGATACTCCTTACTCTTATTTCCTTTATGTATTCTAATCTTTCTCTACTTTTTTTTCTCTCTTCATCCCCTATAAAATTTGTGTATTGGTGAACTCTTTTGCCAAATTTGTAAAATATTGTTGCTAAATTATGTATAAACACTAGGTGGGACCTAAGGTCTTATGTTTGTATACTTTGTTAAATAAATAAATAAATAAAATAGTGCTTTCCAAGTAGGACTTAATCAATTTTAACTTTGAAAAGCTTCTTTCAGCAGAAGCTGTACTGACTGGAACTGTGAGCATGATTCTGATTGTTATGTAAACATTTGGATATACTTCTTCCAAATTAGTCTAGTGAATTGGATTTTAAAAGCTGGAGTTCTTTATATATACCAGTTGTATGCATATGAAATGAGCCTTTTACGATAGATGGCCGTATAGGTTATTTTTATTTTAATCGAACCATAACCTTATTATTTTTTCATTGCTTTAGCATCTGTCAAAAACGTTCAGTGTTGAAAATTTGATTTGCACTACAACATAAAATTTTTTCGTGTTAAAAATGTCGAATTTTGTGCCTACAGCATATTATATCCGGACAGTATTAAGTTATTTGTTATCATTTAAAGAAAAACGTGGTAGAATCTCAACGAATGCTTGAAGAAGCTTATGGTAGTCATGCTCTATCATTAGCAACATGCAAAATATGGTTTCAACGATGACGATGACAATGACCAAAAAGGTGTGGTCTATCATGACCTATTGAAACCTGCTGAAACTGTAAAAGCTAAACGCTACCAACAACAATTAATTGATTTGAACCGTGCATTTTAGGAAAAACGGCCAGAATATCAAAAAAGGCAACATAAAGTGATTTTTCTTCATGACAATGCTGCTTCACATAAAGCAAAAACGGTTCAGGATACGCTGGAAGCACTCAATTGGGAATTCCCATTACCCCCATGCGGCTTACTCACCAGACCTGGCTCCTTCCGACTACCACCTGTTTTCGTCGATGGGCCACGCACTTAAAGAGCAGCACTTCAAAACTTACGAAGAAGTCGAAAAATGGGTCAATGAATGGTTTTCCTCCAAAAACCAGCAGTTTTTTTGGAAGGGGTTCCACCAATTGCCAGAAAGGTGTCAAAATGCGTAGAAAGTGATGGAGAGTACTTTGAATAAAATATTTTTTTCTTTTCTATTTAAAAACAGTGTTTTATTTTCATAAAAAAGGCTCATTTCATATGCATACACCTGGTAGTTCAAAATGCTGTATATGAATATCTCTGTTTTCGCCTTTCTGAAGTATTGTACCCATAAATCATTACAATGTTTGAGAAGGTCCTCTTTTGGTATAGGTTTTAAATAATTGCGATATCATTAATAAAACCAAACGGTTCAAAATATTCATTGATAAATACGAAAAATAAAATTTTAATAACTTGTAAATCTTTTTTGCGAGGTCCCCTCAGGCGCACTGCATTTGAATGACTATAATTTAACCATTTTTGACACTCCGTTTGTAATAAAAAATGATTTTTTATTAAATGATAATTATATTATTAGAGAATTTGTTAGATATAATTTCTCTTATTTGAAATCTGGACTGCCTCATTCAAATCTCGTAATATTAATTTAATAGTCCGTCTCCGGAAACAAATTCAAAGTTGTTATAATATGTTTTTTTTTTTATTTACAGATTTTTATTGCAATGTTTAGAAGATTTGGATCGGAGTTTACAAAGACTAAATTCACGACTATTTGTCATTCGAGGCCAGCCAGCTGATGCATTACCAAAATTATTTAAGGTATACCTAATTTCATTAATTAAAAATATAATATTCTTTTTTTTACTTTATTTATTCTTTTTATTTATTTGTTAACCAAAAAAGATTACAATAAATCTACAACAGGTAGCTATTAATAAAATATTATACACGTGTGCATTACAGTCTGTGATTAAAACAATTATCCTTGACATGTCTATTAAAGTTACTAAAGAGTTTCACTATTTTTTACATTTTTCGTCAGTTCATTGAACCATATCACAGCAGTGTGCACATTTCTATAGTTATCCTAGAGAATTCATAGAAAAAGACCCACATATTAGAAGAATGTAATTATTATTCTATTGAGTGGGCCCGACTTCGCAACTCTAATAATAATAAAGTTGATTTGAAAAGATTT
Organism: Forficula auricularia; assembly: GCA_024734495.1. Taxonomy (NCBI): domain Eukaryota; kingdom Metazoa; phylum Arthropoda; class Insecta; order Dermaptera; family Forficulidae; genus Forficula; species Forficula auricularia. Next base: position 4,609,729 of record JALMQS010000101.1, on the reverse strand, counting down.
TCTTGCCGAGAGCAACTGAATTGTTGATTGATGTTGATTATTATAAGGAGATCAAGGAGGGTGTCCTCTGCTTGATGTAAATAAACATATACCTATATATAAATGTTGAAGGAGACAATAAAAGAGTGCCGCTTCTGCTGGAATTATAAATTTTTAATTTATTTATAACGAGACTATAGTTCCGAGAGCTTTGCCCTCTTCATCAGTCTATTACAATTGATTCACAGGAATTAATGTATGTATTATATATAAATGAATAAATGTACACATATACAGGGTGTTTCAAGAGGAATAGTAAATATTTTAGGAGGTGGTAGTATAGACGAATTGCAATAAAAAATGCCATATAACATGTGTCCAATTTTTATTTTCGTTTCTTGTCTTGGTGCACCGGTAGCTATGGGTTGCTATGGGTGTATTTATAGAATGTCAGCAGTAGAGACTATAGTTTCGTTATAAATAAATAAAATTTATAATTCCAGCAGAAGACACACTCTTTTATTGTCTCCTTCAATATATAAAAATCTTGCTACTCTCGGCACAAAAACTTTCAATTTTATATAAATAATTGTTTTTGTGCATGAACGAGATTTGCCCCTATATGGTGGGTTCCTTCATTCCTTTCATCAAAATCTACTTTTTGTTTATATGTGAATGAACTCATATATGTATAAATCTTCGTTCAACTAGATACCCATATACACAAAAACAAACTAAAAATCTGAAGATGAAGGCCAAGCCTTCAAAACTATAGACTCTGTCAAATTATATATAAACCTACATTTATTCATTTATATATAGGTGTATGTTTATTAGTATCAAGCAAAGGACACCCTCATTGATTTCCTTTGAAAAATCAACAACAATTAATAACTCTGCTGCGCTCAGCAAAAAAATATTTAAAATCAAGTTAGTTATTTTTAGAGCTACAAATTCGGTCAAATAGGTGAAGTAATAGAATTTTTAAAGTAGTTGTTTCACTATATGAGTTTTCTTAATATTTTTTTGAAATTTAGAAAGATTATTATTTAAATAGTTCTGCATCGATTGGTGACAAAACGAAATTTATGAACAACATAGTTCTGGAGATATTAAATTCCAAAGATAGAGTTTTTCAGACTCTTATACATTGCACTATACGGGATATCGGAAAGTTTACATACTTATTTTAATATAATGAAAGTGATTTTCAAAGCCTATGAGGGTTTTAGGAGTTGGGAGGAAATAACGAATAGATTTCAGGAACCAAATTATTTAGGTAGAGCTGATCATAGAAAAAAGATTCGTAAGCCAAGATTCTTGAAAAATATCGGTTTACATTCAATTGTAGGATCTGGCATTGATTTGTGGAACAATCTGTCTGTTACTACTTGGGATTATAGTCCTCTGCCCCCTATGATTAAATCAATTATAAATTTTGTCAAGTCCTAATGTCCTAGAGTTGTGCAAAATTTTATTTAGTTCTCACAAGCAGAGATTAGGTGAGGTAGAGAAAGGTCATACCATCCTTGTTAAGGTTTTGACCAGGTTTCCTTAACAACTTATGGCAAATGCCGGGATGGCTAATGCGTCGCTTGCTCCTGGTATCGGGTTTTTGCGCGGAATTTTTAAATTACTTTTTGTTTTTTGATGGAAATCTATGGTCATGTTATTTATTAATGAGCATACATTTCTATTTTTTTATTTTTTATTTTTTTTTTTACTTGTTTATTATTTTTTAAATTGTTGTAATTAATTTGTATTGATGTTTATTAATGTATTGTAGCTAGATTGTATTGATGTTTGGAGGACCTAGCCACCGAGGACTTGTGCCTCTAAGCAGGTCGAGGAATAAAGATTTATTATTATCTCAGAAACTATGTTGTAACTATTAATAATTAAGAAACTTTTCTTACCATTGTTATAAAAAACTAAACCAACATACTATATATGTTTGTCTAGATTAATTTGTAATCAACGCTAAGAGAAATTTCTCTAAAAAATTCTCCTCTTGCCTAGAATCGAACTCTACGAACTCTTGAACTAAGGTCATTAGTTCTAACCACTAGACCAATCTGACATTAATATTTATACCATGATTTCAGTTACTAAGACTATACATTTTTGATTTAGACTTTGTGTCGAGATAATATTGTATTCATTTGAACTCGAATGAAAATGAAAAAACACCAATAGATTTTAAATTAAGAAACATTAAATATATATTAATTAACGAGGCAAATTTGAAATATAATTGTCAGCTAGGATTTTAAACTGACAGCTCCAATTGATTTTCATTAACCAGGCAAATTTGAAATATAATTTTAATTTGCACTCGAATTTTGAAATGAAAGACTCCAATTCATTTTAAATTAAGAAACATTAAATATAGTTTTTTTTAATTAATTAAATTAATTGAACCGCGTAAATTTGAATAATTTCCATGATTCAGCCTGCGAATTTTTTGCAGTTCATAAATCATTTCATTATTTTTGTTTTGAAAAGGAAAATGAAATTTAAATTTTAAATTTAAATATATTCATAATTATTCCTTCCCCCCCCCCCCCCCCCGCCACTCAAAAATTAAAGAGGCGAAACTTTTAAGAGACGATGTATTTTCGGAAGTTTACGTGTATACATTTGGAGTGTGGTTTTTTAAGAGGAATAAAATTTTTGGACCGAGACGCTGCCCGCCAGGGCACCAGCCCGGAGGGCCGAGCTGAGGGCGTGCCGAAGGCACGCACGAAAAGCTCGTTAAGCAATAACTAATACATTTTTTAAGAAAATTTCAATTCATAGTTACAACACAGTTTCTGAGATAATAATGAAAAATGTATAATGAAAAATTTACACTAAAAACAAGCTGGCAACAACGCATTTATTTAACCTAAAAAGTGGGTTAACTTTAGTACTTTTTTGACGTTTTTTCGCTTCAGCCATTGTCACATTTTTCAATCGCTTATTGAGAACTTTTTGTTTTATAAATCGACCTTTATAATGTACTTTATCTGAAATTTCTATGATAAAATATATACAAGCTTGGACAGTGTTGCCAGATTTGTAAAACGACCACGGGATTGGCTAGTACTGGTACATAAACAGCAAAAAGTTTTGGGCTTATGAATTATGAATCCTCATTGTCTGTTCTATATACTCTAGCATTAACTTTTTGCTAGTATTGTCGCGAAACAACCTACCTTAAGACGATCGCATTAGTGAAAACTGCAAAAAACGACACCCCTTATATTTGATTGATCTAAAGTGAACTTTTAAGGAATGGGGAACTACAAACTTGACTTTCGAACAAGATCCCGAGCCTTTTGGCAGAGTTCGCGATCAGAATATCATCGCGATGTGCCGTGAACTTGGAATCTCTGTTGTTTCTAAGGTTTCGCATACACTTTATAAATTGGAATTGTAAGTGACCTATTTTTTTTTCTTATACTTAACTTAGAACATTATAAATTTATATACTTTTAAAGAATAAACTTGGCAACTATATTCTTACTTTTCATATTAATTTGAATTGATTAAGGCTATTAGTCAATAAATTAATTCATGAATAAATAATAACAAGAATATATAGATAGGCAATTTATATAATCCCAGATATTCAGGAAGTGAATTCTTCTTAGACTGATCTAATTAAATCTATAAAAAAAATATTATGTTATTGATTATTGCAAATATAGTTTTTAAAATGTACTTATATAATCTTTTTATAAATAAAATTAATTTTTGCTAGTATAATTAAAGATTTTTTATGTACACATTTATATCTAAATGAGAAATTCAATTTCGAAATAAAACTCTCATGGTCAAGTTGATGGACAGGGATGTTGACAACTTATTCATTTTCAGCCAGGCATTGCGCATAGCCACTGGCGTAACCGAGGGTGAACCGCGATTGGAATTAAGTGTACACCGTCTTTGGAATTACTTTGGAATTGCTACTTGGAAAAGTGGAAGTAGATGTACATGATTTTAAGTCGCGGTTCACCCCTCCGGCGTAACTAAGCTTTCCCCCGCCCCTGCTAAAACTTGGCCCAAACCCCTATATTTTGAAATATTAAACTTGTATTTATTTAGAAAATATTATTTCGTTAAAATGCCCCAAAAAATATATTTTTCAGCTTTCGTCATTGGAAATTTTTTTACGTAGTTTCCACCCCCTTATAAATTTTTTTTGGATTTTGATAGGAGAATAAAATATAATTTCCACAAAAATTATACTTTTAATTGAATTATTATTTAAGGTAGTTCTTTCACAAATGAAAAAATTCAAGAAGTCTTCGAAACTTGGAATATAAGTCATTAAAAGCATAATAAACACACTGTTATAATTAAATTAGGTTGGAGTTGGTGGTGTTTCACAAAGAGAAAAGATTAAAATACAAAGATTTTTTTAAGTTTACTCTATATATTTCGAGCTCTTAACGTCAATGTTCTCCTGACGATGAGTTAAGAGCTCAAAATATATAATAATAATAATAATTTATTCATAATTCTTACAATTTAACTTTACACAATGCTCTGAGGCAGTTTGCCTCATATGAGCAGTAAAAAAAGAATAATTAACATAAAACAAAGAAGAGAAAAATAAAAACAAGTGTGTGCGAAAAAGAAAACTCGAGCGAAAGGAAGGTGAGAGAGCCAGCAGGGGGGAAAAGGACACCAAAAAAGAGAGACGCCAAAAAAGAGACGCTCACTCCCGAAACCCGCCCCGCGAATACATGCCAAGGGTAAACTTCAAAAAATCTTTGTAATTTGATTTTTTTCTCCTTGTGAAACACCACCAACTCCAACCTAATTTAATTTTAACAATATTTCACTATAAACCAACACCGCGTTCCCTAAATTACAATGTTATAATTTGAAGACGATTTACCACACCAAAAATGAAATAATATTGCAATTAAAAATATTTTTTACATATGGTAGATTGGGAAAGGATGGGAAAATGATCATTATTTTATTTTTTTTCATTGAAGGACTTTCACAATCTTGATGAAAAACTAATATTAACTTTTAAGGAGTTAGATGTTGGTTCTAGGTGAAACATTTTAATATCATATTTGTTAGAATAATATATTCGGAGTAACTTAAAAAAAAATTGAAATTATAGACCTCGTTTTGATAAAAAATAAAAAACATATTTGGCCGATTATTTTTAGTGGAGGGGATATAAGTTCAATCGCTTGAAAACGATCCATTCATAAAGAAGATATAGTAGTGTGAAAAATACAGTCACGTTAAAAAACATAACCTAAAATTTTTAGCACCGTTCATATGTATAGAGTGGTTACGAGGCTAAAACTTTTTGTGTGGATTGTCGCGAAAGAACTACCTTAATTTAAAAAAATATAATTTCATAAAGATATTTCAAAAAAATCTCTTTTTGCATCCTTCTCAGGGACATAACTATAAGGTCACCTGCGCCCCTCCCGCCATCTTGGCCGTGCTCCTTCCACAAGCCCCTATATTTTAAATATTTTTTTTGCTAGTTCAAAGAGCTTCTTGAGCCCTCCCACACCCTATTTCTAATTTCGTTATTACTAGGGGACGGCATTAAGTTTAATGGAAAAGGTTATTAAAGGACTTGATAAATATTTCCAAAAAATATTCTTATTTTATTTTTTTAAATATAATAATATTAATGTATTAAGTTTTAAATGTTACGATTTCTTAATAATAATAATAAATATAATAAATATTTTACAGAATTATTGAAAAAAATGGAGGTAAACCGCCTTTAACCTATCATCAATTTCAAGCAGTTGTTGCTTCTATGGATCCACCCCCTCAAGCTGAACCCGCAATTGGACTACAATATATTGGCAGAGCTTATACCCCAATTCATGATGATCATGAAGAAAAATACGGAGTACCTACTTTGACAGAATTAGGTAATTGTAAAAAAAATTCAACTAGCTGAATGACCAGGCGGTTTACTCTTGGCTTGGTCAAAATGAATAAAAATAAATAATCACATATAATTAAACATTTAAACATTTTATCTAAAATCTAATTTTGCTAAATTTTGGGTCTTAATTTTTCATAAAAAAAGACCCCCATGGTTCGATTAAACCTTTCAATATGGAGATATATATACTAATAAATGTAATTTTTTGAAACCCCATATTTCCGGGTTCTTCATGAAATATTTACTCGCACTTTTAAATAAGGACCTACCTCGCTGATAAATTTTAGCTTTCTTTGTTTTCTGGTTTTAAAATTTTTAATTTTTTTGAAACCTTCTCTTTTCGGATTTCTTTTGACCATTTTAGCGTAACACTTATCCTTAATGGTTCCCCCACAAAAAAATCCAACTGGGTTAAATCACAGCTCCGAGGTGGCCAATTGACATCAGGCACTTGCCACACAGCCAACGAAACCATCGATCTTTTGCGCACTGTTTTTGGAAATCGAATAATCAGCCATGTTATGCCATACTGATTTCATTTGGCCGCTTCGGAGCTGTGATTTGACCCTGTTGGATTTTTTTTTGTGGGGAACCCTTAAGGATAAGTGTTACCCTAACCACCCAGAGACGATTGATGCCTTGAAACACGAAATCGAAGTTGCCATTCATGCGATTGGAGCCCAAATTGAAAAATTGGGTTGATCGGATGGGGTATTGTCAAGCCAGTCATTTGAATGATGTTGTGTTTCATTCTTAAATGAAAATGTCCAATCTTTCTAATAAACTCATAATTTTGAAAAACTATTCATTAGTTTTTTTTTATAGCCGATTAAAATTCCAAAAGTTAGATGGCCCACCTGTTACAAGAAGAAATGCCTCCAAAGCGAGCGCATTATCGTCTGACCTCGATACAGTCCACATACAAACTGAGGGTTGATTAAAGCATACGTATAGTGTCGAAGGGAAAATGTGCATGCTACAAAAATATTGATCATACGTGCTTTTCAAGCTTGCAGTTACGTGTGTAGCTACTTAAGATTGAAGTAATTGTCAATCAGTATATAAAATTTCACCTCTTTTGCTTGTCAATGGGATTTAATTCCCAGACAAACTATAGATATCTATAAAGAAAATCAAATGGTAAAATTGAGTTTAATCTTGTTCTTTTTCTTTATAGGTTTCGAAACCGATGGTCTTTTACCAGCTACTTGGCAAGGCGGAGAATCCGAAGCGTTAGCTCGACTCGAAAGACATCTAGAAAGAAAAGCTTGGGTGGCCTCTTTTGGACGCCCGAAGATGACTCCTCAATCTCTTCTCGCATCTCAAACTGGTCTAAGTCCTTATCTTCGTTTTGGTTGTTTATCTACTCGACTCTTTTATCATCAATTAACTGATTTGTATAAAAAAGTATATTAAAATTAAAAAATAAAATCATAATTAAGTTTTATCAAAAACATTAGAATTTTTTTATTTAAATTATTATATACTATAATTTTTTTTTAATTTTTAGATTAAAAAAACTCTTCCACCATTATCATTACACGGTCAATTGTTATGGCGAGAATTTTTTTATTGTGCTGCAACGAAAAACTCTAATTTTGATAAAATGTATGGCAACCCAATTTGTGTTCAAATTCCTTGGGATAAAAATCCTGAAGCGCTTTGCAAATGGGCTAATGTAAGATTTTACATTTACAGTTAAATACATGAAAAAATTTTAAAATTCTTAATTTGAAACACATTTATTTCAGGGTCAAACTGGATTTCCATGGATAGATGCTATAATGACACAATTAAGAGAGGAGGGCTGGATACATCACCTTGCTCGTCATGCTGTCGCATGTTTTTTAACAAGAGGAGATCTTTGGATTTCTTGGGAAGAAGGAATGAAGGTAGAAAAAACATTTGAATTTTCTTCTATAAAAGAGGGAGTTTTTATATTGTTGATTGACCACTCCTAGACTCTTTATACTGGACCAAATTTTGAAAATTTAATCTTTAGGACCTAGCGTACATAATAATACAAAAATCAGCTAAACGAAATGGGGGAATTAGCCCATATAAATATTCACAAAGAGAAACAAAGAGGTTGTCCTCTGCTTGATGCAAATAAACATACACACATATATATCGAGATGATATATCTGTATGTATATTATTTGATGATCAAACAAATAAATAATATATATACATATATATCATCTCGATATATATGTGTGTATGTTTATTTGCATCAAGCAGAGGACAACCTCTTTGTTTCTCTTTGTGAATCAACAACTCTGCTACTCTAGGCAAAACAAAAACTTTCCATATAAATATGTTTGTATATTGGCTGAAATCAGAGGGATAGTTCATTACTATTAGGTAAAAATAGAAATTGTCTCCTGACTTTCTGCCACTATATTATGTCAAGAGGGGTGAATTTCTTATTAAATTACATTAATTCTATACCTATACTGCGAATTATTGGATAAAAAATACTTGGTAGGATTCACATTAAGGTATATAGTTGTTCGGCCAAATGGGTTTTCTTAGGATTTTTTTGAAATTTAGACATATTATTATTTAAATACTTCTACATCGATTGGTGGCAAAACGAAATTTATGAACAATGTGTATTTATAAAAATATAAATATAAATATCTCGAAATAACAAAAAGTGGATTTAAGCCACTTTCAAAATAAACAGCTCATTTATATATACGTGTATGTTTATTTGCATCAAACAGAAACACTCTCATTGATGTTCTCTTAAAAATCAACAACTCTACTCTCAGCCAGAAAATCTTTTTAAATTAAATTTATTTTATTCTAGGTTTTCGATGAGCTTTTGCTTGATGCTGATTGGTCCGTTAATGCTGGTACATGGATGTGGCTTTCTTGTTCATCTTTTTTCCAACAATTTTTCCATTGTTATTGTCCCGTACGATTCGGGCGTAAAGCCGATCCTAATGGAGATTATATAAGGTATAAATCGCCTGAAATTGATCAGATTTTTATATTAAAAAAATATCATTAATTTTTATATATTTATTTTCTAGGAAATATCTTCCAGTTTTAAAAAATTTCCCTACTAAATATATTCATGAACCATGGAATGCTCCAGAGAATGTTCAAAGGGCAGCAAGATGTATAATAGGGCGCGAATATTCTCTACCAATGGTGAACCATGCGGTTGCATCTAGAATTAATATCGAACGAATGAAGCAAGTGTATCAGCAATTGGCGAAATATAGAGCGCAAGGTCAGTTTAAGAGGTTTATTTGATTTAGCTTGTCTAAGTAATAGGAAAGTCAGACAAAACGCAAATAATTCCATCCTTATCTAATTTATTATTATTATTAATATTTTTCATATCATATTTTTATTATTTTAGTTTATTTATCTGTATTATTTTAAGAAATAATTTAAAATTCTTTTATAAAGCAATCAGTAAAGTAAAAACGTTTCGCTGACCTTTGCATGCTACAATCAGGAGTCAGCTTGGTCGAGTAGTTATAGAGCATACCTTCTAATCAATCTAGCACTGGTTCAAGCACATATTTGACCGGTTATAATCTGATCCCTTCTATCCCCACCCATGTGAAAAATATCCCCAGGATAAAGGTCTCTACCCACTACAACGTATCTTTTTTTTTTTTTTAACTAATCTAGAATCCAATGAATTCGATGCCATATGGATCAAAATCACGTTAGGCCACTCTAACTAAATTCTTCTGCATAATATATTTGCCCCCCAAAGACCCCAGATACAAACAATTTTTTGACTACCTCCTTGAGTGCCATTGCAATATCCTGAAAGAATTTCCATCTTCTGAAATATCTTTCCTAGGTGACTTTAACGTCCACAACAAAAATTGGCTAAAATTTTCTAGCCATAATTCCCCCGCAGGCTCCGACGCTGAAATCTTCTCAACGGCATGTGGCCTCACACAAATTATTAACGGCCCCACAAGAATCCCAGACAAAGCCAATGAAAAATCCAATCTTCTCGATCTTTTCATCACTTCTCACCCTTCGTCCTATGAAGCAAAAATTTCGGCCCCTTTAGGTAAATCTGACCACAATCTGATAAAAATTAAAACCTCCGCCAATTTACCAAAACCCCCGTCACCCCACTCCAACCCCAGAAAAATATGGCTAGTCGATAACGATAACATTAATTGGAATGACATGCGTAACTTTTTTGCCGCTTACCAGTGGAATGAACTCTGCATCAGAGATAAAAACGCTTCAGAATTCGCAGACGCCCTTAACGAGGCAATTCAAATAGGCTTAGAAACCTATATCCCCTCAAAATTGATTAAAGGGAACAAGGATTCTAAGCCTTGGTTTGGTAGACAATGCGCAGATTCCGTCCGTGAAAAAAACAAATATTTTCAGAAATGGCAACTTTCACAGCTAGAATGCGACCGAGTTGCATTTACCAAGTCGCGAAGCTCATGCAAAAAAATCATCTCTGAGGCAAAGAAATCATTCGACCAGAGGATAGCTGACCGTCTCGCATCTTGCCCCAATGGAAAACGGGCCTTTTTCTCGTTACACAAGGCAATAAATAGAAATTTCGCGTCCCCCTCACTTCCGCCCCTCTTTCACCCAAATGGTTCAGTAGCCACGACCCCCGCTGAAAAAGCCGAATCACTAGCATCCTATTTCGCAACTAACTCCACTTTAGATGACAAAGGGCTTAACCTGCCCACTTATACCCCCCAAACCAACCTCATGAACAAAATAATTTTCAGGCCCCAAATAATCATAAAAGCCATTAATAAATTAAATTCCAAATCCGCCGCAGGCCCGGATAACATCCCACCAATTCTCATTAAAAAATGCGCCCCTGAACTTGCCCCTATCTTATCCAAGCTATTCCAACTCTCTTACGAGTCGGGCATATTCCCCAAAAGCTGGAAAATAGCCAGAGTCACACCTATTCCTAAAAAAGGAGACACATCTCAAATCTCTAATTACAGGCCTATCTCGATCACCTCCTGTTCTTTCCAAATTAATGGAATTAGTCATAAACCAACACGTCCTTCATCACTTAGAAAACAATAAATTAATTCACGATAGGCAATATGGATTCAGACAAAATCGTTCCACAGGCGACATCTTAACCTATGTCACCCACACCTTCAACAATACTCTAGAGGCCGGAAAAGAAACCCTCGCTGTAGCCCTTGATATCTCCAAAGCTTTTGACCAGGTTTGGCACAAAAATCTTCTTGCCAAACTGCCAGCCTTTTGGATTCACACCAACACTTCGCAAATGGATAGAAAGCTTTCTGACAAACCGAAGTATAAAAGTTGTGGTGGATGGAACATCATCTGAATCGTTCTCTACAAACTCTGGTGTTCCCCAAGGCTCTGTAATCTCCTCCACACTCTTCCTTATTTATATAAACGACCTTATTGATCAAACGGCAAACCCCACTCATTGTTACGCCGACGATAGCACTCTACACGGCAAACCCTCTCTCCCGAATAATCGAATCAATATTGCCTCCTCAATTACTCTCGACCTAGACAATCTGAATAAATGGGGCTCTCAAAATTTAGTTAACTTTAATTCAAATAAGACTCAATGTTGTCTAATTTCTAGGCGCGAAAATAGAGATTTCCCTGATATTCACTTCGATTCGAATACCCTGAAAATGTGTGACAGCCTATCCATGTTGGGCGTCTCTGTCGCATCTGACCTGTCTTGGAATGAACACATCTCCTCTGTGGCGAAATCTGCAGCAAGGAAGATTGGCTTCTTATTCAGGTCCAAGCGATTTTACAAACCCCCACAACTTCTCACCATCTACAAGGCCCAAATCCGCCCCTATCTCGAATACTGCTCTCATCTGTGGAGAGGAGCCTCAAAATATTCTCTTGCTACCCTTGATGCAATTCAGAAACGAGCCGTCAGGCTAATTGACGATTCTACCCTCACCGACTCCCTCGACTCGTTGGCTCATCGAAGAGATGTCTCTGCCCTTTCCCTTTTCTATAGATACTATCACGGCAGGTGCTCTGATGAGATAAAGTCAATAATTCCCCCCAAAGCATACTTTGCACGCAGCACACGTTTTGCCGACTCCCAACACTCTTTTGCGGTCAAATTGGAAAAGTGCCGGACCACTTCATTCGCGAATACATATATCCCCATGACTTCAAGGAACTGGAACTCTCTCCCAGCCTCTATCTTTCCCAGCACCTATGATCTTCAAACCTTCAAAACCAGGGTGCATAGACACCTACGTCTACACCCTCTCACTTAATCAACTTTCCCTTCTCTTCGGTAATGCAAGGGTCTTTCGAGATCCATAGGGGCTACACCTTTACTGGTGCACCCCTTCTTGCATTCGATTGCATTAAAAAAAAAAAAAAAAAAACCAACTTTAAACAATAACTAATACATTTTTTAAGAAAATTTTAATTCATAGTTACAACACAGTTTCTGCGATAATAATGAATAAATAATGAAAAATGTATAATGAAAAAATTTTCACTAAAAACAAGCTGGAAACAAAGCATTTATTTAACCTAAAAAGTGTCTAACTTTAGTAATTTTTTTGACTTTTTTTCGCTTCAGCCATTGTCGCAACAGGTTTCAATCGCTTATTAAGAACATTTTGTTTTATAAATCGACCTTTATAATGTATTTTATCTGTCATTTCTATGATAAAAATATTCAAGCTCGGACAATGTTGGCAGATTTGTCAAACGAGCACGAGATTGGCTAGTAGTGGTACCTAAACAGAAAAAAGTTTTGGGCTTATGAATTATGAATCCTTATTGTCTGTTCTATATACTCTAACATTAACTTTTTGCTAGTATTGTCGCGAAACAACTACCTTAAAGCCAGTTTGGCTATTACAATGTTGGTTAAAATAATCAAAATACAACATACAAGTAAATAAAACAAAAATAGTCCATACAATTAAACGCTCGGAATCGAGTATGGCACTTGAAGAGTCAGTAAAAATGCAATAAGCCGGACAAGAGAATCTGAGTGAATTTTTTCATAATTTTAAGTTAAAATCTCTTCCGAACGCCGACAGCTATAAAAATCCCTATTTTGGAGCTCCCACAACCAAAATAAATTAAAAAAAAAACTTAACCTAATTCTCTATAAATTAAAATTGGCGATAGAAGTAGATTTTAAATTTCTAAAGTAATCTCAAGAATTTGTCATCTATTAGATCTGAGATGTAATGGATAATTTTTAATTATATGAGTGAATTTTTTCATAATTTTAAGTTAAAATCTCTTCCGAACGCCAAAAATCCCTACTTTGGAGCTTCCCCACATTTTATTTTAAAGCAAAATAAATTTAAAAAAAGTTAACTTAATTCTCTATAAATTAAAATTGCCGATAGAAGTAGATTTTAAATTTCTGAATCAATCACAAGAAGTTGTCATCCATTAGATCTGAGATGTAATGGATAATTTTTAATTATATGTCTGAAGGGTTGTGTTCACCCCTGAGTGCCAAAATATGCATTCTGGACCAATTGACTACCCTCTGGACTGTGGAGTGAACCATGGATGAAATATTTAGCGCAATACATATGCCAGATTTCTTTAGTAAACTAATTCAAATTAAAGAGATGTTTACAGTGAAACTTCACACCCCATGATCAAAAAAATATTTCTTATTTTTGATCCCACAAAAAAATTCCACCCTCCCCAAAATTTTAATACTATTTTTGATTTTACTCAAATTTAGAATTTTGTTTTATAAAAGTATTTTATTTCCTATTTCTTATAATAATACTCTGAAGAACATTATATTATATTATATTATTATTATTCATTTCCATTATCAGAATTAGATGTGACAAATAAGAGGGAAAAGAGGAACAATTAAACACCATGTTAAAACTTGCGATCAATTGCAACGTTTCGCCAATTTATTGTGGTCTCATCAGGCTCTTGATCAAATTTTCAAAATACTTTGTCATTTGATTCTTTTCTTACTAATTAGAACACATATATATATATAGGTGGGATGGGTGCGAGGTAGATAAAAATCGTGTTCCACTGAAATGTGAAGTGTTTATTAATATATACAGTTATTTACAATAAGTTTTATATTAATTACCTGAAATGTGAAACTCGAAATTTCAGGTCCTTTACTTAGTTTTAACAATGATATTTATCTATAAGTGATTTTATATAATATATAATAATTAAATTGTGTATTAACAATTGTATTTGGCTTGAGCGTTTTAAACAGGCTCTCTATTGCTTGACGTGTCAATCTATTATGTCGCTCGTTTGTCCTTGTCTTCCCCTCCACTCGTCTTCGTGTGTGGGTGTTTCGAACTTACATATATATATATATATATATATATAACAATATGAACACCATTATTTATACAACACCATTCCTACTCTAAATAATCAATGTTGTTGTATAAATAATGGTGTTCATATTGTTATATATATATATATGTATTCTAATTAGTAAGAAAAGAATTAAATACAAAGTGTTTTGAAAATTTGATCAAGAGCCTGATGAAGCTACATTAAATTGGCGAAACGTTGCAATTGATCGCGGGTTTTGGCACGGTGTTTGATTGTTCCTCTTTTCCTTTGATTTGTCACATCTAATTATATTATATTATGTATTATTTTATATATTTTTATTCATTCATTAAACATTATAATATTTTAATTTAAAATTATAATTTTTTTTTTTGTTTTTACTACCACCTCTTATTGTATGCGTCTACATGTTTTGTTAAAACATTCTTCAGGAAAGATTCGTGAGACAACTTCTAAAGAAAAACCCAAAGTAGGTGAGCATCTGTTGTCGTGTTTGTTATTTAATGTTTATTTTTTTTCAGAAAGTTAGTGGCATATGTAAATAAGTTCATTTATGTATTTTATTATAAGGTAAGGTCTTGTTTAAAAATACATATTTTTTTTAATTCATCACTTATAATTAAGTTTTTTTTTAATAAGAATCGTGAGAGAAATGTACAGAGTGATTCATACATACCTCCGAGGTGGCGGATGTCGATGGAACACAAATAATGATGGACACAGCTTTAAGTGATCATACCATAGAGTAATATAGAGTGGAGACTACCGTATATAGAAAAAGAGCTATCCAAAGATCATAGGACATTCAAAGCCTTTGTCATAGATAAAAGATACACACCCTTTATGTTATATGTTATATATATATATATACTAGCTGCAAGGCCCGCCTTCGGTGGGCCTCTTGCTAGCCCCCTGGACCCCCGTCACTTGAACACTCCCTCTCCTCCATCTTCAACGACTCTCCATCCCACCGACCCTCACCCCAACCCCGGAACTTTCCCCCCGCCTCTGATCACCCTGCAACCCACTAAACTTACCCCCTGGACTCCCCACCAATGGAGACCGCATCCCCTGGATCCCAACCCTCCCCCATGGACCCCACCTCCCAACCCAACATAGGTATGTATATATAGGTACAGAAGGCAGAAATCCCCTTAGTAGCCCCCTGGACCTACACCCTTGGACCCCAACCCCACCCCTGGGGGCATACAAACATACAGGGACAAATGCCCTTTAGTAGTATGTAATGATATAGGTACAGACACAGGCCCTCTAGTACCCCTGGACCCCCACATCCCTGACTCCCTACGCCCTGGACTCCACCTTCAAACCCCTGCCCCTGGACCCCCACCCCACCCCCTGGAGGACGGACAAACATAGGTATATATACAGGCACAAATGCCGCTTACTAGCCCCCTGGATATAGGCATAGACACAGAAAGAAATACCCTTTAGTACCTGCCAACTCCCCCCTGGATCCTCCCTCCCACCCCCTGAGGAGACGGACATATGGTAGGTAGTTAGGTACATAGGTAGGTACATACAGAGGCAGGCACAAATGCGCTTTAGTAGTATAGGATATATATGGTATATAAGCGTTTTTTTTACTCATGATAATGTCACCAAAATTTGCCCCGAAGAGAGCGGTTTCCGCCATTTTAATGCCCAATGGTTTCGCCCTGGTCTCGCCAGAGAGCTCTGTAAATCGTATACGCTAATGGCTCCTTATGGAGCCTTCCACTCTATATTACTCTATGGCTCATACGAATATCTGTTAGATACAGCATTTCCCCAAGTCCATTCGTAATAAAAACCTCGGCGTATTATGGAAGTACGAAATATCAAACTGATTCTCCTACAGACAATACAATTTGTGAGTGGTACACCAAGTTTCAGGAGGGCTATGTGCTGGAAAACAAACTGAAATCATAAAGCTTTGTTTTCATCAGTTTTTCAGTGTACTCTTCCAATTAAATCTATAACGAATGAAACTTTGAGAGATTTTCTATCCACTAATTGAGCAATTCTGCTGGGTCAGCCATGTCTGATGTTTCATCAACCTCTAAAACCCCGGAGGGAGTTATTAATCACCCTCTATTTAGGTTTTATTTTAAAAGAAATGTATGAATTATCGTATCTTTAATATTTTAGGAATGCTGAATCCTGACAACGAGTTACACGAGTTAAGAAAAGAAATATGCAAGGAAAAAACTGCATTATTATACAAAACTCCTCGTAATTATCAATATAAATCAAAACAAGATAAAAATCTTCACTATTTTCATAAACCTACATGAAAACGAAAATTCAAATTATTTTGTATCCAAATAGTATTAAGATCGACTAACATAACATTTGATTTATATCGCTTATATTCTTAAACGAGTATTAAATGTATTTTTATACTTTAATTGCACATAAATGCATTTATTTTATTTTAATATTATCTTAATGTAAGGGGGCTACGGCCCTTAGCGAATATTTAGCCTGTAATTCATTTGTTAAGTTAAAGAAAGTCTAATTTGTTGGAATAGAGAGTAGCCTCAGTGAACTGCTGAGTTAGCGGCCAGACAGGTTGGCGCCATACCTAGATCCAGTATAGTGAATATTGGCTCCCGTACAAGGAGTGGGAGAGAGACAGACGCTACCCTGGGCGAGAGGAGAAGAGGCGCGGGAAGGAGGCGGGCCTGTCGGTGTATGAAGTGACCAACGGATAGGATAGTGTGAGTGCGTGCAAAAGAGGAAGTCGCTGTCGGTGTGTCTCTGACGCAAAGATGCAAATGTGTGGGTGACAGCGAGGACGCGGAACGACGGGCCAACACGGGAGAGTCGTTCTGAGGCTGGCACGACAGACATAACGGCTGGGGGGGTGGCGAGCCGGCCGCCCCTGCGAGCGGGGGCAGATGTGAACGCGTGCGAGGGACTGTGTGACTACCCCCGGGGCGGGTACAGGTGTGTGCCGCAGGCGTGTGTGTGTACGACAATGTGCTAAGGACCGGGATGCCGCCTGGCGGGCTGTAGCCGGTGTCTCGGGGACACGGCCGCCTCGCGACTGTGTGAGCCTGCGGGCTGTCTAAGACGAGAGGACGAGGCCGCCCTGCGAGCTATGTGCACCGAGAGGTTGATAGCGTTGATGGTGTTGTGTCTGACGGAAATCCAGCCTTACAACTGCGAGCTTGTGAGGCCGTGGACCATGGGTGAAGATCGACGTGGCAGGTGCATGGCGGAGGGCAAGAGGGCTGTCCTGCCAGCTGTGCGAGGATCGGCGTCATTGAAGGGCGCCGAGGCGCCCTGCGAGCGTGAGCCGCTAGCGAGCTGGGCAGGAGCTCTACTCGTGTGGACAGACAGTGACCAGAGAAGTCGGAAGTGCGTGAGTAGTTCGGCCGAAACGTTTAATTAATGATAAGTCTGATCAGAAAATATTTCGAAGTATGTTAGTTTGTAACTTTAAGTTTAGTCTAGTTTGTAATTGCTTAATAACCTATAGTCTTAGTTAAATTTGTTCTTCAAAATTATTTATATTTTTACTAGTATATTAACTAGCTCGTATTATTTCAATTGTAACTTCATAATCGAATTGGTTTTATATAATTTGTACTAATTGATCTACCATGAAATTAAACACCATTGTTTTTAATTACAAATTTATTGTACTACATTGTTTCGTCCTTAATTAAGACCCCTTTTCAGGTCGGGCGGAAGTCGCGCCCTACAAATTGGTGTCGAGGTGTGGGGTAAACGATTTTAAAATTTTCAAAGTGCAATTTGGGGTAGATAATTTTGAAAAGGGAAATTTTGAAAATTTTGAAATCGGGCACTCGCTCGGCTCAGTCGAGAGTGCCGCCCGCGAATAATTGGGAAGAAGTTTAATATATATAGAAGGGAATTTTAAGGGCCAATTTCTGAAAATTTGGGAAATAAGAATTTAAGAGGATTTAAAGTGCATAAATAGGAAAACAAAAGTTATGATATATAGGTTGAGAGAATTCGGGCCAAATGTCGGGAAATTTTTGGAGAAGTAAAATTTTCGGGAAAAGTTTAAGGAGAAAATTTTAAAAGATAATTTCGAGCCATTTTTGAACAGAAGTTTGAAATAATTTTTGAGAGCGTCGCACGTACATAAATGTAAGAGAAAATTTTAAGGAGAGAATTTTAAAAAATAGTTTTTGAAGGGAATTTTAAGGGCCAATTTCTGAAAATTTGGGAAATAAGAATTTAAGAGGATTTAAAGTGCATAAATAGGAAAACAAAAGTTATGATATATAGGTTGAGAGAATTCGGGCCAAATGTCGGGAAATTTTTGGAGAAGTAAAATTTTCGGGAAAAGTTTAAGGAGAAAATTTTAAAAGATAATTTCGAGCCATTTTTGAACAGAAGTTTGGAATAATTTTTGAGAGCGTCGCACGTACATAAATGTAAGAGAAAATTTTAAGGAGAGAATTTTAAAAATAGTTTTTGAGGCATTTTGAGTCGATTTTTTTGTTTTGCTATTAAAGTGTAAGGAGAAAATTTTAAAAGATAATTTCGAGCCATTTCTGAACAGAAGTTTGAAATAATTTTGAGAGCGCCGCTCGGGTATAAATTTAGGAAAGAATTTGGGTCAAGTAAGGTTTTAAGAAAATTTTAAGGATAACATGATTAAACGATAAGTTTTGGAACCATTTTGATAGCTTTGAGCTATTGTGAATTTTCTTTTTGCGAAGGAGCTAGGCTTCCCCCCCCCCCCCCCCCCCCCCCCCCCCCCCCCCCCCAAAAAAAAAAAACAAGGAGCAGAGGCCAGAAAGGGGGAGAGAGACAGACGAAACCTGAGGCTTCAACCAATAAAAAAGAAATGTGTGACAAGGGGTCAGAAGGGAAAAGGAGGATCAGTAAAGGGGAAGGACTGTGCCAGGCCCCCGGTGTAAGAATGAGAAGGAGACCGAAAATGGAGTGTCTCGCTCTACATGGGGTGGTTACACGGGGAACTCGGCCGTTAGCGGCGCCCCGGTGACCATCTTGGGAGGGGTTTCTTCCCGAATTCGCCCTGCCGGGGGTGGTGACACGGGGAATTGGCCGTGAGCGGCGCCCCGGTGACCCCCGAGCAGGGGAAGGCCTGGGCTAGGTCCTTAGGGTGAAAATAAGAAGAGCCTACCTAGGGTGGCGATACGGGGAACTGGCCGTTAGCGGCGCCCCGGTCACCATCCGGGAGGGGGCGGGAGGGCCTGTAAAGGTAAGGAACCGGGGTCAGGCCCTCGGAGTGGAAGGAAGGGATAACGAGAGGGGAAAATCACAAGACAGGATAAAGGGTTGAAGGGTTGAACTAGCAGAGAAGCAAACCGTGGTGAAGTAGAAGGGGAAGAAAACAGTAATGTCGGACAAGAAGTAATATAATACGGAACCTTAAATCTTTGGAATCTATTTGTGGACTGAATCTAATATCGTAAATATAAACAGCTTGGCCAGGTGCAACAGCTGGATAGACTTGTAAAATTGGTTGTTAATGGAACCTCTTCTCCTGAAGTTCCTAGTTTATTAATTGTGTTTCTTTGTGTGATTTGCATTATATTATTCGTAATTTGGTCAATACCTGCTTTCTTTTTCCTCAACGTTTTTATTTTTTAACAAACTGTAAGGCGTACATTTTATTTTAATTTTATGAAAAATAATGTTCCGGGTTGGATAACGGTAGCGGCAGTCGTTCTGGGAAGCCTAAGGGATGAGGAACCACCACCGCCCAGGATTGGGACGGGGAACTCGAGATCGGGGTCGACCGCCGGGCCGACCGCCGAAGAGAAAATTCTTTAATTTTTTGAAGCCCGCGTGTAAATTTTGAACTATTTTTTAGACAAATCCCGAGACCTTTTTCAGGAAAAATTTGAGCTATCTTTTAGTGAGAATCTGAGACGGTTTTTGTGGAAAGAATTTTGAGTTATTTTCGAGCAATTTTGAGCCATGTTTTGAGAAAATTTTTTGAGTCATTTTTGAGAAAAACTTTGAGACATTTGGAGTGAAAGTTTGAGACAGTTTCTGAGGGAAGAATTTTGAGTTATTTTTGAGAAACATCCCGAGACCTTTTCCGAGGAAGATTTTGAGCCATTTTTGGGAGGAATTTTGAGTCATATTTTTTGGCAAGCTTTGAGCTGTCTACTGAGGGAAAACCAAGTGAGTGGGGAAATCACGAGATACCCGACCTGCAAATGGGGGTACGGAGGAGTTGGCCGTAAGCGGCGCCTCGACCACCACGGAAGCAGGGAAGGGAGGTGCTGTAACGAGGAAGGGGCATCACTGTTAGAGATGTTTCCGGAACCGTCATCCCCGGAGAAGAAAATTGGTAGCACTAGGGTGAGAAAATTGTGGAATAGTCGTTTCCTATTTTTCTTGGTGTGTAGTAGAGGACATTTGGAATTGGGGCTAACGTATCTCGGGAGGAAGACCAAGGTGGTCGGGAGGAGTAGCCTAGGAGAAAAATAATCGAAATATTTAGGTGATCACTATGTGGAATAATTTACAAGCACAGTAAATGCAAATTTTGGCTGTTTTAACGAGAAAAGTTTGAAGGAAAAATCCTTTAATTTTATGAAGGAGGGCGATGACACCGTGGACCTGAAGTGGGAGTCGCCTTGAACGAATTGGGGCCGTGGAGGGGAAGGTATCAGTCATCAGAGGGCGGTTAGATGCGTTAGAAGGTGACCGATACGCTCCCTTCTATGTGAGTTTAATCTACTTTATCGATGTATATCATGGCTACCGTAATTACGAGGCTACCCCCCCTGTACGCAAAGGTGTAGTCTCTCTAGAATTAAGCCTTAGATATAAGTGGTTCAGTTAGTTTTAAGTTGTGGATAAGTTCTATATGTAGTATAACGTTAAGTGACGGACCCCCGGGCGAACTGTAAAGGATGTCTATGTCCAAGGACATAGACATCTTTTCTAAAACGGGGAAGGATGTAAGGGGGCTACGGCCCTTAGCGAATATTTAGCCTGTAATTCATTTGTTAAGTTAAAGAAAGTCTAATTTGTTGGAATAGAGAGTAGCCTCAGTGAACTGCTGAGTTAGCGGCCAGACAGGTTGGCGCCATACCTAGATCCAGTATAGTGAATATTGGCTCCCGTACAAGGAGTGGGAGAGAGACAGACGCTACCCTGGGCGAGAGGAGAAGAGGCGCGGGAAGGAGGCGGGCCTGTCGGTGTATGAAGTGACCAACGGATAGGATAGTGTGAGTGCGTGCAAAAGAGGAAGTCGCTGTCGGTGTGTCTCTGACGCAAAGATGCAAATGTGTGGGTGACAGCGAGGACGCGGAACGACGGGCCAACACGGGAGAGTCGTTCTGAGGCTGGCACGACAGACATAACGGCTGGGGGGTGGCGAGCCGGCCGCCCCTGCGAGCGGGGGCAGATGTGAACGCGTGCGAGGGACTGTGTGACTACCCCCGGGGCGGGTACAGGTGTGTGCCGCAGGCGTGTGTGTGTACGACAATGTGCTAAGGACCGGGATGCCGCCTGGCGGGCTGTAGCCGGTGTCTCGGGGACACGGCCGCCTCGCGACTGTGTGAGCCTGCGGGCTGTCTAAGACGAGAGGACGAGGCCGCCCTGCGAGCTATGTGCACCGAGAGGTTGATAGCGTTGATGGTGTTGTGTCTGACGGAAATCCAGCCTTACAACTGCGAGCTTGTGAGGCCGTGGACCATGGGTGAAGATCGACGTGGCAGGTGCATGGCGGAGGGCAAGAGGGCTGTCCTGCCAGCTGTGCGAGGATCGGCGTCATTGAAGGGCGCCGAGGCGCCCTGCGAGCGTGAGCCGCTAGCGAGCTGGGCAGGAGCTCTACTCGTGTGGACAGACAGTGACCAGAGAAGTCGGAAGTGCGTGAGTAGTTCGGCCGAAACGTTTAATTAATGATAAGTCTGATCAGAAAATATTTCGAAGTATGTTAGTTTGTAACTTTAAGTTTAGTCTAGTTTGTAATTGCTTAATAACCTATAGTCTTAGTTAAATTTGTTCTTCAAAATTATTTATATTTTTACTAGTATATTAACTAGCTCGTATTATTTCAATTGTAACTTCATAATCGAATTGGTTTTATATAATTTGTACTAATTGATCTACCATGAAATTAAACACCATTGTTTTTAATTACAAATTTATTGTACTACATTGTTTCGTCCTTAATTAAGACCCCTTTTTCAGGTCGGGCGGAAGTCGCGCCCTACATTAACATTTTTTTTTATAAAATATTTTATAATAAATAACATAAAAGATCTTTAATTAAAATTACTTAAAAATCATTTAAGAATTAATATATTTTAAACAATTCTTTGCCAAAGAAAGTCTTGAGAGTTCCTACACTTAGTCCATCCTGAAATACATAAATCAATTATAAATCCAATATTATTATTTTTATAATACTATATATATTTGTCTAGATTAATTTGCCGCAACGCTGACGTAATGCTGCCGAGAGAGAGCGCCATCGATATATTTGCTGCAAATTTAAAATATAATCGTAATTTAGACTCAAATTTCGAAATAAAAGACTCCAATTGATTTTAAATTAAGAAACATTAAATATATTGATAATTATTACCCCCCCCCCCCCCCCCACTTCACCACTCAAAAATTAAATATTCAATTCGCTTTTGTTTGCGCACAGAAAAAGAAATCAATCACATCTTATTTGATTTATATATTATTTGATTATTTTTTAATAATTTGCCACTTTTTAATAATTTTTTAAAAATCTAAATTTTGTTATTCTTATTTTTTGATTTTTACTAAATTAAACGACTTAAGACACGCATGCCCATATGAGTTTCTCATACTCAATAGTGGATGGTGAGCAGCCTGTCATACAAACAACACCTGATCTCTTTTAAATATTTGGAGCCTTATATCGATTATCGATCCCAAATTTTAAAAAAATGATATACTTAATATAATTCTCCTCCTCACACGATACCACTTATTTAAATAAATCTATTTCCACACAAAAAATATCACAATGCTGTAGATTATAGAAAAAAAAAATACTTCTAGATTCATATCTAGAGCCTCATTTCTGTAGCTGTGTCATCAAAAAAATGAGGCGAAACTTTTAAGAGACTATGTATTTTCGTGAGTTTACAGGTATACATTTGGAGTGTGGTTTTTTAAGAGGAATAAAATTTTTGGACCGAGACGCCGCCCGCCAGGGCGCCAGCCCGGAGGGCCGAGCTTCGAGGGCGTGCCGAAGGTTAAATAATAAGATGATCTAGATTTTTATTGTTGGTACAAGAATTGCCCACCCAATCCAACGCTCCTTGATCCCACTCAAACCCCAAACCCAGCAACAAAATCCCCAAAAACCCCACCCCTGCCAACCCCCAAGCCATGGGGTTAGTGTGTAACGAAATCACCAGGGGTAACAAGAGAACTACCTCTACGTCAAACACTAAAAAAATTACGGCAATTAAAAAGAACCGAAGGGAAAACGGTAGTCGTGAAGACCCCCGTGAATGTCTTTCCTAAATTTTAAGCGTTCGTGAATGGCCACGTGAGCTAACCTGGGGTTTCAAGACAGCGCTGCCCCCTTGATGGAACAGCTAACTTTCTTTCACGATCATACTTTGTTTATCTTACTGATAATTACTGTAATGGTTGGGTATTTGTTGGGGACTCTTTACTTTAACCGGTTTGTTAATATATATATATACATATACTTTAGGGGGAGTTCGGGCGTTAGCTCAAACCATTTCTTATGAGGTAAGTTTGGCTTTGATTTTATTATTTTTTGTGGGATTAACGAGAACTTTCAAATTGGGGAGCTTTCTTGAGTTTCAACAATACGTGTGGTTTGTGGGGGTGGGGGCCCCTTTGGCCATTTGTTGGTTGATTTCTAGATTAGCGGAAACCAATCGAAGACCATTTGACCTTGCCGAAGGTGAGTCAGAGTTAGTATCAGGGTTTAATGTTGAATACAGAGCAGGTGGGTTTGCTTGTTTAAATTCCCCGTGAAGGATTTTAGCCACCTTAACTCACGCCGAATACACCCGGGTTGGGATCGCTCAGTACACTACAGGGGTAACAATTAACCCCAACGCTACTCTGCTTCAATTTAAGGACCACCCAAAAAGACCTGCAGCGGGATCAAATACCGAAAACAAATTAATTATCATTTTATTCTGCTTCAACTACCAAGACACAACCATGTAAACCCCAACTCTCTCTTTACGATCAACAAATTCAATGGAATTCAATGCAACCCCATCAGCAAGAACTCTCGCGCATTCCCACCTGCAACCGCAAAAGACGCCGAATAGACGCTCCCGTGCTGTCTGTAGGCATACAAGTAAAGTCTATAAGCAGCAGCTAAAAAAGACATTATTATCAAGGCCAACATTCTAACGTTGGGAGAATTATTTAATATATCAAATAATAAACAAACTAATAGAAACTAAAAAGCATATAAGATTTTTATGGATTCCAAGTCATGTGGAATCAAGGGAAATGAAGCAGTCGATAAACTAGCAAAGGATGCGATACAAATAGGAGAAATATTGGAAATAGAAATCCCCAAACCAGATGTTGTTTCTAGAATTAAAGGAAACATATTGTCAACATTTCAACAAGAATGGAGAGAATCGAGCAAAATCAAAGGCTCACATTTATACAAAATTATGCCAACAATACCCAAAAAACCGTGGTATAATGATATAACACTTAATAGAAAAATTATATCTCTTCTAATACGATTAAGATTGGGACATACAACAACTCCTAAACACCTATTCCAAATGAAAATAAAGGACAATCCTTTATGTAACTGTGGCGAAATTGGGGATATTAACCACCTGGTACTAAATTGTATAAACACAAAGCATAAAATTGATAAATTTTATTCTGAGATTTCGCGATGTATTTCATTTCCAATGAGCGTAGAAACAATTTTATATCACTTATTCAATGAAAATGAAATGACTAAAGAAATAGTAAAATTCATAATTTCACTTAAATTATTTATATAAATTGAACATTTTGAATGAATAAATTTTATGAGTGACTCCTATATTAAGTACAAATGATGGCCAAATGGTGTCCACCAAGGCCAAAGGAAGAAAATTAAATACTAGGCTTACAAGGCCCGCCAAAGGCGGGCAATTTGCTGAGCAAGGGCTTCGCCCCCTGACCCCCACGTGGCTGCTTTATTGATGTTTTATTAGTTACAGAGAATAAATATAATTGTTTTATTATAAAGTCTTAAATAGATATAATTTAAGATTCTATTTAACTGCAATATACACTCATAACAAATAAAATGAAACAAATATTTAAAATGTATTAAAAATCCACTTGTTATCATTAAGGGGAAAATAAAAAAAAGTTATATTATATGTAGGTATTATTATAGATAAGAAGACTTGAAAATTACAATTATTATTCATTTTGCTAGACACAAAAGTATATACAATCTATTTATAAAAAATTATCTTATTCTGCAGTATTAAATTCTTTTTCAACGATAATGTGGTTAGAACTATTGAGAATGAATAACACTCAAAAATCTTACAAACAGGGCCACCAACATTTGCTAGTTTAGTTCTTTTATTGTTTGGCAAGCTATGTTGGCTAACCTGAATTTTTGTTAGTTTTTCCTAAATTTTCCAATTTTCCGGGCAACTTTTCTAATTTTTTTTTACGTATTAACCTGAATTGGACTATTACGAACATTAAAAAAAATAGCCAAATCGGTCCAGGAATTTGAGAGATCTGCGCTTACGAAGAAACAGAAATTCATTTTTATTATATAGATGTATATTTATCAAAGTGAATTCGTTACCCACTTTCCTTATTAATAAATAAATAAATAGATGTATTAGGTTTTTTAAACTACCATAAAAAATTTAATCTACTTAAACTTTAAAATAAAACCCGAGACAAGATGTTAGATAAATTTATAATTTTCTCATTAATATATCAAAGAATAATTAACATATTAACGAGAATTGTTTTTGATCGCGCTTTTTAAACAAGATATAAATCGCGAAACTACTGTTGGTTGAAGCTATTGGAGTCTGCTGAGACTTAAGTCTGGACCAAGAGAGAATGAAAAAAGATATGATCCATTTAGCTATAATCCAACGTCATTTTGCGTTTAGCCCGCATGACGTTTTTTATATCAAACACTGATATGGATCACCAAATGAATTTGAAATCTGAGATGTTATATATTCAATCTCCCAGTCCAGCGCGCTAGATCTGTTAACACGTATGTTAGGTGTTTGCTATTAATTAATCATAAGTTTCCTATATTTGATTCAATCGCGAGTCGAATGCAGGTGATTAGGTAAAAGAGTAAAAGGAAATATTCCAGAATTTCGATATTCTGAAATACGAAAAATAGGCATTTATAGATGAAATAGGCATTAACACCCAGAATAGGGCAAAATATGCATTATAGGCACTAACAAATGCCTCTTATTTTATTCAGAATTTCATGAAACGCATAGATATCAAATTGGGATAGATTTTAAGCCATAAATAAAAAAAAGGCAAATAGGCCTAAATCCGAGCCCTAGTAATAAATGGTAAATATGAGGTTCACAGCCACTTGCTCTATTCCATTGTTGCTGATTGTGTTAATTTATATTATATTTATTATTATTAAATAAATATTTTGGAATATTATTGTTTAATTATATTATTTTATGATGAAATTTACTTACCAGTCTTTTTTAAAAAGGGTTTGACAGGATGTCCAAAAAAACTTAATTAAGAATGAGATGGTATGATTTTGTTCTTTTTTCAATATATTTCGAATAGAATAAATCTAGCTAGATGTTTTAATAATAAGCGAGAAATCTGAGGAATCAATTGGAATTGGATGAAAATTGTTCCTTAACATGTGAGATTGACATGAAGTGACGGAAATTATCAGTCCGAGTTTTACAAAATTTATCTTGAAAAAATGTTTTCTTTGCTGGAAATAGATTTAAAAATGAATAATTTATAAATAATATTGCTTTTTTTTTTATTTTACAAGAAAAAAAACATGAAATCATTTATAATAGAAAGCTTGACAGTTGCCATTTAGCTTTCAAAATTAATTTTCTTAAAAGTAAGGAATAAATCATTATAAAATCAAAATGATTAAAATATTTCATTTGGTTTTCTTGTATTCTGCATTATTGATAATTCTTGTTTTAAATTTATAATCAAACAAAAATCATTTAATCAAAATATTGTCATTTAACTATAATAGCTGTTTTCAAATTTGACCGCTTCGTCGCTAATTCAAGGATGTTGAATTTCAAGTGTATAAATTGAGTTGTTTTATGGACAGCATACGCCATCTCTTGAGCTAAAACTAAACTTAGAATCAATTAATGGGAGTTCAAAAGACATGGTCTGCCATCTCTTGATAGAAAAAATAAACTTGTTGTCAAAATATGGACGTTGAAAAGACCGGCTCTGCCATTTCTTGATAAAATATTAAGCTTGATATCAAATAATGGGATCGCTTTTGTTAAATATGAACTTTGCAGACATTCTCGAATCTAATTGCTAGACGCGACAAAAGGATTTGACGCAAGTTTGCATGCAAGCTTCCATGCAAGTTCCCATGCAAGTTTAACTTCAAAGCTTGCTTCGAAACTTGCTTCAAAACTTGCGCGTTAAGTTCAATATTTTCTCAAGAGATGGCAGGCCTTGTCTTTTAAACTTCCATAAATGCAAAGAGTAACTTTTACAAGTCCTAAATTAAATCGGATGTCTTTCTAACAATTGCATTGAAATTTCAACTTTCAAAATATTTCCCATTTTTGTTTATTGTCTCCCGTTGTGTTTTATCACAGGTCATGGAAGTCACCTTTACGATTCCCATTAAATTGACCAGGAATTAATCTTAATAATATTTTTTGCTATTTCACAAATTCCAGTAAATCAAAACGAAATGTTGAAATACTCATTTATTTTGTCAATTAGCATTAGAAATATAATATTTCATCTCCTTTTTATGAATACATATCTACGTATATTTGTAACATTGACTATTTTAACTCGCTAAACTCTTAAAAATAGAAAAAAGCACTAAATTACAAACTTGTTTTTTAGAAAGTGTAATTTTAATATCCACAAATAGTTTTGGTGTAACTTTAATAAATTTTTAGTTATATCAATGAAAAGTTGAAGGGATTTACAAATTCAAGTATTTTCAAGATTGTTTACGTAATATTTTGAAAACTAATGAAATTAGGCATAAATAGTAAATGAGAGAATTGTTCTTTTTTAAAAGTTATACAGTCGTGTGTCACTAGATTTTAAAAAAGTTTTTTAATTTTTGAGGACTTAGACATTTCAATTTCAAATAAATGCATTCTCAAAAATACAATTTTTTTAATTTCTTACATGAGTATGAATATGTAGTACAGCAGTTGGTGAATTAATCCAATGTTTTATTTTTTCTAATGGTAGACTAGATGGAAGTAAGTTCTAGTCTAGCCAGTGTTCTTTTTGTTGTTTTTTCGCCATTGCCCCATCTGTTCTAAACAGAGGACCCCGCGTGAAGGGTGGGGTTGACTTGGCTGCCAGAGGCTATGTGTTGCGCATAGCAGCCCTTGTCCTCCTTCTCGGCCCTAGGCTAGCTAGGTGAGAGAGATGGACCTCCAGGCGCACCTGGGCGAACCACGCAAATTTAGCAAGAGGCATTACGCACCCGAAGGCATTACACACTCTTGTGTTGCGGTGGTAGTCGCATCGCACACTCAGGACCCAGGCGTACGCCAGGGCCGAGCGGGGATATTACTCCCCCTTTTGGTGCCATACTAGACCAGAGGCTATAGTACGTAACGCATGGTCTAGCGCGGGAGAGGCTAGAGGGTTTTCGGATTGGCCAATCCTACTCGCACCTGTATAAGCCGCATCACCGTACTGGGAGAGGCTATGTATGGGCGCATCACCAGCTGTGCCTGTGGCCAGGCCTGTGGGTTGCTAAACCCGCATTGCAAACCCCCGAAGGAGGCAATGGGCAGCTGCAGTCTGCGACTTTTCCACTCAAAATCCAGCCTATATAAAGACTCGTCAAAAAAAGTCACTAACCAAAAATACAAATTTTTCCCTATCTTTTTACATTGAATACTATAGTAAACCAGGGGTTCATCAGTTTTAGCAGAGTCATCTCTTGAGACCCGTATGAACTAATGGCGAATTTTTTTGTCAAAATCCACTCTTTATAATAATTCGTCAAAAAAAGTCACTAACAAAAAACGCCAAATTTTTCCCTATCTATTTACATTGAATCCTATAGTAATCCAGGGTTTTTTAATTTTAGCAGAGTCATCTCTTGAGACCCATCTGAACTAATTAATTAATTCTCTATTAATTTCTCTTGCCAATCTTATTAACATGGCGGACGACATTATAAATGAAATATTCATCAAAGAAAAAATAGTTTTTCTTATTATATCCATCCAACTTCACACGTTTCTAAAATACTTATAATTTTCTAAATATACTAAAATATTTTATTTTTTAAATTTTATTTCCAAATAAACTATCTAATAAATTTGTGTTTATTAATTGAAATTTTATTATTTCGCCGATCCATTTGATAATCCTTTATTTTTATTGTTCATTCGAATACTAAAAATAATCATGAAAAATATTACAATCATGCAAAAAATGTACCATACATTCAGAGAATGTATAATCAGAGAACGTTGTCAGAAATAAAGCTATAAAATTTGATACAGTATAATGTGAATATACATAGATTCGTACCGAGTTTCATTAGATAAATTCATCAAGATTGGCAATTTATACTCACAGAAAATGTTTCAGATATAAAGCTAAAATTTGTTGTATTAAAATGCAAAAATGTATAGTTATATACCAAGATCAGCATCATTAGTAAAACCACTCTAAATTGACAATTTATATTCTCGGGAAAGGATAAAATTTGGTGCATTCTAAGATATTTGCGAACCAATTTTCTGATCATTAACTGGGTAGTAAAAAGCTAAAATTTGGTGCATTCTAGGATATTTGCTAACCAATTTTCAGATCATTAACTAAAATCTTTCAAGATTGGCATTTTATACTCTCAGGAAACGTTTTCAGGTAAAAGCTAAAATTTGGTGCATTCTCAAATATTTGCGTACCAATTTTCAGCTCATAGACTAACACTATTCTAAAATGACAATTTATATTTTCGAGGAACGTTTTTAGGTGAAAAGCTAAAATTTGGTGCATTCTAAAATATTTCCGTACCAATTTTCAGCTCATTAGCTAAAACTATTCTAAAATGACAATTTATATTTTCCAGGAACGTTTTTAGGTAAAAGGCTAAAATTTGGTGCATTCTAAGAAATTTGCGTACCAATTTTCAGCTCATTGACTAAAACTATTCTAAAATGACAATTTATATTTTCGGGGATCGTTTTCAGGTAAAAAGCTAAAATTTGGTGCATTCTAAGATATTTGCATACTAATTTTCAGCTCATAAACTAAAATCTTTCACGATTGGAATTTTGTACTCTCAGAAAATGTTTTCAGGTATAAGATTAAAATTTGGTGCATAGTAACATAGTTGAGTACCAATTTTCAGCTCATTAATTAAAACCATTAAAGATTTACATTTTATAAGTTCAGGAAACGTTTTCAGTATAAGATTAAAATTTGGTGCATTATAATGTGAAAATACATATTTGCGTACCAGTTTTCAGCTCATTAACTAAAACCTTTCAAGATTGGCATTTTGTACTCTCAGGAAATGTCTTCAGGATAAGATTAAAATTTGGTGCATTTTAATGTAAAAATACATATTTACAATCTGTATTTTATATATCGATAATTATTTTTTAAGTAATTGATATTTTTTCATCAGAGAAAATAAATAAATTAGAAATATTTGAAAAAAAATTTTTTGCAACCTAATCTCCGCCAACACGTGTCAGCTTGTCCATACAAGTCTCAACTCGTTTGAAATAGCCTTGAGTTTTTATTATTAAAAAAATCTATTAAATTTTATAAAGGAAATTAGCAAAACGAGCAATTCTAGAGCGATCTAATAAAGTTAGAAAGAGAGAGAGTGTATATCGCCCTCTCTTTCCCTCTATTATTTGGATTTTATACGAATATAAAATCCTTAAGCGGTGAGGTCTCAAATATCCGAGTTCTCATTTCTTATCCTTTTCATTTCTCGAGGATAATCGAAACTCGAATGTCCATTTGAGACAAGCAAAAAATTGGACCGTCCCGAAAGGACGGTCGCCGAGCAGCGCTAGGCTGCTGAATTATCCACTAAAAACACCATCTATTTATATTATTTAACAAAAAAAGTCACTACCCAGATTATCCCCTATTTCCATTTGAACCTATAGTAATTAAGGGTGTTAATATTTACTAGTGTCATCTCTTGATGTTTATATGAACTAATTATTCCAATTATAATAAATACATAATATAGACAACCAATATTAAAATAATTTTTTCTTTAAAAATTCATCCAAATTAGAAATTTTTGAAATACTCATCTATTTCTAAACCTAATAAATTATTATTTCTTAAATTTTATTTCTAAATTGATCATTTAATAAATTTATTATTATCTATTATCTATTTTTTCTAACCGGGCACGGACCCAGAAAATTTTTCGGCAAGCTTCAAATTAAAAAAATAATTTTTTTTTTTTTTTTTTGAAAAATGTAAGAATATAATAAATAGTAGTGAATTAACATTTATATAATATATTTATTGATAAATCTAAAAATTTCATTTTTTTTATTATTCACTATAAATATAAGACTTTTTGTATGTATTCAGGTTGAGATATTTGCTTAGTTTTTTTTATCAAAATAGTGTATACATCTATTGACAAATTTTAGTCAAAAACTAATAAAAATAAACTGATGTGGCCATCCACATGACTATCATACGCCTGGCCCCTCTCTTATATTTAATAAAATAATTTGTAATCATTTAGTGTGTGTGTGTGTGTGTGGGGGGGGGGGGGGTCAAAAGTGAGAAAGAGAAAGCGAATATCGCCCTCTCTTTCCCTCTATGATTGGGATTTTATACGAATATAAAATCCTTAAGCGGTGAGGTCTCAAATATCCGAGTTCTCATTTCTTATCCTTTTCATTTCTCGAGGATAATCGAAACTCGAATGTCCATTTGAGACAAGCAAAAAATTGGACCGTCCCGAAAGGGCGGTCGCCGAGCAGCGCTAGGCTGCTAAATTAGCCAGAAAAAACACCATCTATTTATATTATTTAACAAAAAAAGTCACTACCCAGATCATCCCCTTTTTTCCCATTTGAACCTATAGTAATTAAGGGTGTTAATATTTACTAGTGTCATCTCTTGATGTTTATATAAACTAATTATTCCAATTATAATACCATAATACATAATATAAACAAATAAACAATATATATTAAAATAATTTTTTTCTTTAAAATTTCATCCAAATTAGAAATTTTTGAAATACTCATTTATTTCTAAAACTAATAAATTATTGTTTTTTAAATTTTATTTCTAAATTGATCATTTAATAAATTTATTATTATCTATTTATCTAACTATTTTTCCTGCCCGGACCCAGAAAATTTTTAACCGAGCCTCAAATTAAAAAAATATATCTTTTTTTTTTAAATATTGTAGGAATATAATAAATATTAGTGAATTAATATTTATATAATATATTTTGATAAAATGATTGATAAATCTAAAAATTTCATATTTTTACTATTCCCTATAAATATAACGAATAATTTCAACGAAAATTTGGTAACGCCCGGACAGATAATAAATAATATAACAGACATTTTGACAAAACAGTTACTATCTTGAAAAATATAATTTTTTCGATGTTCACTTATTAGGGCTTTTTTGTAGACCCAAACGCAATGGTTTCGCCCAATTTTTTTAATCAAAATAGTTTCATCCGTTTTTTTTAGATATTTCGAAAAAACGGAGCAAAAAAACTACTTTTTCCATGCACGATTACAATACTTGTACCTGTATAGTAAAATAAAAAAATAAAATCTTTGAAATTTTAAATGGAAAACGCTTTCGGGAGATTTTTTGTGCTGCTATTAATTTTTTTTTAATATATTTTATTAATGTGGATTCTGCTTCTAATCTTGAATTCATTTTCAACTGATAATAATATAGATACTAGTATAAAGCAATTTCACTGTTTATCTTACCAAATTTTTTTATATCTCTTATTTCTACTAAATTCAATGAAAACCCATCGATAGGCGGAATTGAATGAAACCTATCCTAATAAAAAATAGATGATACCTATATTCATTTTATTTTTTATTCACTTTCTATTTTCACTGTTCTGTATATTTAAATAACTAACCAAGATTTTCATAAACATTTTTGTCTTTCAATATAAGAAGCTTTGGATTTGACACAGAGAGATTTTTTTATTGTTCCTAAAAAGAAACAGAATTTATTTACATATTTAACTATCAGAAATCATGATTATTACAATTAAATATATTTATTTAACTTTAACGCGTATTGGAAATAAAATCATATAAATATAAATAAAGAGTGGGAAAGACCCTGATCTACCAAGGAGAGCTCTAAATTATGTAGTTGCAATTGTAAATGAAAATCCATTTAATTATTAAAAAAAAATTAATTATTACGCCTGTTTACAGTTTATTTCCGAATAATTAGAAAGAGAAAAAGTATATCGCACTCTCTTCCCTCTTATGATTGGGATTTTATACGAATATAAAATCCTTAAGCGGTGAGGTCTCAAATATCCGACTTTTCTTTTATTATCCTTTCACCTCTCGAGGATAATCGAAAGTCGAATGTCCATTTGAGACAAGCAAAAAATTGGACCTTCCCGAAGGGGCGGTCGCCGAGCAGCGCTTGACTGCTAAATAACCCACTAAAAACAACATCTATTTATATTATTTAACAAAAAAAGTCACTACCCAGATTATCCCCTTTTTACTTTATCCAATGCGAAGCATGGGAGAAAGTATTGGAATCGCTCTCGCGGCAAGCGTGGCTTCAAAGGGTCCTCAGGTAAAGACTACGGAACCCATGGACTCAATTAAAGTCACAAATTGTAGTATTCAATTAGGTTGAATTTTAGCACGTGACGGTTTTGCCAAAAATTACATGGGGTCTCGTCGAGAGGCCAAAAAGTGCGATTTTTTCATTTAGTGCGTGCGTATGGATGTATGGATGGATGTATGGATGGATGTTATCGTTTTTTTGGCCCACGATTTTTTCCACACCGTTGCACCAATTGAAATGAAATTGAAAACCTACCATTAGTTTAACAAAATGAAGCGCTGATTAGTTTTTGGTACATATCGGACCACAAACATTAGTACTTTATTTCAGTACTTTTTTAGTTTTTTCTAAATATCTTGAAAATGACTTAACCAATTTTGATGAAATTTAATATCCTAATTAAGTACCTTGGGGACCACAAAAAGGTTAAATAAAGTTTTTAGTAAAATTATATTTTAAAGTACTTTACTCAAGAACATATTAATATTTCAAATGAATTTGGATAAAGTTTAGCAACGATCCGTTGCAGTTTATTTCATTTGAACCTATAGTAATTAAGGGTGTTAATATTTATTAGTGTCATCTCTTGATGTTTATATGAACTAATTATTACAATTATAATAATGTATAAACAAATAAACAATCAATATTAAAATAATTTTTTTCTTTAAAAATTCTTCCAAATTACAAATTTTTGAAATACTCATCTGTTTCTAGACCTAGTAAATTATCATTTATTAAATTTTATTTCTAAATAGATCATTTAATAAATTTATTATTATCTATATTATGTAACTATTTTTCCTATTCAGTTGCAAAATACAAGAGGTTCAATTACAAATTAAATGTGATTGAATTAGAATTTACAAATCACAAAAACCGAATTTCATATTTCAAGGGATTTAATTACATAATAGAATTTGTAGTTGTAGCCTGTAATATAATTTTAAATAATAATTAAAACACTTTAATTTTTAAATTACAATTGTATCTTATATTTTGATTATAGCAAATGAAAATAATCTGTATCTTATATATCTATTGATAATTATTTTTTACCTAATTGATATTTTTTCATCAGAGAAAATAAATAAATTCGAAAAAACATTTTTTTGCCAACACGTCTTGACTTGTCTCAGCGAGTCTGAACTCGTTTGAAATAGTCTCGAATTTTCATTATTAAAAAATTCTATTAAATATTTGTAATGGAATTAAACAAAACGGGCAATTCTAGCTAAAGGAATCGAGTGAGAAAGAGAAAGCGAATATCGCCCTCTCTTTCCATCTATTGTTGGGATTTTATACGAATATAAAATCCTTAAGCGGTGAGGTCTCAAATATCCGAGTTCTCATTTCTTATCCTTTTCATTTCTCGAGGATAATCGGAACTCGAATGTCCATTTGAGACAAGCAAAAAATTGTACCGTCCCGAAAGGACGGTCGCCGAGCAGCGCTAGGCTGCTGAATTATCCACTCAAAACACCATCTATTTATATTATTTAACAAAAAAAGTCACTACCTAGATTATCCCCTTTTCCCATTTGAACCAATAGTATTTAAGGGTGTTAATATTTACTAGTGTCATCTCTTGATGTTTATATAAACTAATTATTCCAATTATAATACCATATAATACACAAAACATATAAACAATCAATATTAAATAATTTTTTCTTTAAAAATTCATCCAAATTAGAAATTTTCGAAATACTCATTTATTTCTAAACATAGTCAATTATTATTTTTTAAATTTTATTTCTAAATTGATCATTTAATAAATTAATTATTATCTAATATCTAACTGTTTTTCCTACCGGTGCACGGACCCAGAAAATATTTCGGCGAGCCTCAAATTAAAAAAAATATATATTTTTTTTTTTGAAAAATATTGTAGGAATATAATAAATATTAGCGAATTAACATTTTTATATAATATATTTTGATAAAATAAATAATAAATATAAAAATTTCATTTTTTATTATTCATTATAAATATTAGTCTTTTGGTAAGTATTCATCACATTGTGATATATTTGCTTAATTTTTAATTTTTTAATCAAATTAGTTTATACATTTGACAAATTTTAGTCAAAAACTAATAAAAAAAAAAAAAACTGGTGTCGCCATCCACATGACTTTACCATACGCCTGGTCCCTTTCTTATATTAATATTTAATAAAATAATTTATAATCATTTAGGGGGGAGGCCAAAAAATTAAAATCTAGGCCCTTGGACCAAAATAAACCAAATATTGTATACATAATCTGTGGGCTTCCAGAAATCTAGTGTAAAAACCGAGGGGTGAACCGCGACCTAATATCGTGTACACCTACTTCTACGTCCACTTTCATTTCCAAGTAGAAGACAAAATAGATGAAGGGGCATTATCTAATGAACTCCAAAATAATTCCCAAGATGTGTACACCTAATTCCAATCGCGGTTCACCCCTCGGTAAAAACTAACTACCCACTGATAATGTAGTATAAGTATACACAATTTGGTTGAGGCCTAGATTTTCATTTTTTGACCCAACACCTCCATCCGCCCTTAATTTTGGACCCAGAAAAAAATAATAATCTTTTCGTCATTATAAGTTCATTTTATAGTATACGAGCTGCTCCAGGCGTGCCGGGCGGCTTCTCGGCATGTGATTATTAGGTCTGTAATATATATTTGTAATATTTTGCCCCCTCTTTCGCCCCCACGCACTCATTTTGGCTATTGATTTTTACAGCATACATTTTATATAGTCTTAAAAACTAACTATTTGATCTATATTGGAGAGTTTTAATTTTTTGCCCCCACTCACATTTTGGGAGGTTGAAATTATTTTTTAGATATTTGCAAATAAATAACTCTCAGTTTTCTAAAGAGTAAATGTATTAAAAAGCTAAAAATTTCTATAATTTGCCCCCCCCCCCCCTTCGCCCCATACAGTCAATTTTGATAGTTGATTTTTACAAGAATAGTTTCTTAAAGTAATAAAGAATAACTCTACAAAATTTGATCAAGATCGGAGAGAATTTTAATTTTTGCCCCCACTCACATTGTGGATAGTTGGGAGTCGAATTTCAAAAAATCCTGAAATCAATTTTTAGATATTTGTATTTAAAATTTTATTAAGTAAAAATCAAGTAGATATCTTATCGTTCTTAATTGAAAATGCATAATTAGTGTAAACACATTGCAAAGATATTTTGTCCCCTTTTGACCCCTTTAGGGGTCGAATTTCAAAAAATCTTGAAATTAGTTTTTAGATATTTTAATTTAGTATTTTTATAAGTAAAAAGCAAGTAGATATTTTATCGTCCTTAAGAGATATCGCATAATCAGTGAAAACACACTTTGCCCCCTTAGGGGTCGAATTTAGAAAAATCCTTTCTTTGTGAGCCCCTATGTCATAGATGTAATATCCTCTCCAAATTTCATGTTTCTATGTCCAGTGGTTCTGGCTGTTTTGATGATGAGTGAGTAGGTGAGTGAGTGTATCGGGCAAAGAATTTTATATATATAGATTTCATTTTTCTTGTTTTTTTAGTTTGAAAATCTTATAATTTTAATCCCCCCCCCCTTAATTTTAGTTCGATTTCAACCAAAATCTAATCAGCTCTTAATCGCATGGCACCAAATTTCGTTTTGATATTTCCATTAGTTTTTGAGCAAGTGCGTCAACGATAATTTGGTACACAGACTAACAACTCCTACTATAAGAGACAATTTTGACAAAACAATTATTATCTCGAAAAATATATTTTTTTTGATGTTCACTTATTAGGGCTTTTTTGTAGACCAAAACGCCATGGTTTCGCCCACTTTTTTTTTAATCAAAATAGTTGGAAATTATTTACCTCGTAGTTATGTAATTATGATATTTTATACTTAATATACCTATACTTACACATCTTTTCTATTTCTATATCTATTTTTTTCTCTCTTTGTCCAGATTTAAGACTCCACAGACTTCAATAACATAATCCGCAGTGGTCTCGTGATAAAATATCTTTTTCAAATAAGCTCGGTCGAAACAATTCTCATTGATATACTATATAAATTTATCTATCAGAAAGTTTTTGGTTGATTTTTTATTAATTTTATAGTAGGATTTTACTTAAGGACAATAAAATAAATAATTATTTAATCCTTTTATCTTAACGTAATACGAAATTGATTTAAATCTTTTCTTGGTGTTTAACAAGTTACAAACTAAATTTCTCCTCTGCGGAATTCGAAAATTTTTTCACGATAATACAACCCTCTGTATCACACAGTTCTACTGCCGAGTTCCTGTAATGGTTTTTGTATTCGAAAATCGATCACAAAGCTCATTCACAGCAGTATTGAATTGTTCTTGAATTTTACTATTATATGAGGTACATTATTAGGTGAAGAAAGTGGGAGATAAATTTAACCTAATTTATCGCGCGGAGAATTTACCACTGCTCGAAGCCCCTAAAACCTTAGTAAATTGGATATTGAATTGTATCTAAGTTTCTGAGTTTGGCTCGTGATCCCGGCTTCTTGTCCTTCTACTCTGTTCTTTTCACGATGGAGGGGCCAGCCCATACAGGCCTTTAGGGGATCCACCTTCTGGTGTATCTCCTCCTCACATCAATATCAATAAAAAAAGAAGAAGAAGCCTACTAATATAGATCGTATGGTGTATAGTTATTTGACTATCAACTGGTAGTTGAAGACTTGGTCTCGTAGGCGCTCTTTTAATCGTACCTCCAATACGATCACATGGACCTTTTCCGTGAGAAAAAAAATGACACACAAGAATTATTCAAAATCAAATTTTTCGAATACGGCAGAAGAGAAAGTTTGTAAATTGTTTAAACGCCAAAAAAAGAATATACTAGTATGTGCCGGAAAACGAACTGAAATCAGAAAGCTTTGTTTTCACCAGTATTTCCGTTATGACTGTACTCTATCAATAACTAAATCTACAACTATGCCTCGGCGTTTACAACGAATGAAACGTTGAAAGATTTTTTACCCACTAATTGAGCAATTTGGCTGGATGTCTGGTGTTCCATCGGCCTCTAAAACCCGGGAGGGTGTTATTAAGGTAGTTGTTTCACCATATGGGTTTTCTTAAAACTTTTTTGAAATTTAGACAAATTATTAGTTAAATACTTCTGCATCGATTGGTGGCAAATCGAAATTTATGTACAATATAGTTCCGGAGATATAAAATTTCAAAGGTAGAGTTTTTCAGACTTATACATTGCACTATACGAGATATCGGAAAGTTTACATACATATTTAATTATAATTAAGAAACTCTTCTTATCATTGTTATAAAAAACTAAACCAACATTAAACAATAACTAATAGATTTTTTAAGAAAATTGTAATTCATAGTTACAACACAGTTTCTGAGATAATAACAAATAAATAATGAAAAATTTACACTAAAAACAAGCTAATAGGAGACCCGGCTCTAACCAACTCACTCGACTCCCTGGCTCACCGAAGAACCGTTTCTGCCCTTTCCCTGTACTACAGATAATATCACGGTGTCTGTTCAGTCGAGCTGAAATTAATTATCCCCCCTAATGCCCTCTTTACGAGAAACACGCGGTTTTCTAACGCTCAGCATCCCTTCGCTGTCAAATTGGATAAAAGTCGATCCCTATGACCTCCAGAGACTGGAACTCGCTCCCTGCCACCATCTTTCCCGCGACTTATGACCTTCAGCTGTTTAAGACCCGTATCCACAGATACCTTCGACCCCCGCCCAACCCATAAAATTCTTTCTTCTTTTTTTCACGATGGAGGGGCCAACCCAGGCACCTTTTTGGTGTAACTCCTTCTCTCATCATTATCATAAAAAAAAATCTGGCAACAACGCATGTATTTAACCTAAAAAGTGGGTTAACTTTAGTACTTTTTTCGCTTCAGCCATTGCCTCAACAGCTTTTAATCGTTTATAGAGAACTTTTTGTTTAATAAATCGACCTTTATAATGTATTTTATCTGTCATTTCTATGATTAAAATATTCAAGCTCGGACAATGTTGCCAGATTTGTCAAACGAGCACGGGATTGGCTAGTAGTCGTACATAAACAGCAAAAACTTTTGGGCTTATGAATTATGAATCCTTATTGTCTGTTCTCTATACTCTAGCATTAACTTTTTGCTTGTATTGTCGCGAAACAACTACCTTAATCACCCTCTATTTAGGTTTTATTTTAAAAGAAATGTATGTACTATCGCATCTTGAATATTTTAGGAATGCTGAATCCTGACAAAGAGTTACACGAGTTAAGAAAAGAAATATACAAGAAAAAAACTGCATTATTATACAAAACTTCTCGTAATTATCAATATAAATCAAAACAAGGTAAAAATCTCGACTATTTTCATAAACCTACATGAAAACGAAAATTCAAATATTTTGTATGCAAATAGTATTAAGATGAAGTAACTAATTTGATCTATATCGCTTATATTCTTAAACGAGTATTAAATGTATTTTTATACTTTAATTGCACATAAATGCATTTATTTTATTTTAATATTATCTTAACATTTTTTTTTACAAATTATTTTATAATAAATAATATAAAAAATCTTTAATTAAAATTACCTAAAAATGATTTAAGGATTATCTTTTAAACAATTCTTCGCCATGGAAAGTCTTGATAGTGTGCATTTTTTTCCTAATATTTGCATTATTTCTCCTACACTTG
Source organism: Forficula auricularia (assembly GCA_024734495.1). NCBI lineage: Eukaryota > Metazoa > Arthropoda > Insecta > Dermaptera > Forficulidae > Forficula > Forficula auricularia. The sequence continues at coordinate 4,568,816 of JALMQS010000101.1, read as the reverse complement.
GTCCATCCTGAAATACATAAATCAATTAGAAATCCAATATTATTATTTTTATAATTAAATAATAAAATCACAAAGAGAAACATAGAGGTTGTCCTCTGCTTGATGCAAATAAACATACACACACTTTCTAAGGAGAAAGGAGAAAGGGAAACATATTGTTATATTTGAATGTGAGCCCAAAAAGAATGTCTTTACTAGTTCCTAGCCCTCCAGCAGTGACGAAAGAACACCAAGTTTTCAATATCCATATGATATTGACTCCATGAAAAACATTTATAATTGAAGAAAGACTGATGATGAAGACCAAGTCTTCGAAACTATAGTCTCTAACAAATAAATAATATATATACAGATATATCATCTCGACGCAAATGACCACGCAGTCGAGGCGCCCTTTAAACTGTGTAATATCATATCGATATATATATGTTTATTTGCATCAAGCAGAGGACAACCTCTTTGTTTCTCTTTGTGAATCAACAACTCTGCTACTCTCGGCAAAACAAAAACTTTTCAATTAAATAATAAAATGATCTAGATTTAGAGAATAAATTTTACGATAAGCTATGATTATAATTGTTTATAAAAGATTAATCATTTGTGCTAAACGACTTAGAGCAAAGATTTATGTATAATATTTCAAAGTACCTCGATATTAGAAACATGATTTTTGATTAGATTTAAATCCCATAATAGCTTGACAAAATGTATAAAATGTATAAGCAAAGTTTTTGTAAAGTAAATTTTTTTAAATTAAGGTAGTTGTTTCAGCATATGGGGTTTCTTAGGATTTTTTGAAATTTAGATAGATTATTATTTAAATGCTTCTGCTTTGATTGCTGTCAAAACGAAATTTATGAACAATATAGTTCCGGAGATATTAAATTCCAAAGATTAAGTTTTTCAGACTCTTATACATTGCACTATACGAGATATCGGAAAGTTTACATACATATTTAATTATAATTAACAAACTCTTCATAGCATTGTTATAAAAAACTAAATCAACATTAAAAAATAACTAATTAATTTTTTAAGAAAATTTTAATTCATAATTACAACACAGTTTCTGAGATAATAATGAATAAATAATGAAAAATGTATAAAGAAAAATTTACACTAAAAACAAGCAGGCAACAACGCATTTATTTAACCTAAAAAGTTGGAAAACTAGTAATTTTTTTGACGTTTTTTCGCTTCAACCATTGCCGCAACAGCTTTCAATCGCTTATTAAGAACTTTTTGTTTTATAAATCTTCCTTTATAATGTATTTTATCTGAAATTTCTATGTTAAAATATATACAAGCACGGACAGTGTTGCGAGATTTGTCAAACGAGCACGGGATTGGCTAGTAGTGGTACATAAACAGCAAAAAGTTTTGGGCTCATGAATTATGAATCCTTATTGTCTGTATAATAATAAAACTTGAGTAAGATACGAGGTAGGTTTCACAAAAAAAGAAATAAAACAAAATTGAGTTTTGAATTCGATATATTTCGGGGGTTAGCCCATCATCAGGAGTCTAAGAAAACTCTCAGAGAGTTTTCTTAGACTCCGATGATGGGCTAACCTCCGAAATATATCGAATTCAAAACTCAATTTTGTTTTATTTCTTTTGTGAAACCTACCTCGTATCTTACTCAAGTTTTATTATTATATTAAAAATGTTTCACCTAGAACCAACACCGAACTCCTTAAAAAAAACCTTATTGTCTGTTCTATATACCTACTCTAGCATTAACTTTTTGCTAGTATTGTCGCGAAACAACTACCTTAAAGAATTTAGTAATATTTTCCCTAGATAATGAAGGAAATGTGATGAGGGGTTTTAGAGAAGTAAGGGAGCTGCTATTTTATAGACATAGAGTCGAATGAAGACGGTCGTTGCGTCAAACAATTCTTAGGAGTTTATTTTATGAGGATGATGTTTTAACATTACCTGTAATAGATTAAAAATTCAGTTTATTGGACAAAGTTTTTTTATTGAAGTTCTTCTTCAATTTTTGTACAACGTTTCGTCTCTCTCGAGACTTTTTCAAGTACTCACCTGTCAAATACATCTATACTTATAGTGTTTTATGGTATCAATCTAGAAAAGAAAAAATTCTACTATGTCTCAGTTATTTTTATCTTTATTTCAACCAATGTTGTTTTAACCAATTGAGTACTTGAAAAAGTCTCGAGAGAGACGAAACGTTGTACAAAAATTGAAGAAGAACTTCAATAAAAAAACTTTGTCCAATAAACTGAATTTTTAATCTACTAATTATAATGGACATTAATCAACATAAATTACCTGTAATCCACTTAAAGCATATCGCATTAGTTTCATCAAATCCTTAAATATTATTTTCTTTTCTTTACAATAATTTTTCAAAAAATCTTTAAGATATTCTTGATTAAATTTTTCTTCTTCTATGTTGTTAAATATTTCAATCAAATTACCAATTTGTTCTGAAATTTATATATTTCATTATTAGAAGAAAACAAAGATAAAATATTTAAGTGTAATTTACCACATAATCCATTATCAAGTTTTAATGAATTAAAATTCAAACATTTCGGGAAAATCCATACAAATTGAAGTTTGTCATCTACCAAGTCTGAGAGAGTGTGAATGCGATCCTGACTCCAACAAAGAACATCTGTAATGTATTCTGGATTAAGATTTATCTCATGGTCTATTCTGAAAGATAGGATTATTAGAATTAATTAATTAGTTTTAATTAGGAGATATCATAGTTAGCATTTCAAGTATTAAGGAGTATTTAGAAGAGCAACAAAAATTAATGAATAATAATATTAATTTAAAGAAATTTTGAATTTAACGGATCTCCAGCAACTAGTGGCAGTATAAAACTGCGAAAACACACAAATTCCATATTATAACGAAACGGTGGCCCACTTTGAGTATTGGTGACCCTTTTGGATTGGCTAGAATTCGATTAGAAGGGTATTTAATCGAGGATCAAGAGATCTTCACTATTGTTCTCATATGAGGCGTTGCGAATACGAAGGGCGAACTCAATATTGGGTCATTTTTTTTTTATTTCACTGTTGGGATCAGAACCTTCTCGAGAATCCGCAGGTATAGGTTTCATGTTGAGTTCGCCCTGTTGTAATTTGTAATATGAATGTTGTAGAGCCTGAGGAAGCCTCTATTGCTATAAGTATAAGTATTTGTAAAAAAAAATGTTTGTTCCCGATGCACAAAAAGTAATATTTCAATTAAGTATACATCATGAAATCGAATTAAGTAACAAGTCTTTCAATAAGTCCGTAGGATAAGTAAGAAAAAAACAAAATTTTGACAAAACTCGATTTTATTATTCAACATAGTTGCCTTCGAGGGCGATACGAGTATAGCGATTTTCCAACTTTTCGATACCACTTTTAAAGTACGATTTCTCTTTCTCGTCAAAATAGGCCTCAGTTTCAGCGATTACTTCATCATTGGACTTCTTTTGGATTCTGGTGTGTAATAGTGAAGCCATGTCTCATCCATTGTCACATATCGACGATACAATTCCATTTTATTCCATTTTTTCGCATACCCAAATGTTCGTGTAAAATGGTAAAAACACTACCATCTGATATCTTTACAATGTCAGCTAGCTAGTACACCTTCAATTTGCGATCGTTCATAACCAATTTGTGGATTTTTTTTGTTTTCTGGAATAACAGCCTCTTTTGGGCGTTCACTGCGCTCTGCATCATTTGTGATGGTACGACCATGTTCAAATTCAGCAATCCACTTCTCTACTCTCTACCTCTCTCAATGGAGCAGAGTTCGGATAATGTTTATCAAGACATTGTTTGGTTTCCACTGTATTTTTTTCATCAAAAAGCAATGCTTTATTAAAACTCGAAATTCACTTTTTTTTTCAAAAACAAAAGTTGCTTCACACAAAATGCTATAACTCACGAATCAATAGTCAGATTGCTGTCAAATTTATACACGTATCGTTTGAAGGTTAGTACTAAATAAAAATCATATGGAAAAAATTATAGTAACGCCATCTATATGTCATCCTACGGACTTATTGAATGAGCTAATATATAAACATTTAAGGAATAGGTTATAAAAATTATAATAATATATCTTTATACATACTTGGATTTAAATTTAGTTTCAATAATTGATTTCAAATTATCAGCTAATTCGCGTGTTAAATTTGAGTCTTTTAATCTTCTTTTAATCTCTTGTTTATTTAATTCTAAAAGTTTAGGAGGGGTAAGACGACATGAACTCTTCAGTAAAAGATTTATGTCGAACTAAAGAAAAATTATTAATAGGTAATTAAATGAGCTTAAAACAATAATAATAAATAATACTAAAAAAAACATACATTTTCAACCAATTCTTCGATTGAAGAAGAAAATTGAGAGGATGTCTTGAATCCTCCCCCTGCTTGCGTAATATATTGTAAAAGAGCAAAAGGAAATATTCCGGAATTTCGATATTCTGAAATACGAATATCTCCTTGACGTTTTGATAATTTTGTTCCATCAGAGTTTGTAATAAGTGGTAAATGACCATAAATAGGAGGTTCCCATCCACTTGCCCTACAAAAACAGAAAAAAAACATGATTTTTTTATTAAATGAATTTAACTTTAAAGGACATCATAGATCATGATTTTTTTAATTTTAAGATAATAATAAAAAAAAATTAAAATAACAAAGCGCCAGCAATACAATACAAAAGAAATTCAAACAAGTAGATAGACTTTTCAAAATCTATCAACTGGGAACAATTTCAAAAGAGTGAAAAAAAATATATTTGTCACACTTCCCAAAAAGACAGTTGTAAATAATTTCAATAATTGTTGAAAATGATTTTTCTCAACGCTACAGACATTGAATTAATTCTTAAATAACAATATCTTTTTTCAAATAAATATAAATCTTTTAAAAAACAATCTTAAAAGTTTATTTAAGCCAAAACGTTTAGGGAGTTCTCACTTTATTAATGGAATTTTTAAATAGTTTTCATTAGTTGAAAAAGCAACCCTTTTTTTCTTTTTTTGGCCATTTGAAAATTCCTTTGATAAATAGAAAAACTCTCTCGAAACGTTTGGGTTTTATTAAACCTTTGAAGATTGTTTTTAAAAGATTTGTATTTATTTTATATTAGGTCTCTTTGAAGTCTGGTGGGTAAACAAAAAGCTGTCTTGCGAATTTGAAGCTTTTTGGTAGGTTTTTATTAGTTCTTTTTTTGTCTCTTTTGGGGAAGGGGGTTTGTTAACTCTTCTTTCCATTTAGAGATAGGAAAAGCAAGGGTTGGTTTTGAAATTAGGCTGGAATAAGGAAATCTCTGCGTTACTAAGGTAAATAGTTTGTTTATTTTTAAAATATTTTTTCTTTTTTTTTAGATAATATGGTTAAAAGGGATAGTCAATCCAGGGTTGGGACTAGAAGTATAGGTGTTGAAACCAGTGGTGGTATTTTTGTTATGTGGATGATTCAGATGGTTATATAGATTATAAGGATATAGGGAAGAATGGTATTAATTTAAATACAGTCTGGTTCCTACAAGTTAGTTAATTCAGATATTAATATGTAGGTTTGCATTCATTTGTAGGATCTGGCATTGATTTGTGGAAGTCTGTCTATTTATTACTACTTGGGATTATAGTCTTCTGCCTCCTATGATTAAATCAATTATAAATTTTGTCAAGTCTAAAGTCCTAGAATTGTAAAAAAATTTATTTAGTTCTCACAAGCAGAGATTAGCTGAGGTAGAGAGAGGTCATACCATCCTTGTTAAGGTTTTGACCAGGTTTCCTTAACAATTTATGGCAAATGGCGGGATGGCTAATGCGTCGCTTGCTCCTGGTATTGGTTTTTTGCGCGGAATTTTTAAATTACTTTTTGTCTTTTGATGGAAATCTATGGTCATGTTATTTGTTAATGAGCATACATTTCTATTTTTTTCTTTTTTACTTGTTTATTATTTGTTAAATTGTTGTAATTAATTTGTATTGATGTTTGTTAATGTATTGTAGCTAGATTGTATTGATGTTTGGAGGACCTAGCCACCGAGGACTTGTGCCTCTAAGCAGGTCGAGGAATAAAGATTTATTTATTTATTTAATGATATAATAATTATAAAAATTAGTTTTCCGATATCTTTTTTATATATTTACCTGTACATAAGTATATGTTTTGGTGTAGAAACTTGCCATTCAGCTCCTCTTAGTACATGAGTAATTTCCATCAAATGGTCATCCACTACATTTGCTAAATGATAAGTTGGAAAGCCATCCTGTTTCATAATCACAGGATCCCCTTCCTGTTCTCCCACATTATAGTAGATCGATCCATAAATTAAATCTTCAAAAGGTTCTACATTTGGAGATAACTAATAATTTTCGAAATCAAAAGGTATTCTTTATTTTCGAATAAAATTGAAGAATCAAACCTTAAAACGGATGCAATAAGGCAGTTCTTTATCAATGTTTTGTTTAATTTTTTCAGATGTGAGATCTCTACATTTATTATCATATTTAGGAGGTTGTCTTGTCCGTACAGCTTCTTTCCGGAGTAGATCGAGTCTTTTTTCAGTACAAAAACATTTATATGCTGATCCATTTTCCAATAATTTATCAACATGTTCTCTAAAAATATATGTTTTTACAAAGTGGATAAAGATTTGGTGGTTGAACAGTTTATTAGAACTTTTTAAATAAATCACATTATGCACTGTTTAATATAGTAATATTTATTAAAAACACTAACATAAATACATGGCGTTTTGATCACTGAAGGCAACTGCCAGTTCAGGATTTACGTATAAGCTACACAAGCTCTAACTTAGGGTCCCCACTTTCTTGGGGGTCCCCAAAAAAAATTGACCGAGTGAGTCATATACTTAAATATACTGCAGTATTATTTGTCCCAATGCCGCACGTCCGGAACGTCCCATACTCTTCACCCAATTTTTTTAGAGCGTCCTTTCCAAGAACAAAGGGCCACTGTGCCTAGGATTTGCATTACCGATAACCGGTTAACAGGTATTACCGGTAATTATGACTATCGAAATTACTGATAAATTTCGACAGCAAATACCGATAATTTTTTAAATTATTTCATTATTATTTAATAATAGAAATGGAACGTGTAAAGTAGTATATAATTTCTTTTACTATAAACACAAGAGTTTGAATTTTTAAGTTTGTTATGAATAAAAATGGTTTAAGGTAGTTGTTTCACCATATGGGTTTTCTTAGGATTTTTTGAAATTTAGAGAGATTATTATTTAAATACTTCTGCATCGATTGGTGGCAAAACGAAATTTATGAACAATATTGTTCCGGAGATATTAAATTCCAAAGATTAGAGTTTTTCAGACTTTTATACATTGCACTATACGGGATATCGGAAAGTTTACATACATATTTAATTATAATTAAGAAACTCTTCCTACCATTGCTATAAAAAACTAAACCGCCATTAAACAATAACTAATAAATTTTTTAAGAAAGTTTTAATTCATAGTTACAACACAGTTTCTGAGATAATAATGAATCAATAATGAAAAATGTATAATGAAAAATTTACACTAAAAACAAGCTGGCAACAACGCATGTGTTTAACCTAAAAAATGTAATTTTTTGACATTTTTTCGCTTCAGCCATTGTCGTAACAGCTTTCAATCGCTTATTAAGAACTTTTTGTTTTATAAATCTTCCTTTATAATGTACTTTATCAGAAATTTCTATGATAAAATTTATACAAGCTCGGACAGTGTTGCCAGTTTTGTCAAACGAGCACGGGATTGACTAAAAGTGGTACATAAACAGCAAAAAATTTTGGGCTTATAATTTATGAATCCTTGTTGTCTGTTCCATATACTCTAGCATTAACTTTTTGCTAGTATTGTCGCGAAACAACTACCTTAAAGTTAAAGATTTATTATTTCACTATCTATATACTTATAAAGGACCCCATATTTCAAATAGCGTGGCCCTGGCAACTGCTGCCACCGTGGAATTTCAAGTTTGAAAACGATCACAGATGTAGTGTTCGAAATTTCGAGTATTTATGTTTGTGTCAATTTGTTAGTGTTTTTAATAAATATATTAAAGAGAGCATAATGTGGTTTTTTCAAAATATATAAATAAACTATACCTACCGATATAAATGCAATCTTTCAGATTGAATATATGGCCCAAAATTTCCGCCAACATGGGGTCCTTCATTAGGAATAATTCCAGCCCATTCTAAATCTTTAATTAAGTTTTCAATTCCTTTATCGACAATTCTGCTTTGATCTGTGTCTTCAATTCGAAGGATAAATGTTCCTTTTTTTGCTTGTGCGTAAAGGAAATTGTATAAAGCTGTTCTCAGCCCTCCAAGATGTAAGTGGCCTAAAATTTCAATCTAAATTTAGATCATTATTAATAAAAAGGGGAGAAGACATTTAAAATTAAAGTTAAGTTACATCTGAGAGTATCATCCAATCTATTTATATGGAATGGAAATATGGGAATAAAATTAAGGAAAAGAAATAGAGAAAATTTAGGAATAATACGTCAATGGAAGTGAAAAGACCATAAATGGGAAACACAAAGTGAGAATTTATATTAAAAATTAGAAAAATTGGGGAGGGGGGAAGATGGCTTAGAAAATGTTTAGAAGCAATTTTAAGGGTCATATAGATCGAAAACAATATAGAATGTGAAAAAATGGAAATATCATTGTATTTATATAATATATCAATATGGTAAACTAAGAGAGCAGCGCGTTCGTGGATTATAGTGAAAACATTATGTAAATTAAAATTAAGGGGAGTTTTTGGGATGTTTCACAGAAATAAAATAATTAAACAAAGTGTACTAGATGAAGAAGGAGGTATCAGCCAAAGATGGAATCACTGGGTTCAATAAAACACCTTTAATAAGACGTTTCGGCCTGAATTTTATTTGGCCATCTTCAGTCAATTAGGAGTTATACACAAAATGTGGTACACATATGTGATGGAACCAAGCCTTGTCAAAAATAAAAATTTTTTAGCTTCATGTGAATTTATAACGTGCCTGGACCCAAAAATTTCAGAATGAAAGTGAAACTTTTGGGTCCAGGCACGTTATAAATTCACATGAAGCTAAAAAATTTTTATTTTTGACAAGGCTTAGTTCCATCACATATGTGTACCACATTTTGTGTATAACTCCTAATTGACTGAAGATGGCCAAATAAAATTCAGGCCGAAACGTCTTATTAAAGGTGTTTTAGTGAACCCAGTGATTCCATCTTTGGCTGATACCTCCTTCTTCATCTAGTACAGTTTCATCACAGCCACGAACTCTAACAATAATTAAACAAAGTTATGATAAACCTCAATTTATTCCTGGTTAATAACCACAAAAACTCCCTTTAGTTTTAATATAATATATCGTCGGCTTAGAGTGTAAACCTGCTAACTTCACTTTTTATCATATATATATGACATATTAATATCGTTCGAAACAAAAAAAGATGCATCATCGTCCAAGTAAAACGGCTACTTAAAATTACGATAGTAAGTTGTAGAAAAAAAAATGTGAAAAATAGTTGCTTTCCATAACAACAATATTAAATTTTGTTTGTTTTTTCTCTGACCTGTAAAATTTCCTTGTTGTGAGTTAGCAGGTTTACACTCTAAGGCGACGGTATTACATCTATTTTTAATGAAAAGACTACAAAAAGGCGTAACATTTATAAATAAACTGGCCAGATATCTCGAATTTTGGTTGTTTGTCCCTCAATGGAAAGTGGTCCGGATTTTACCATTAATGCATGGACATTTTCTTAAAGTTGAATTCGGATGCAGCAAAGAAAAAGAATCAGGAATTGCCGAGGTAATCTTTACTAATAAAAATGTATTTATTACAAGGCCAGCAGAGTATTCTTTATAGAATTTCAAACTAGTCTTAGGCAGAACTTTTGAGAGCTTCAAACAAATTCATCTTAGCAGCTTTTCATTACTCAAATTAAATGAAATTATTCGCCACACTTGCATCTTCTGGATCCATGAGAACTGTTTATAACGAGCCATTTTAGTTTACAGCTTTATCGATACTAAAAATTCTTCTTGGAAGCAGTGCATCGTCTTGCCAAATGTCACTCTCAAAGTTGCACTCAATGCCCGGATCATCTTTTCTTAGGGAACATAGACATTTCTTGAAATGTAAGTGTTGCAACGCAAGCCTTTAATAATGCCTAGGACACTTGATTTTGAAATTCTTTTCACGATCCACTTGTCTTTCTTGAACTATGGTGATACGTTCAATTAACCTTTCTTACCAAATGGAGCTTGTCTTCCGTAACGTTTCTTGCGGAGATTGTTTAATTTGATATAAATTTATCTTTTGATGGCGAGTCGCTTATTTATTTTGTTCGAAATTGCTTTCTAAACTGCCTCTGCACTTCAGTTGCATTTTCAAACTATCAGCTGAACTTTAGAATAAAGTTCCTTTGTTTTTAGTTTACTCAGGCTTCAGTCATTATTTAAAATGAGTTAAAACTGAAAAAGAGAAAAAATTACCAGAGTTATAATCTGTTAAAGTGTATTACATGAAGGAGGAGGTATTAGCTAAAGTTGAATGCGCTGGGTTCAATAAAACAATCTGAATAAAACGTTTCGGCCTGAATTTATTTAGCAATCTTCAGTTAATTGGGAATTATAGACTTCATTCTGAACCTTTGGGCACAGGCAGGTTATAAATTTACATGAAGCTACAATTTTTAATTTTGACAAGTCTTGGTTCGATCACATATGTGTACCGCATTTTGTGTATAACTCCCACTTAACTGAAGATGGCTAAATAAATTCAGGCCGAAACGTTTTATTCAGGGTGTTTTATTGAATCCAGCGCATCCAACTTTGGCTGATATCTACTCCTTCATCTAATACAGTTTCACCACAGCCACGAACTCTAACAGCATCTGTTAAGGTGTGCATACATTTTTTGAGACACTATATTAAAAATTTGAATGGCGTTATTATTATAATTCTGTGAGAATGGAGAAGTACAAGCATGGACTTGCAGAGATACATTAATACAGGTTGATTCATAAAGAAGTATATTGTTTTCACCCCTAATAAAACAAGAACAATGTAAGATATTTTATGTTTGTTGTTTTAGTCTGTAACAGAATTGTAGGGGAATATTTCAAGTTTTTTTAGAGACAATCACATATGTTCTATGAAAATCAACACGAAGGGTGAATCGTGAAGTGAAGGTGTTGCAAAATCTCACAGACGTTGAAAAGAGAAAGCGCTTTGAATTTTGTTCGGAAAGGCAGCACCATTTTGAAAATAATGATTTTACCGATAAATTAATTTTTTTCCACTGAGGCTACATTTCATGCCAGTGGACTGAAAAACAAGCAAAATTTTGGGGAACGGATTTACAGTGCAACTAGTGCGAGATTCCCCTAAGGCAGGGGATGCAAACTTTCGAGAGAGAAGAGCCAAAGTGACAAGGAAAACAGGAAAGGAAGGTATCAAAGAGCCATATGGTGCACGTGGTCATTTGCGGCAGAACCACGATTTGCCTACCCCTGCCCTAAGGTAAATATGTTCTTTGTTGGGTCTAAAAGTAAAGTGTATGCGCCCTTCTTTTTTCACGAGAAAACTGTTTCAGGAGGGTCTATTCTAGATTTGTTAAGCCTTTGATTGGTGTAACAGTGACAACTTTATTCTCCAATTGGATGGTGCTCCACCACACTGATCAGGCGATGTGCAAGATTTCCTCGGTGAAGATGTTCCTTCGCGATGGATTGAACGAGCACCGGATTGATTTAACACCTTGTGTCTTTTTCCTGTGGGGTTATGTAAAGGATATTGTAGTAAATTGAAAAAATTTAGTTTGCCGAGAGCAGAAGAGATTATGATTTATAAAAAGAAATTAATGAGGTTTTCCTCTGCTTCATCATCATCATCATTGAGTATACAGTCCTAAGACTGGTTTGATGCAACAATCCGTCTCCACTCGACTCTGTCCCCCGCCAGCTGTTTGACCTATCTAAATGTCTGGCATCCCATATCCCCAATTATTTGGTTGAAATATTCTAATCTGGGTCTTCCCCTTCCCCTTTTCTTTCCCACCTCCCCCTCCAAGATATCCCTAAGCAGTCCCCCATGTCTCAGTGTGTGCCCCATCATCTGACCTCTTCTCTTCTTCCACAAGGTTCTTCTTTCTCCGATTCTTCCTCTGCTTAATGCACATATATTTTCATTATATATATGTATATGTTTATTTGCATCAAGTAGAGGATAACCTCAGTGATTTTTTTTCATGTATACTTCAATGGGTGCCAACCTTTTACATACCATTTGTTCACATACGAGTTCATATGCGCCATTCAACTCACTCACCTTTTCACCTTTCTAATGAAAGAAAATAGAACCAAAAAAGCAAATGGGCCTTGGGCACTTGATAAATTTTATGATGAAATGCGCCACATTTTAATTTTCCAATGCGCCAGAGACTTTTTCTTTATGAATCATCCTTTCTTTATATTTATAAATATAAGTGTGGCATTGATATCTATGATTGAAAGATACTTAAAATTAAATTCTCCTTTAAAATGATATTTCGTGTCGAAGGATTCTTTTTATTTTTATTTGGACCCGTTCTGCATCTCAACCTAAAAGATTTGGTCAGTTTATCTATAAATCTTGCATCCTAGATAGAAGAAAAAATAATGCAACTTAAGGGATATTCAGAGATGGAAATATTTGTGAAGACGGGTATTGAAAGATTGGATGATATTATATAATCTATATATATAAAATTAAGGTTTTGTCTGTACATTGGTCCAAATCACGCCAAATTTTGGTTGCACACGTTTCAAGCAAAGTTATGAACGAAAACACCCTCAACAAAATTCCTGTATGTTTCCGTGGTTTCCGCAAAAAGTTGCTCACGATTCACATAAAAACGGCTGAAGGGATTATTATGAAATTTCATATTTACATCAGATGTCTTCTAACTTACGTTTATAGCAATATAACGTTTTGATATTTGGCCCCCTAAAGGAGGTTTGGGGGGGCACATGAATGAAAATTATCAAATAACTCCTAAACTATTAACCCTACGGCAAATTTTATTATAAACAAAGTTGTAGGGGATATGATTTCTGACTACTTTTGTTTCAAAAAATTTCCCCAAAAATCCACCAAAAAAAAGGGGGGGGGGGGGGGGGTGAAAAAATGTAAATTCTTGCCCTTGGAGCAAACTCAACCAAATTTTGTATACATAATCTGTGGGCCTCTAGAGAGCTAGAAATGCAAAAACTAACCACCCAAAATGGGGGGAGGGTCAAAAAATGAAAATTCTTGCTCTTGGACCAAACTCAACCAAATTTTGTAAACATAATCTGTTGGTCACTAGAAGGCTAGAAATGCAAAAACTCACCACCCAAAATGGGGGGGGGGGGTCAAAAATGAAAATTCTTGCTCTTGGACCAAACTCAACCAAATTTTATATAAATAATCTGTGGGTCACTAGAATGCTAGAAATGCAAAAACTGGGTGCGGGGGGTGGGTGCGGAGGTGGAGTGCGGCGGGGGGAGTGTGAAATGGAGTGGGGGTGGGTTAGGGTATGGGGTGTGGGGGGTATGAGGATCCTGGGGGATGAGGGAGTGAGGCGGAGTAGGGTGGAGGTCCAGGGGGCTAGGCGGGAGTGGGTCCGGGTTGAGTGGGGTGCGGGGTTGTGGTGCAGAGTTGGTGGAATGGGGGGTTCAGGTGAGGGTCCAGAGGCGGTGTTGGGGTGGTGGTGTGGGGCCGGAGGTCGGGCACGGGTGCATGGTGGGTTTCCGGGGTGTGGTGGGGTTCGTGGGTCCAGGGGGCATGCCCCCTGGTTAGCAAGAGGGCCGCCGAAGGCGGGCCTTGCAGCTAGTATGGTATATTATGTGATAAATGTTACTGATTATTATGATTAGATGCAGGGCCGGATTTATGATCTATGGGCCTCTAGGCTGAACGTATGGCGCTGGCCCTACCGGGGAAAATATCTTTTTTAAATTAACCTAAAAAAACCGCATTTTCAGCAATTATACAATTAAAAATAAACGTGCATGATTCTTTATTGAAACCTTTTTAAAACTTATATTAAAAAAAAAGTAGACCCTGTGGTACGGGCCCATAGGCTGCAGCCTGTGGATAAATTCCGCCCTGATTGTATGAATAAATAAATAAAATTATAGATAATTAAATATTTGTTGAACAAAAATTGACAAGTAAAATAAATTAAAGTTACCTGTAGGGCTAGGAGCAAATCGAACTCTTACTTTATTATATTTCAATGAGGAAACATGAAAATGTTTTTTCCAAATTAAAGTATTAATACTTTTATTAAATTTAATTAAATAATTTGCAATATTCATATTGTATGTATTTGAAAAGAACCTACAAATAATTCATCCAATTGTCAGAATGACTCTCAAACTTTCAAGAATTTATCAATGGATAAAAGATATTTATAATTAAATTATGGATCAATATGATATATTAAATAAAAATTACAAATAATTAGTTAGATATAAAGAATTAAAAAAAACTAAAAATTAAAAACATTTAAAGTGATGATCATGTTTGATGATTCCCAGGTGCTTCGCTCTATCGGCTGACATTTGAACTACAAGTTAGACAAATTGTGGACTTTTGTTTTTCTTAACTTAAAAATAAATAGACAATAAATAATTGAATATACATTGAATTGATCATTTCCTCATCTATTTAATTTAATTATAGTTTCATTCGAGATGAATTATTAGTAATATTACAATTATATAAAATAAATTCGCAGTGATTTATATTTATTTATACAAAACATTTGAAAATGTCAGATGCTTGGGAAGAAATCCAGGCAATAAAAGTCAAAAGAAATAGCTTAAGGGAAAAACTACAAAAAAGAAAAAAAGAACGGCAAGATATTTTAAATCAGTCAGCTGCAGCGGGAACAGGTACAAATATTGTTGAAAAACTAAATTTAACTTTGCTATACTTTATTTATTTTTATTTTTAGATTCTGGACCTTCCTTGGTATCTGAAAATTCAAATGGAGTTCCTTCACCTTCTCTTGTCCCAAATAAGGGTACATAATATAATTTAAAACTTTAATCTAATACCTCAATCGATTGCTGATTATGGATGTTTAATTTGAGAGATTTCTTTGTAGCAGCCATGAGCAGGGCTTGACAGTTCCATGACTTTTGAGGAACTAGTTATATATATTTGATATATATGTGTCTATGTTTATTTGCATCAAGCAGAGGACAACCTCCTTGTTTCTCTTTATAAACTATTTTCTAGTTACTTCAATTTTAAGGAACCGAGACAATTACGAGCACTGGGCTATTTATTATGTTAGCTGCATCAAGCAGAGGACAAACTCCTTGTTTCTCTTTATAAACTATTTTCTAGTTACTTCAATTTTAAGGAACCGAGACAATTACGAGCACTGGGCTATATATTATGTTAGCTGCATCAAGCAGAGGACAAACTCCTTGTTTCTCTTTATAAACTATTTTCTAGTTACTTCAATTTTAAGGAACCGAGACAATTACGAGCACTGGGCTATTTATTATGTTAGCTGCATCAAGCAGAGGACAAACTCCTTGTTTCTCTTTATAAACTATTTTCTAGTTACTTCAATTTTAAGGAACCGAGACAATTACGAGCACTGGGCTATTTATTATGTTAGCTGCATCAAGCAGAGGACAAACTCCTTGTTTCTCTTTATAAACTATTTTCTAGTTACTTCAATTTTAAGGAACCGAGACAATTACGAGCACTGGGCTATTTATTATGTTAGCTGCATCAAGCAGAGGACAAACTCCTTGTTTCTCTTTATAAACTATTTTCTAGTTACTTCAATTTTAAGGAACCGAGACAATTACGAGCACTGGGCTACTTATTATGTTAGCTGCATCAAGCAGAGGACAACCTCCTTGTTTCTCTTTTTGAACTTGTTAACCGAATGTTTTCTACATTTGATTCAATCAAGAATCAACTGTAGGGAATTTTTGTCAAATATTGAGTGAAAATAATATTTGAACTTATATATTTCTAACTTGAAATAATGATCTTAATAGCATAATCCGCAATAGTCTCGTGATAAAATATCTTTTTCAAATAAAGCGCGGTCAAAACACTTCTCATTGATAAGTCAATTATTCTTTGTCATATCAGTTAGAAAAATTATAAAAAATGTACTTACTAGTTAGTTCAATTTTAAGGAACCGATACAATTACAAGCCTAGCTAGAAGTTAATTAAAAAAAATTCAATTTAGTGTAAACCATGAGCAAAAAATATACCCTAAAGGGACACATTTTGCCATGACTGGGTAAAGTATTTTTAAGAGAAATAAATGAAAAGTTTTTATTTTCCCGAGAGTAGCAGAGTTGTTAAATCATAAAGAGAAACCAAGAGGTTTTCCTCTGCTAAATGCAAATAAACATACACATATATACTAGGTCTGTAAATATGAAACCGGAATTTAAAAGAGTTGAGATCTAAATGAGTACCAAGTTCCATAGCAGTTGCTTAAATCATATCTATAGGAATGTATAACGTTCTATCAATTGATTTAAAAGAAGATTTGATACGTTCTTTGATATTAAATTTATAACTTGGCAATGTACAACTAAATATGTTTGTACGTGATGAAATAGAACTAGCAAAGCTAAATTTTAACCTTGCTAGTAAATATCATCACGTTAAACGTATGTTATTGACTATTATAAATTGCCACGTTATAAATTTAATATCAAAGAACGTAACAAATTTTCTTTTAAATCAATTGATAGAACGTTGTACATTCCTATAGATATGATTTAAGCAACTGCTATGGAACTTGGTACTCGTTTAGATATCAACACTTTTGTCGGCGAAGCCGTTTGAACCGAACTTGGCCCCTTTTTCACATTTATGTTTTTGGTCAGATTCCATTTACTGCATGCTCTTGTTAAATCACAGTTCTTTGAGTGGTTTAAAAATCTTTGATGCCAAATTATTATTACAAATTTTTAGTAAGCATAGGTTTTGGGTAAAATGGTTGCCTGTAAAGTCGGTATACGGGCGAAAGTTTTACGTGACAACGACTTTGAGTGGTAAAATAATTTTAATGTGAATATTCATTCGTATAGTAGGAAGAAGGATGAAATAATAGTAACAATTTAAAACATTTATTTATACAAAGAATTATATTTAAAACATTAATTTATACAAAGAATCTCGCACTGAATTTCATATTAACAAAATTTTATTTTTACCTTTACACATACATACGTATTTATATACAAATATACATACAATAACTTGCAATACATTTGCGTACAATGAAACAGCGTTTACTACAACTTAACTTGTTCCTATCTGAGTGATTTTGTTGAGGATAGGGCGATGATAGGAGAAATATGAAATGAAAGGAAGTGTTTCTGCTGTAATGTGCCTAGAAAATGTCAAGTCAATGGTTGTTCCTTTTAACGTAGTAGACTTAGACATATCTGATACGCAATCAAGATTAAACGTATCTTTAATGAATTTGAGAAACTTGTCATCAGACTTCACGTTTTGGTTGAAGTCACTGCATAGAAGAATCGGCATATTAGGATCAACTTGCAGGAACGGTGGCACGTACTGGCTGTTATGCACGTATGGAAGAAGTGCCTGGTGTAGCAACATTCCGATGTGTGCCTTTCACTTTTATGTCTGTCTCTCTCGCTCTTAGGCGGGCTAACCATGCCCGAGTGGAAGGGACGCGTGCCTCTCACTCGCTCTCATTGTGAGCGCATAACGTGAGCGGAGCGTAACGCAGTTTCTTGAAGTGTCACCCGGCAAACCAATTTATAAGACGTTGTCACGTCAAAAATTCAAAACTTGCGATTTTGACGTTAGAAAAGAAGAACGTGGAAGAACATCGAAAAAGTTATTGTTGGAAGAGGATGACGCTAAAAACTCGAAAACCTGGCGAAACCGTTAATAGTGAACGCTACCGACAACAAATGATGGATTTGAACCAAGTATGGCGTTTGAAAAACAACCAGAATATCAAAAGAGGCAACACATGATAATGCACCCTCACACACAGCAAAAACGATTAAGGCTTTTAGTTTGCAAATACTTTCGCAAGCGGCTTACTCACCAGACTTGACTCCATCCGATTATTATTTATTTGCAGTGATGGGACACGCACTTGCTGGGCAGCTCTTCACTTCTTATGAAAATGGCTCGATGATTGGTTTGCCTCAAAGAGCAACAGTTTTTTTGGCTAAAGATCCACAAATTGGCAGAGAGACTGGAAAAATGTCTAGTTAGCGATGTGCAATACTTTGAATAAAATATTTTTTACCATTTTCATACAATAAATGTGTATTTTCTATAAAAAATTCCGGTTTCATTTTTACAGGCCTAATATAAATAATATACACTGCGCTTCAAAAAAAGTGGAACACTTGAAAAATTTTGATTTTTTCAAAGAAACATCAAAATGCATATTTTTTATTTAAACTTTTAATAGATTATATACATGTATAATTATTTTTAAACAATATCACAATGAATAAAATTCTTAAGTAGTTACTAAAACAATACAAAAACAAAAATTTTCACAAGTTCTAGTAATGAATATTACCACCCCTCGTCTGAATCACAGCCGCCAGCCTCCTAACCATACTTCTGATTAGGCGTATAACCTGCATATGGTCCAGATTTTCCCACTCTTCTTGGAGGAAGTCTTGGAGCTGGTGGAGCAGGATCTTTAGCACGGACTCGCCTCCCCAGCATGTCCCATACATGCTCAATGGGATTTAAGTCCGGACTGCAAGCTGGCCAATCCAAAGTTTGAATCCCTACCTCAAGTGTTCCACTTTCTTTGAAGCGCAGTGTATATCCATATTTAATATATATATATAGTATATTAAATATGGATATACTATAGACTACTGTAGATAAAATTATAAAATTAATAATAGAAACTTGTATACTAAGAAATGTATAACTTGGAACCAATAAAGGCTATAATATAATATAATATAATATAATATAATAATATATGTGTGTATGTTTATTTGCATAAAGCAGATGACTACCTCTTTGTTTCTCTTTAAGAAATAAATGAGGTTGTTCAGTGGTTGATGTGAATAAACATATATCTATATACAGGGTGTTTCAGGAGGAATAGTAAATATTTTAGGAGGTGGTAGTATAGACGAATTGCAATAGAAAATGCCATATAATATGTGTCCAATTTTTATTGGGTACAGAGATACTGCGTTACACGTTTAGATGACTGCTAGGCACTTTACCAGTCTCACTCATTGTATTGAACACATGAGTAAACACTCTTGAATCTGGTACTCTGCGGTTAGGAACTCGTATGCCGTATTCTCTACAAGCAGCAGAAGCGTTTCCATTACAAAACCCATACACAAATTCCATATCGGCATATTCAGCATGTGTAAATACGAATTGTTTTTGACCGCGCTTATTTGAAAAAAATATTTATCACGAGACTACTGCGGATTACGCTATTGGAGTCTGCGGAGTCTTAAGTCTGGACCAAGAGTGAAATAGATGTGATCCACTTAGCTATAATCCAACGTCATTTCGCGTATAGCCCGCTAGACATTCGGATGGATCACCAGGTGAGCTAAGTGGATCACATCTTTTTCTCTCTTGGTCCAGACTTAAGACTCCGCAGACTCAATAGCGTATCACATCTCGCGATAAATATCTTTTTCAAATAAGCGCGGTCAAAAACAATTCTCATTGATATATCAATTATTCTTTGATATATTAATGAGAAAAATTATAAAATTTATTTAACATCATTATTTCAAGTTAGAAATATATAAGTTCAGATATCATTTTCACTCAATTTGACAAAAATTCCCTACATTTGATTCGCGTTTGAATCAAATGTAGAAAACATTCGATTGTGTAAATACGTGCGGCATGTTTACACACTACAGTACAGTAGACTTGACCAACAAATCACAATGACAACAAACTAAAGCACAACTTCACAACTTGAACATCAACTGCTGAAATTCGATAAATACGCCCATAGCAACCACTGTACCAACACACTAAACGAAAATGCATTGAACTCAGCTGTATCTCTGTACTCAATAAAAATTGGACACATGCTATATGACATTTTTTATTGCAATTCGTCTATACTACCACCTCCTAAAATATTTACTATTCCTCCTGAAACACCCTGTATAAGTCGATATCTGTTTGAGAATATAGTTTCGAAGGTTTTGACCTTCATTATTAGTTTTTTAATTAGAATCTCTATTTTTTTTATAATGAAGGAACCTCTCAAATTAAATATTTAATGATTACGATGGTGAGTTGAAAGTTTTATTTTTGGCTTAGATTATCTAGACGTGGAATAAATAAAATAAATTTTATTTATTTATTGGAAGCTCTAGTCCGAAAACATTCAAATCAAGAGAAAAAATATTGATTTTTTATATTCGATATGTCATTTTTCTAATCAATTATTTATATTTTAGAGGTAGAAGAAATACCGAGTGTTGATCTTATAAAACCCGATCCTGAGATAGAAAAAACGTTACTAAGCATTCTCTGTGAAGTTTCACTTACACTGCCAACAACATCTCTTGAACTTACTATAAATGTCAGCAAAGCTCTCACTCAAAATGTCTCTCATATATGTGTTAGTAACTTTTTACAAAAGTTTGCCACTCAACAACTAATTGGAGTCAAAGATGTGACGAGGGATGGAAAAGCTGCCATGGAAGTGACCACCGCTGAACATGCCAAACTCGTTGCTATGGTTAATGAATTGGTTTCACATTCAGAGAAAAAATTAGAAAATCCTGAAACGGAAAATATTCTTAAAAGAAAACGAGAGGGAGATGATGATTCAATTAAAGGAAATATTTTGGAAAAAGATTCGAAAAAAGATAAAAAAGATCCTAAAGCAACGGATATAATGGTAGGTATACATAAATAAATTGCTTCTTATACTGACTATTTTGTTTATATAGGAAATTCATTGGTAAAATTTTCATTTGTGGATAGATTTTTTGCTATTAAGGTAGTTCTTTCACAAATGCAAAAATTCAAGAAGTCTTCGAAACTTGGAATAAAATTAAAAGCATAATAAATACACTGTTAAAATTTGAAGACGATTTACAACACCAAACATGAAATAATTGTAATTAAAAATGAAATTTTTTACATATGCTAGATTGGGAAAGGGTGGGAAAATGATCATTATTTTATTTTATTTCATTGAAGGACTTTCACCATCTTGATAAAAAACTAAAATTTGTTAGAATAATTTATTCGAAGTTAACTTAAAAAAAATTGAAAATATTTACCTCGTAGTTTTGATAAAAAATAAAAATAAAAATATATTTGGGCGATTATTTTTAGAGGGGATATAAAATCAATGGCTTGGAAACGATCCATTCATAAAGAGAATATAGTAGTGTAAGATGCACAGTCACGTTAAAAAACATAACCTAAAATTTTAGTACTGTTCATATTTATAGAGTAGTTACGAGGCTAAAACTTTTTTGGATTGTCGCGAAAGAACCTCCTTAATATATATGCAAATACACAAGATGTTCAGAATTAAAAAATGCTATTTGAACGAAATTTTCTCTATGGAGAGAGACAGACTGGTATAATTTTTAGCTGAAAGTAATGGAAGGCATCCTAGGGGTAGTGAAGAAAGAAAAAGTTATCCCATTTCCAAATAAGATGTATTTATTGGATTGTCATTCCTTTCTTTCTTTCCTCCTTTCCTTTTAAACCAACGTTTCGGAGGATTCTTCCATCCTTGTTTGTTTCCTTCATTGATCGCTTATGAAACTCTGAATGAAGGAGGGAAAAATCCTCCAAAACGTTGGTTTAAAAGGAAAGGAGAAAGAAAGAAAGGAATAACAATCCAATAAATACACCTTATTTAGAAATGAGATAATTTTTATTTCTTCAGTACCCCTGGGCTGCCTTCCATCACTTTCAGCTGCTATTAAAAAATGCATCAAATTTATTGAAACGTTCCTGTTGAATAGGTATAATCAAACGATAGAAAAGAGCTAAAAGCTCAAAAATTAGTCAAACATTGTTTCGTTTTAAGATATCACGATTTTTTCGGAACTATTGGAGATTTTTTTTTATTGGTATCGGTCACAAACCCATTTTGCCAGCCAATATATTCACATTAACTCTACAAAAAAACAAAATAAAAAAATTAAAAAAAATAAACAAAAATAAAAAATAAATAAATAGCAAAGTAAAAACTCATCAAAAAATATCACAGCCCAGTGATATAAGGCCCAGTACCCCCGCTTCAGATATGCAGACAAGTAATATTTGGGCATTTGTAGGGAACTCTATTTTTCCCCGAACCCTGTCATAAAATCGGTCTATTTTTCGTCAGAGACAACCCGCACTTAAGAAGGGCATGGTTAATGTCCCCCGGGAGCTCGAATCGCATCTACAGAAAGGGTGGTCTCTGAGACCAACCCTATGCATGTACTCGGGAGTCCGTCGCGTGCCCAAGTCTCAGCCTATTAATATGCACAGACATTTTTCTGAACAGGTGATATCGTTCAAACCAGGGCTGAACCGGGATTCCCGGACACACCCGAAGAAATGTAGCCCTTTGTCAGCACTGGATAGTTTCCAGGAATTGTTCCACTCTTGATAGATTCTCTTCTTTATTAAAGACCGAACTTCATTGAGTCGACAATTCGAGCGGCCAGGATGATCCCTCGGAAATCGATCTCACAGCCAGACTGTCCACTCTCTCGTTCCCGTTAATTCCACTATGAGAAGGGATCCATAGAAGGGATCACCTCCTTATCTGCCTCTGAGATTCTTGATTTCATCTAATATCTCAACGATAAGATAAGATGTTTTCTTATTAGCGGGAATTCGATGGTTTGGGGAACTCATGAGCATAATTCAGTGCCTTCAAAACTATTGCAGATAATAACTTGAAATTTGTTATGAAGGCTACTTTTAAAGATAAATATAATACTTAGCAGAAAGATTATTTTTATTTTAATTCGAATTTTAAAATGGTAAAATAAGGATAAACTTTTAATATCACTGTTTCGATTTTATCTCTTTAAAATTTGAATTAAAAAAAACTTATCATGCATTTAGGTCTTAAAACGAAATTTCTTGATATTAGCTCTAGTAGCTCCTGAACAACATGAAAGCTTAAAATAAAACCATCTTAGTCTAATTTTTGAGTGGTTAGCTCTTTTCTATATTCCCACAGGAACTATCTAAATTGAAGAACTAAATGCCCATTTTGCATGCAAGGGAGATTAAATGGTATAGAAACATCAATTTCTAACTCTTTAATTAGATCATGCTTACAAAATATAAATAAAATAATTTTTTAAATAAATCGTAATTGAAACAAAAGAAATATTAACGAAAAATTTGTAAAAACATTTACTATATTCACTCAACTCTCTTGAATTGAAAGTATTTTTTATTTTTTTTATAGATTTATAATAATAATAATTTTTATTTGATAATCTTTAAGGACACAAATAAATTTAAATCTACTATTTACGACGATAAGTCTGAAATTACTTACACTTTTCGTTCTACAACTTTATTAAACTAAGATAGGTGTACAACAGATACATTATTTTTCGATATAGTCTCCACCTTTAGCAATGCACTTGGTCCAGCGAGCCACAAGCTTCCGGATGCCTTCCTGGTAGAAGGTTTTCGGTTGGTCATGAAGCCACTTTTGCACCGCATCCCGAACATACACTTTACTGAATTTGAGTTCGTCGTGGATAATGTGATAGGCAGAACCGTGACTAATGTTTAAAGAAGATGCTACCTTATCTATGGTAACTCGCCTATCTGGTGTAATCATCTCTTGAGCTTGCTGAATGTTGTCGTCAGTGGTCGAAGTTGACGGTCGGCCTCTCTTTTTGTGTTACGCTCGTTCGGCCACTTTTAAACATTTCAATCCATAAAAAAACGCTATTACGAGATAAAGCACTTTCCCCGTATTGTGACAAAAGTCTCCGGTGAATTTCAGCACCTTCACACCCTCTGACCACTCCTCGTTGGTCCTCTTTCGTGCATTCTGATAGCGGAGCTGACATGCTTATGCTGTTACTGACGCGATCGTGATTAAATTCCGCACACGTGACCACAGACGCGCCAACTCAACGCATGTGCATGCGGCCGCCTCCTATCTTAGTTTAATAAAGTTGTAGAACGAAAAGTGTAGGTAATTTTTGACTTATCCTCGTACTAATTTACTATCAGTTTCAGCCATCTCCGGTTGACCATTACTAATTAACATAATTAATTTTTGGAAATTATTGATAAAAAAATTAAATGCTTAAAAATTATCAAATATATATTTGACCCTGAAGTTTTGGAAGAATGAAAAATCATTTTAAAATTGTAACAATAGTTTTAGACTGATATTCTTTTTTAATAGTTTATTTTATATAAGAATGGAATTATTTATATATAATTATAAAAGGTATTTTATTTTATAATTTCTTTGTTTTTTTTGTTTTTTTTAGTCACTTCTTTCTATGCCTTCTGCAAGAGAAAAAGAGAGCAAAAAAGTTGGCGAAGAAATTTTAGATTTACTTAGTAAACCTACAGCAAAAGAACGATCACTTGCTGAAAGATTTCGATCTCAAGGTGGCGCTCAAGTTATGGAATTTTGTCCTCATGGAACGAAAGCCGAGTGTAATAAAGTTAATACCAGTCAAACATGTAAAAAATTGCATTTTAAAAAAATCATTCAAAAACACACGGATGAGTCTCTAGGGGATTGTTCATTTCTTAATACATGCTTTCATATGGATAGTTGCAAGTAAACATTTTTTTATTAATATCATTACTAAGAAAAAATACCATGTTTTATAAAATAATTCAATTAATGGCTTAATGGAACATCCTACGCTTTCTGGATAAATATCTCCTTTATCAATCTAAATTATTCAACAGATTATGTAATTAATAGGGCTCGGATTTCGCCCTATTTGCCTTTTTACTTTACCATACAGGGTATGGTCAAGTATTATAATCGTGCATGAAAAAAGTGGTTTTTTCCTTCTTTTTCTTCGAAATATCTCAAAAACGGCTGAAACTATTTTGATTAGAAAAATTGAGCTACACCATGGCATTTCACTCTACAAAAAAGCCCTAATAAGTGAACATCGAAAAAATTATATTTTTCGAGATAATAATTTTTTTGTCAAAATGTCTGTTAGTCTGTCTGTTAGTTAGTCTGTGCGTTACCAAATTTTGTGCACGAGCTAGCTCAAAAACTAGTGTGAATATCGAAACCAAATTTCACACGTAGTTTTGGTCCATTGAGATTAAGAGCTGATTAGATTTTGGTGCATATCGACCTAAAATTAAGGGGGGTGGAGGGGGGTTAAAAATTAAAAATTTAGGCCATTTGACCAAACTCAACCAAATTTTGTATACATAATTAGTGGGGCCCCAGAAGTCTAAAAATGCAAAAACTAACCGCCCAAAATGGGGGGGGGGGTGCTGGGTCAAAAAATTAATATCTAGGCCATTTGACCAAACTCAACCAAATTTTGTATACATAATCAGTGGGACCCCAGAAGACTAAAAATGGAAAAACTAACCTTCCAAAATGGGGGGGGGGGGGGGGTAAAAATTAAAAATCTAGGCCGTTTGAGCAAACTCAACCAAATTTTGTATACATAATCAGTGGATCCCAGAAGTCCAAAAAGCAAAAACTAACCCCCCTCCCCTACATGATTATAAATAATTTTACTAAATATTAAATATAGGTGAGGGGCCAGGTTGTATGGTAAAGTCAAGTGGATGGCCACATCAGAACACGTCGGTTTATTTTTATTTATGTCTTAAAATTTATTCCAATATGATATCTATGCGTTTCATGAAATTCCGAATAAAATAAGAGCCTATATAAAAATATTCAATCTCTTACAATGGTGCTAGATTTGTCAAACGAGCACGGGATTGGCTAGAATCTATTATTATTATCATTTCCGTCCATAATTTGTATTAATTTGAAAGTTTAAAATAGGAAAATAAGGACAAGTTTTTATGTGTGACTTTTTTATTTATCAGCCAACTTTTCTTCGACTTTAACGACTTCTTCAGTGGCATGACTATTTGAAGCCCTATTATAAACTATTTGAAGAACTATTATAAACTTTCAAATTAAGTTTATTCAATAAATAAAGTTACTATAATTGTTTTTATTTTAAATTAATTGTCTTAAATGAGGCTTTATTAAAAACACTCAGAAACTGATGATCGTTTCCTTATGTGAAACAACAATAAAAAATTATGAAAAAGAAGATAGTTGTTCAATAATTAACCTTCTCCTGATCATAAGGAAACGATCATCAGTTTCTGAGTGTTTTTAATAAAGCCTCATTTAAGACAATTAATTTAAGTTTATTCTATTATTTATTCGTGTTCAATAAATAATTATAATCCATTATGTGTGATTTTACTATATTTCAACTCTTAATAAAATTAAGCTTCAATATTATTACCATTTTGTCTATCATAATTTTTTTTTCTGATTTGAATTATAGGTATGTTCATTATGAAGTCGATGGTCCTACAGTTCAATTCCCCAAAGATGTGCCTGGCAAATCAGAAATTGCCGAACTTGGAAAGACTCGACAAGAATCAACAATTCTCTACCCTCCACAATGGGTTCAATGTGATCTTAGATATTTAGATATGACGGTATTGGGTAAGCATATAATTTTACAAACTTCATTAATGAGAAATATTTAAATATGATGAATTAATAAATATTTTAATAAAATTATTTCACGACGTTTTAATACTCATTGCAGACTTCAAACTTTTTTAACCTAATTATTCTTATTGTATGGATGATTTACATATATAGGAATATAATTTTGTTCATAACACTCATAAAAATCTCTCTCCCCAACTTTAATTTTTTTCCTTCTCCTATTCTTGGCACATAAGATGGATTTGGTGACAAAACAGGCAAACTTCAATTAAAATGAAAATAAAAATTAAAAAGGTTTATATTGAGAATAGTAGAGTTTATCATAAAAAAATGCTATAAAGAGAAATCAATGAGGTTGTCCTCTGCTTAATTCAAATAAACATATACATACATATAACTCACCTAGTCTCGCTAAAACAAAATCTTTTTATTAAAAAATGACTAATGAATTAACCAATAAGAGCTTAACTTAATAACCTTTTCCTTTATAACTGTTAATAATCTAAGATTAATAACTTTGATAAAAGCTTGAAGAACGCAGCAATTGCAGTAAAATTTAACTAGATATATTTATTGACTGATTTCTTTAAATTAATAAAAGCTGTTGAGCAAATCTAGAGACTGGAACTCTCTTCCCTTGTCCGTCTTCCCAACTACATATGAATGAAAATAAAATAATATATTATATAAAAAATATATTAGACATCTAATGTAACTCCTGAAGATGGGTGAATAGCCCGAAATATATTGAGTTTTATTTTTAAACAGTCTTATGTAACTCCTTTTAGGGAAAGCGGTGTTGGCTTATAGTGAAACATATTAAACATAGGAATTATTTGACGGATTATAGTGGTGTTTCACAAAGAGGAAATAAAATTAAAAAAATTAAAAATTTTATTTCCTCTATGTGAAACTACTAAAATTCCTATATATAATGTATTTCCTGAAGATGGGTGAATAGCCCGAAATATATTGAGTTTTATTTTTAAACTGTTGTAATTTTATTCCTGTAAAACCCCACATCTATATATATATATATATTAAGATTGATGCATAATTATGGAATGTTTGTATTGGCGCGTTTTTCTTTAGCCAAAAATGGCGTTTTGTTTATTTTTTTATAAAAACAATCTTCTCTATTTATAGTTAATAAAAATTCGTGTCGAAAACCATATTCATATTCTAAGAAAGAATAATTATACAAATGACAAATATGCAGGGAAGTTAACTATTTGAGCCCTGAAGAAGTCAACAAAGTTGATGAAACGTTGGCAATAAAATATAAATTATCTGCATAAAAAATATAGTTCTTATTTCCCTACAACAACTTTAATAATTAAATTTTAATGTTAAAGCACTTGATTGACTCCTAACTGTATATACTAAAACAAATCTCTCTAATAATAACTATTAACACTACTAAATGACAAAAAAATTTGGCCATTGAATAATAAATAATGCAATAATGTTCATTATTTCATCGCATTTCTCCACTTTTTGTTTTATGGAGTTAATCGATTTGGCAAGTGAAGCATTCATATAACCTTCAGTCTTTCAAGACCCGCATCCATAGATACTTTCAATTCCAACCCAATCCCTGAAATATCTTCTTATTTTCATGATACAAGGGTCCACCGCGGACTACAGACTTTTTGGTGCAACTTCTTGTATCAATATCATTATAAAAAAATAAAATAAAATAAAAATAATCAACTCCTAGGGGACGATCCCTCTGATAATGCAATATAAAAATAGTCTACTAATATCAAAGAATTTAAGACCTTAAAAACTAAATTCTTTTTATAAAAACAATCATTTGAATCACAAATAATTTAATATTTATTTTACCCATTTTTTTCTCTATTATTAAATCTATACTTTTTTAAAGAATTTATTTATATATTTTTATTATTTATTATTTTAGGAAAATTTGCTGTGATAATGGCCGACCCGCCTTGGGATATACATATGGAATTACCTTATGGAACCATGTCCGATGATGAAATGAGACAGCTGGGTATTCCTACTTTGCAAGATGATGGTCTGATATTTTTATGGGTTACTGGACGTGCCATGGAACTTGGTCGAGAATGTCTCAAATTATGGGGTTATGAGCGAGTAGACGAACTAATTTGGGTGAAAACAAATCAACTCCAAAGGATAATAAGGACCGGTCGAACAGGACATTGGCTCAACCATGGCAAGGAACATTGTTTGGTTAGTATTTATATGGGTTGACATTGCCTTTTTACTTAACCATACAGGGTATGGAAAAAGTGTTTTTTTGCTTGTTTTTTTTTCGAAATATCTCAAAAACGTCTGAAAGTATTTTGATTAAAAAAATTGGGCGAAACTATGGCATTTCGGTCTACAAAAAACCCATAATAAGTGAACATCGAAAAAATTATATTTTTCGAGATATTAATTATTTTATCAAAATATCTGTTAGTTAGTACTTTAGCAAATTTTTGTGGATGCACTAGCTCAAAAACTAGTGTGAATATCAAAACGAAATTTCACATGTAGTTTTCATGCATTGAGATTGAGATAAGAGCTGATTAGATTTTGGTTGATATCGACCCAAAATTAATGGGGGGAGGGGCTAAATATTAAAAAAATAAAGTTAAATAAGATTTTCAAATTAAAAAAAAAACAAGAAAAATTAAATATACTATGAAATAAATCTATAATAACAATAAGATTATTATATTTTTCTGTTGGGGTAAAATATGAAAATCTTATCCAATGGACCCAACTCAACCAAGATATGTATCCAAGGGTAAGATTTTCATATTTTGACCCCCCCCCCCCTAATTGATTATAAATAATTTTATTAAATATAAGAGAGTGGCCAGGCTTATGGTAAAGTCATGTGGAAGGCCACATCAGTTGATTTTATCTCAAAATTTCAAAATCACTTCTTGATCATTAAGATGGCCTCTAATAGAGTAAATGCTTCAAAATAACTTTTAAATGGTTATCGTACAAAAACTTGAATCTTCAAAAATGTGAGAACTATCAAAGTTTTTAATTGCTCAATAAAATTTTCTTTATATTTTTAATTTTAGGTAGGAATGAAAGGGAATCCAGATCACCTGAATAGAGGACTCGATTGTGATGTGATTGTAGCTGAAGTCAGAGCCACTAGTCATAAACCTGATGAGATTTATGGAATCATAGAACGACTTTCACCAGGAACCAGAAAAATTGAACTTTTTGGACGTCCACATAACGTACAACCCAACTGGTAAAAAACAATTAATTTATTTTACTATTTTTTGATCCTTTTGTCTATATATAATTTTTTCTTTATTCTCTAATTTAATTTAATTTATAAAGTTTTTATGGACAAGACCTAGTTGTGCTTTCCTCCTCAAGGTTGATGAAAAAATAATTTTCAAACTTAGGTTGATTTGATTAATTGAATTGTGTTTAAATAATAGTCAGGCCGTTTTAGACCCATGAAAATGGCTAAATAAAGAATTCAAAATAATTAAATTCCACTTTCTTCCCGTCTTCGAATCACGGTCGATCCTTTAGTCTATAATACAATTTTTCTTTATTCTCAATTTAATTCAATTATTTTTTTCAAAACATTTTTAAAATGAAGTGTCAACCGATATATTAAAAGCACTGCTTTCTATATAATTACCGAAGCCATTTAATTTGTTTAAAACATGAAGAACATTTTCAATTTTTCAGCATTCCCAATTGTCATTTCATTTTTTACTCTACCATACAGGGTATGGTCAAGTATTGTAATAGTGCATGAAAAAAGTGTTTTTTTTCCTTCTTTTTTTCGAAATATCTCAAAAACGGCTGAAACTATTTTGATTTAAAAAATTGAGCGAAACCATGCCATTTCCTTCTACAAAAAAGCCCTAATAAGTGAACATCGAAAAAATTATATTTTTCGAGATAATTGTTTTGTCAAAAAGTCTGGTTGTCTGTTAATCTGTACGTTACCAAATTCTTGTGGACGCACTAGCTCAAAAACTAGTGTGAATATCAAAACAAAATTTCACACATAGTTTTGGTGCATTGATATTAAGATCTGATTAGATTTTGGTGCATATCGACCCAAAATTAATGGGGGTGGAGGGATCATATCTTTTTCATTCTTTCTTGGTCCATACTTAAGACTCAGCAGACTCCAATAGCTTCAACCAGCAGTAGTCTCGCGATATATATCTTGTTCAAAAAGCGAGATCAAAAACAATGATTGTTAATATTTTGATTATTCTTTAATATATTAATGAGAAAATTATAAATTTATAAATAAAGTACCTTATAGGATCTGGCTAAATGGACTAATATTTCAAACCACAAAAAAGTGAAGGAACAAGATTATATCGTGTTAAATTCTGACAGTCTTCGGGGCTTGAACTTGAATCCCTTTTTTTGATATAATTGATTTGATTTTTACTTTCACATTTATATTCTATAGAATATAATGGGGTAGTATTGGGATGGTCTGTCTGGTTAGTTTTCTTAATCGTTGATTAAATAGGTATTGGTAGTGTATCATAAATAAAATAAATATTTCATCAACTCTATATGTATTTCGAACTGTGACCCCAACAACAGGAATTACATAGTTAGATTAAGAAAGCTAAATTTAACTGATTCAATCTCAATAAACATTTTATTATTATTTTATCCATTTTAATATTTTTTTAATGTTACATTTGAATCCTGATGATGGACTCACAGAACAAAATATAATTAATTCTCCAAAGATATTTATTTTATTTGTGAAACACTACCTAGTATTTATTGCATTTAATCAACTATTATTAAATGTTTCATATTGAACCACATAACAAAATTTCTTGAAAATTATTATTTTTGATTGTTAACATTCTTAATGTTTTTCAATATTATCAAAATTGATGAGCTGTCTTTCAAACTTCTTTAAACAATAATAATAAATAATAAGATTGAAGTAATTTTTGGAGGCGGACTGATAAGTGAAATTGAGTGGATATTTGAGGCAGTCCAACAAAAGAAGAAGATAATTTCACTCATCAGTCCGTCTCCAAAAATTATTTCAATCTTATTAAAACACTCCTGAAGATGGCCGTGAGTACAGACCCTGAAGAAGGAGGGAATAGCCTCCGAAACGTCGGTTTATGAATAAAAAGATAGTATAAATTATCTTTTCTTTTTTTGGACTGCCTCATCAATATCCACTCAATAATAAATAATATTTTCCTTTTATTATTATCATGCGAAAAATTGAATATAGTCATCTTTGTGACTAATAAATACAAATCTTGTTACATTATAATAATTTTTTATTTTTTTTTTTTATTCTAGGATCACCCTAGGAAATCAAGTAGATGGAGTACGTCTTGTGGACCCCGAGCTTATTCAAGCGTTCAGAAAAAGATATCCTGATGGAAATTGCATGATGCCATCGAAGACTTAACATTTAATTATTTTAGAACTGAAACTATTTAGATATATTATATTTATATTTATAAATGTGTACCTTTATAAACATTGCCGTACTAGCATTTGAAGGCCCCTTTGCTAGGTGATAAATTCGACCTTCTATTTTTTATTAAATTTAACAAAGCAACTATATGCGATTTTTAAGAACTTAATTTTAATATTAATAGTATTCAGCAATTCAATTTTTAACATTTTTTTTTTATTTTTTCTCGGGAGGGCTTGCACTTGTTACGACACTGTTTATAAAGCATAAATCAAAGATTGTCTTCTTTATAAATTAAACGACTCTGCTAATATCGGCAAAATAAATATGTATCTACCAATATAATATTCTTGATTGTATTATTTTTATTTAATAGAAAAAAATATAATTATTTTATAAAAACAATCAAAATATTTTCAAACGTTTCAAGAGAAACTTCCTTTACTAATGAAAACATTGGCAAAATGTACATAGTTGCTTTATAAAAGAATAATAAAGTAACTCTATAAGCAACTTTTACTCTATCTCTCAAATGCTTTATTATTCTTTTATAAAGCAACTCCATTTTACAATTTTTTCATTTCCACTCCAACGTTTGGAATTTTAATAAACGTTTTTCTGATTGTTATTAAAGAATTGTATCATTAATATTATATATACAGGATGTTTCAGGAGGAATAGTAAATATTTTGGGAGGTGGTAGTATAGACGAATTGCAATAAAAAATGCCATATAACATGTGTCCAATTTTTATTGAGTACAGAGATACAGCTGTTAGTATGTTATCGGCATACTCAGCATGTTTAAATACGTGCGGCATGTTTACACGTAGTACAGTAGACTTGGCCAACAAATTACAATGTAAACTAAAGAACAACTTCACAACTTGAACATCAACACTCTACTGCTGACATTCGATAAATACGCCCATAGCAACCCGTGTACCAAGACACGAAACGAAAATGCATTGAAATCTACTGTATCTCTGTACTCAATAAAAATTGAGACATGTTATATGGCATTTTGACGTGACAACGTCTTATAATTCGATGGAGCCGGCTACACCCAGGAAAAAACATGACTCATGCGGCGTTACCTCGCTCTGAGGCGTTCCATTTAAGGCTTGAAGTGCAAGCGAGAGCGCGGAACGAGCGACAAAGATTGAGGCGGGCTTTTTAAAAGCTACAGTTACAAAAATTTTAATGATGTTTCCAAATTTAAAATTTAAAATTTAAGATTTATGAACAATAATTTAATCACAGTTTATTCTTATAATAAATTATTCAAAATTATTACTTTTTACAACAAATTACAATTAAATTTGCAAAAATAATTAAGTAACTAATTGAACAACAACTTTTTATTCAGTTTACTTGCTGAAAGAAATAATGTCAATACAAAATTTATTATTATAAAATAATAAAATCAAAAATTAAATTTTAACAGTCGAGTAGAAATTTAAACAATAAATTTTATTCAAGTATTTTGTAAATTTAAAATGATTTTCTTAACGAAGAATTTTATGAAAAAATCGGTTGTCTGTAAAGTCGGTTTACTGACGATAGTTGAACGTGACAACGTCATAAGAAAATACTGATGTAATGGTATTTTCTTATGACGTTGTCACGTTCAACTATCGCCTTAAACCGACTTAATAGACAACCGATTTTTTATTGCAATTCGTCTATACTACCACCTCCTAAAATATTTACTATTCCTCCTGAAACTCCCTGTATATAAATCCAACTGTGTCTGTGAAAATATATTACATGAATATATTCTGATTGTTTTTATAAAAACATTGTATTTATTTCTATGTACCTATCTATTATATGAACCCTTCTTGACAAGTTCTCATCTTTTTATTTGAAATTTTTTTTTTATTTTAATTTATATCTGTAGCATACATATTCATTTGAATTAATCAAACCAATAAATTTGTAATAAAATTATTTTTATTTTGGTTAATAAAAAAATGGTTAAAATAAACCTGATTATATTTATTGAGATGATTTTATCAAAACTTTTCCTAGAATATCTCTCATGTGAATTATAAAAAGATGAATAGGAATATATACCATCTTTTGATTACAGTTTACTTGAAATAAAAACTCATTTAGTTATTATTTTTCAATTCAACAAACCATAAATACATTAGATTTAAAATGGTACTTATTATGATTTTCGAACTTTGACAGCAAATTTAAAAAATTTTGTTCAATAAATTAAAGTAAAATAAAAACCTATCCATATATGAATAATTATTCAGAATTTATATATATTTCTATAAGTCTCAAATTAGATTTATAAAGATTTTTAATATAAAAAGAGAAAAATCTAATTAACAAAAAATCACAAATTATCGAATTATTCGTACAATGGATCATTTGGACGAATTGTACTTGCGAAAAATAACAAAACTATAAAATATGTTGCAATAAAAATAATATCAAAGGCGAAACTTTAATAAATCCATTCACTCAAAATATTGGGATATCTTTTAACTCGTAAACTATTGATTTTAGACATTTCACTTATATGAACTTTTCTGTTGTAAATTAAATCTTCTTTAATAAAGCTCATTATATAAATTTGTGTACCATTGAAGGGTTAGGCAGAAATGGTGAAATTTATCTGGAAAGTTAGATAAATATTGTACATATATTATTAAAAAACTCTAATGAAGAAAAATTTTAATATTTAAATTTCTTAAAAGAAAGCTCATATTTATAATCCGATAAGGATTAAACTTTCAAAATTAAACAATTTTTCCTGAGAAAAGTAAACATTATTTTAGAAATATAAAAACAGTTTAGATAAAGGGTAATCTTTAGTATTTTTTTATTGAAATCCGTGTCATCTACGAAATTCTATATTTTTTGATTCAAAAAATTCCCTGGCCAATTCATTGGGATTGAATTGATTTGAGACATTACACTCATATGAACTTTTCTGTTGTAAATTAAATCTTTTTTAATATATCTTATTATATAAATTTGTGTAGGCAGTAATGGTGAAATTTATCTGGAAAGTTAAATAAATACTCCTCTATCGCCGTCATCCCCATGGACGAAGTTAGGGGGACAAGGAGGGAAGTGGCCCCTCTACTAAACTCATTGCGCCCCCACCCCTAGAATAATCGACAGTATTGTAGAAATATACTGCTTCACTGTAGCACTTTTATGCGCCGCATCCATAGCATCCATGGACCACACGCCATTGATTTGTATGTATAATTTTAAAATAAACTTCTTTACATTACAAAAGTTAAAATATATAAATATGAGAATAAAAATCTCAACTTCATCTTATGGTATTTTACTCTTACCCATAACTTGAAAGAAATTAGTTATTTTTACTCTCGAAGGGACTCGTAGATAACCAATAGTTTACTGTAGTAATAAAAACAAATCAATCTCTGTCCCCCCCCTCCCCCGAGTGTCCCTCGGGTCATTTTGGCCCCCTCTTTCTGGGCGGCCCTGAATCGGACTTATTTTACTTTTTAAATTTTAACTCTGGCCCGTTGTCCAGATATTAAGCTCTGGATCTAAATGGCTTCCGGCTAGTACGGTTGTATAACTTCAAGGGGATCCCACGAAAGATTGCTCCTATATAGAATCGAGATACAGAAAATAAATATTTTGAATTGGATTTTTTTATAAAATGAACTAAACTGAATCTAACCGAAACTTGACAAAACCAAAATTAATTAAGAAATATAGGTTTTGCATCTACTGAGTTGCACACTTTCGGCTAGAATCATTACCTTACTTCTCAGGGGATTTTCGAAAGATCGCTCCTAGTTACCTAAATAAACATTGTTTTGCTTATGAGAGTTTAATAGGCCAATTTATTTATCTAAATAATATAAGATTATATGTATTATCAAAACAGATTTAACGAAATTTCCCCCAGAAAAAGTCTGTTATTCAAACACAGTACCCCTCAAATGCACTAGAATAATATGGTGGGTTCCGAAATTTATATGAGGGTATTCTGCACTCTAGCCAGTAGTGTTATTATTTGACTGATTATGTTTTTTTATTTATAATTGATTATATTTATTTACAAAATTTTAAATATTTTAGATAAATTTTTAATTTCCAAATTATTATAAAAACCATTTAGAATTAAATTTTTGTAATTAGAGACTCAATATAAGTAACTAATTTGAAATATATGTACAATTTTGTGGAAAATGTTAAACTATAATTATGATAAAAATAGTAGAAGAGACGGAACCTAAAAGCCAAGAATCTATTGATGACGATGATAACTCCGACCCTCCGGAAGATTTAATCGAGAGAATTGAGTCTGACGAGCCTTCAATTATGCCTTATATTTATGATTATGAAGATTTTCTTAATCGATCGAAAGCAAATTTTAACAATGAATATGAAAGAAAGAGAAGTATAATTTAAAGATTAATTATTTCGATTTAATTCGAACGATTGGCTTGGGCTCGTTCGGCCAAGTGGTACTTGCGAAATTCAAAAAAACATCGAAACACTTTGCTATAAAAATCCTAGCCAAAGAAAAGATTGTTCACAAACAACAAGTCCAGCATGTGACTTATGAAAAAAACATTTTTAAAAAGTATTCAATTCCCATTTATTGTTCCTCTTGAATACAGTTTCCAAGACACCACCAATATTTATTTAGTTTTTCAATATTTAAGCGGCGGAGAATTATCTTATCATTTACGAAATGCCGGGTCTCTCGATGAACTAACTTCACGTTATTATGCCGGGCAAATTTGTCTCGTTTTAGAATACCTACATTTTTTGAATGTCATTTATCGAGACTTGAAGCCTGAGAATTTGGTATTAGATTATGATGGAAATTTGAAATTTGTC
Organism: Forficula auricularia; assembly: GCA_024734495.1. Lineage (NCBI taxonomy): Eukaryota > Metazoa > Arthropoda > Insecta > Dermaptera > Forficulidae > Forficula > Forficula auricularia. The sequence continues at coordinate 4,531,755 of JALMQS010000101.1, read as the reverse complement.
GATTTTGGGTTTGCAAAAGTACTATTTCTTATTAAAAACGCCATAAAGGGTAAGCCAGAGCGACTATTGTATAAACATAATTAGACCATAATTGAAAGAGACAATAAAAGAGTGTGTCTTCTGTGGGATTTATAAATTTTATTTCTCTCCTATCTGTCTCCTTCAATATATAAAAATTCTGCTACTCTCAGCAAAAAACTTTCAAATTAGACCATAATGATTGTTTTTAAAAACCATAACTAGGGATTTGAATGCCACTTTAATGAGTGAAGGGAATCGAACGCCAATTTTATGGGTGAAGGAATTTCGATTGATTTAAAGGACAGATATTCGATGTCCGTTTTTATAGATCAATCTTTTTACAGTACCTAGTTGCTTTCCGAATGAACTTTGAATTACACAAACATCGCATATGAAATTTGGATATACAATGATTGTGCAATTCAAAGTTCATTCGAAAAACAAGTCATCATACTGTAAAAGTGAGAATGGTCTAAAAACTGATATATCGGTACTTTAACCCATCAATATTCCTCTATGTTACATTCTGTACATAGTACATGCTTTCTAGATCTTCTATTACACGTTCTAAAGTTAATTCTAGAATCGTAGCATTTTAGTTAGTACTTTTCCTTGTTTCAGCTTGTCAATATAAAGGGCCCTACACACGTCCTGACACGACCACCCAACCGTCGGGTCTGACAGCGGTTGGCCCGACAGTTGGATCGTGTGTAGGCTTGTCGGATCATGAAAACTGTCAGAGCCCGACCGTAGGGTGGTCGTGTCGGGAAAACCATCCAACCGCCCTAACCCCACCACTCTGTCTGGTCGGAACGTGCGTAGCACTGTCGTCCCGACTTCACTACACTAAACTTCAGGTCTTCCAGTGATCTACCCGTAGCTAAATAACTGAGCGTTACGAAATCCTCTCCTCAGCAGATACAGATTCTCTCATGACTGTATTTTTCTTTTCAATGATAGGTCTGACTATACCAAGGAGCTCCATAAAATAATCATCATACATCCTCATAAAATTTCGGTAATCATTTGGGGCTAACTCCTTCACAAGTTGCATATACGTGAAACTCTTCTTCAATCACGTCTTAGACCACACTTTTCTCTTCTTTCTACGTTCTTCATCTGAGACTATCACTTCGCACAAAGCTACACCTACTTTTTGATTAACCGATAGATTCGGAGCCATTTTAATGCAACTTCACGACACAAGCACTTGTTCTACATATATTGGCCTGAAGGTCGGCGACCTTGTTTTGTCGGATAGGGCAGTCGTATCGGGACCTGTGTAGGAAAGGTCCCGACACGACAGTCGAGAACAATTCGTCGGGTAGGGCAGTCTTGTCAGGAGGTGTGTAGGGGCCTTAATGCTATTTGTGACAAACACTGTAATCGAAGGATTTAGAGAACAACCGGGAAATCAATCATTTAGGAAACAGCTAATGAGACACTTATCGTATGGGAAGTCAGACCAAATTTTGGACCACACAGTGGTCATGTCAACATAACTATTCAAGGAAAATTATTCAAGAAATGCACTATAAAAATGCATATTTGATTCTTTGGCAGTTGAGTTGTTTATAATAAAAAAAGTTTCGACTGAAAGCACCTAGATGGAACATTTTTAATGTGATATTCTCATCAGAGAAAATCTTATTCAAGCAATTAAATCAAAATTTCCCCAAGAGTATAAGAACAAAACAATTTACGTACAGCAAGATAATGCATTCACATCCTGCCTTCCATTCTTCCTATTGAGATTATCAAAAACAGGAGACTGCGATGTCCTTCGGTGGTCGGGTATAAATGGATGGTGGACGGACGAGTCCCTAAAGAGGAGTTACGAACAGACAGGCTGGAATCACTTATATTAGAATGACTCCAAAATTAGTGAAAATGACTCCAGAATTGAACACTGTTCAGTCTGATGACAATACCTTCCTCATAAAAAAGTTCTAATCTAGATGATTTTAGCCATTATTTCTATTTTGATAAATGTGAAATTTTATACTGGCTTCTGTTACATAACTAGTAAAAAAATTACATATCTATAACTTCACCCAACAATCATGTCTCTAGTGAAAATAATATCTGAATAATGAGCATATGAAAATCATTAATTCACTCTGGCTCACCCTGTATATTCTATTTTAATAATAAATTTAAACAACCTATGCGTTGCTTGTTCTAGTATGTGGATCTGGATACCCGTGCGTGGAGTCTCTGTGGAACTCCTGAATATCTGGCCCTGAAATGATCTCAAATAGAGGATATTCATTTTCAGTGGATGTTTGGTCTTTTGGCGTGATACTCTATGAAATGAACTTCGGAAAGACTCCATTTAAGAAAGATAATATATTTTTGATTTATGAGAAGATTTTAGGAGGTCGTTTCAATATACCATCCAAATTCAGTTCTAGAACTAAAAGATTTAATTAAGAAAATTTTGGTGGTTAGTATTTCTATATTTAAAAAATAATTAAGATTTTTCGAGATTAGATTGTAGTTTACCAACGTTCTTTTACATAAATTTAGAACTTAGTTTATATTTCTAGAGTATTTGATTGTACTGAAAACGAAAATGGTCATATTTTCTGTATAACATTTTATTAAATTGGTTTTTAAGCAATATTTTGATGAAAATATGATATGTTTTTAGATTCTATATGCAAAACAATATGATAATTTATTTGAAAAGTCGTTGAAGCTTTTATTTTTGTGATTAATCTTATTAAGAGTTGAAATTTTATTAAAATCACACATTAGTTATAATTATTTATTGAACACGAATAAATAATACGGTAAACAAGGACGAAACGATCGACTTATTCTGTGATCGTTCTCAAGTTTAAGCACTCACCCCGATTTTAGGTTATCTGGATAATCAATCCAGTTATCCTAAATTCTGAGTGGGTGTTCAATGCTCATACTTGAGAACGATCGCAGAATAAGTCGATCGAAACGTCGTAGTTTATCGTATTATTTATTCGTATTCATTAAATAATTATAATTCATTATATGTGATTTTAATAAAATTTCAACTCTTACTAATTTATTTATTAAGGAAGTCCGGGACAGCTTATCTAACTGGTTGATCTTCGAAAAATCTTTTGTATTTTTGCAGAATTACAAAAATTGTTAATAATCAGGTTAATTTCGAATAAAAATCTTTGTTTAGATAATATTAATAAAAATAATATTTTGAGATAAATTTTTTTCTAATTATAAAAACATTTATTTAACACAAAAACAATTTCAAGAAATAGAGTTGAAATTCTACACTAGTGCTTTTCTCATATTCTGTTGGCTGCAAATAACTTTTTATTTTTACATTTATGAATAACTAATTAACTAGACTGTCAAATCTATTCAAGAATGTATCATTCGATTCATAAAAGTTGAATTATTCATCTGTATAAATTTGTTGAAAATGGTATAATTTGTATAGAAGTTATACCTCTTTTAAAAACTCGGTCCATTTACTTCACGTTCAAAGGAAAATTTTCAATAATTTATTTCTCGGTAATGGGACATACGATCAACTTCAAATTTCGGGAATAAATATTTAATACATCAATGATTCCATCGTAAAAATTTGAGAATTTTCTTATAAAATTGATAAACAGTCCCGAACCTCCTTATATATATTTTTAAAATATATTAATTTTTTAGAAGATTTGTGTACATATTGCATTATTATAATTTTATTAAGTAGTTAATTTCGCATAGAACAAAGTATTTTAGACATACACCCAATCAAGAATTACCTAAGAGTTTGTTACTAATATAAGATCAAAGAGCGGTTGGCAAATATTTTAAATAATTATGTAAAAAAAGTTTAAAAAAATAACAAAGGGTTTATAATATAATAGTATCTAATAATATGTCAAGTTTTACTTTCCACATCTCGTTCTATCTACGATAAGAGAGGAGTAGAGAACATGATATTTAAAATTATTTTATATGAGAGTTCAGATTACAAAATCCATACACCTCGGAAGTAAAACTATAGAATAGAATAGGCATTTGCCTTCATGATGGCGCCCCGATGTGGCAGATTAATCTTAAGGTCTCTCACTCTCACCTCTCGAAATTTCTTTTACACTCAAATGGGATGATTTTACAAAATACTATGAAATGATTTGATAACTTTTATCTAATGCACTTTCTCAGCATTGGTGCCGGAAATATTGACCTATCCCTGAAATGTTTTTGGGATTAGGCTCGGGTGATGTGGAAAGGGAATTCATCCTGGTCCACATGTCTGTGGTGGTGTGCTTTTTAATTGAGAAACTTTCGTACGATAATAGTCCAGGCAAATTACGTAAAAAAATGGCATAAACAGGAAATAATTCCCGGAAAAGATTTTATTGCTGGAATACCTTTATTGGTACTCCAATATTACTACTCTAAGTTTTCCCACAAATTTGTGTTCTGGAAATTTTTCTACGCGCCTCAAAATGAGAAAATTTCAGAGTTTTTCAGTTTTTCTTGAATAACTCTAAAACGGCTTATAAAATCAAAAAGATATCTGTTAGATAAATTAAAGATCTTTAAATTGTGCGTAAAATGAAAACAATTTCATTTATTTAGATTAAGTAGAACCGGTACTAGCGTCTGTCAAAAACAGCCCCGGGATCACTTTTGAATAGGTATCCCTAAAACTCGAACTTTTTTCGATTTTTCCCCATTTTGACCATGAAGGAGCACGTTTTCGACAAAGACCATTCAATATATTTTTAAACTAAATTAAATTTTCTACAATTTAAACAAAGTTTTATCTTAATTGGATAATGTTAACCCGTGCCGCAATGAGGTTGAAGTTTGCAGTTTTTTGCAAAAAATCGCAGTTTTTCCTTCATAAAATGAAAACCACTCATCCTAGAAACTTGATTCTTATCTCATTGTCTAGGAGATTTTGTTGACTTGAACGTTTACTTGGACCACTTTTTTGTTAAAATTCTTAGATTTATAGATATCCAGCATTTTCATGACAGGAAATGATCTATTGTTTCAAAAAATCGTAGTTTTTCCTACATAAAATAAAAACCACTCATCCTAGAAACTTAATTTCTATCTCATTCTCTAGGAAATTTTAATTACTTGAACGTTTACTTGAACTACTTTTTTGATAAAATTCTTAGATTTATAGATATCCTACATTTTCCGGATAGGATATGATCCGAATCCTCAAAAGCGTAATGGAAAATACTGGATAAGCCGTTTTCGAGTTATTTAAGAAAAACTGAAAAAACTCCGAAATTTTCTCATTTTGAGGCGCAAAGAAAAATTTTCACAACACAGATTTGGGGAAAACTTAGAGGTAATAATATTGGAGTACCAATAAAGTTATTACAGCAATAAAATCTTTACCGGGAATTATTTCCTGTTAAAATCATAATTTGCCTAGACTATAAGGCAAGTTTGGAGTGGAAATTCATATCTAGTGCCCATTAAATGATTTTGGGGAAGCGTAGGCCTCTCAAGGCAAGTCCTTGTCATAGTATGATTCTTTTTTCTAATTATTTTGACGTGTGTCAATGAATTTCTTTTTCACTCTCAGTGGGTACCGTGCCATAGGTTCGCCACCGCTGATGATGTACTAGAATAATATTTTGGGTTGAGTACCATAGTAAAACTTAGACCAGGGTGACTTGGGATACAAAAAACTACCGAGAAATAAGAATCCAGAGGCCTCCTCGTACGATTTTTTACAAAGGGATGGTCATAAGACCCGCCCATTAGAAGACCGGCCCACCAAAAATTCTCCCGATACTTCTATGGCCAGACCGAGCCTGAGTTAGCCGATATATCTAGGAAAACCATCGAAAATTTTTGTTCACATTCTAATTTGACCATGGGTAGTTCTCTCACGACTTAATTGATAGGTGTATTTTTAACACATAGACTCATATTTTTTTGTCTCATGCTACTTTGTGTCAGATTCACAGATTTACACTCTTAATAAGCTGCAAGATTAGGTCTTCTGACTTGGACCCCTTCAGGGTCCATGACTTTGTTAATAAAATCTCCGAAGTAGGTCGACAGATATTAAATACCTACTATCTTTATATATATATTCTTATACCTATATATTACTATTATTTTATTTTCGATATCTCTTTAATGTTACTTTGAAAAATAAAATTAATCGATTTCAATTTGATGTTTGGTTCCTACATTTTTGAGGTCAAAAATTCAAAGAATTTCTTTTAATTTCCGTTCAAAAGCAGAAACTTACGTTAAATTAAAAAACATTCCAGGGACATTCCGAAAACATTTAAAGAAAATTGTACATCAGATTCAGCTTTAGGCTTTAATTGAGTAGATTTCTTATCTAATTAAAAACAGCTTATTACTTACTCCCTAAGACATTCACCTTCACTGGTGGAATTAGTTTACATATCTTATTTCAAATATATCAACCAGATTACTTTCTTAAAAAATAGAATTAGAGCTTTGGGGTTTATAAATTATCCAAATCCGCTAGGGAACCAACCATCAGTGCCATCTTAGCTTAAAAAAATTATTTAAATAATATACAATATTTCGAGATATTATTTTATTTTCTAAATCCTTACAACAATCTCGTTATAAGAAAAACACATGAATAATCTCAATAAAGAGTCCAGAAACGATCATTTTTACTTTCACATAATATATTCTATATCATGAATTGATATAGATCATATAAAAAGTCTCCGCGGTTTTTTGGTACATTTTTAAACAAACAATTTCTTTATTGAAAATCAATTTTAATCAAGTACATATTGACCATTATTATCTATGACCTTTTGCCATTTTTTGGGTAGCTTCATAATTCCATCGGTGTAGAACTTCTGTGGTTTATCGTCGAAAAACTTGGCCAAGTGATTTTCAGCGGCGCTTGGGTTGGCCAATTTTTAACCATCAAGAGAGTTTTGCAGAGACCGAAACAAATGGTAGTCAGACGGTGCAAGGTCCGGGCTATACGGTGGATGCATCAAAACTTCCCAACCAAGTTCCGTCAATTTGTTCCGAGTCATCAAAGATGTATGTGGCCGCGCATTGTCATGATGGAACGTTAATTAATTAGCGTTAATTGATGTGGCACCCAAACATCGAGCTTCTTTTTGTAGCCTGCTCTTTTCAAATGATTCCAAACTGTCATGTGGCTGATGTTTAGTGCCTCCGCTATTTCCTGACAGCTTGCCGGTCTTGTTCCACCAGTTGCAAAATTTCATCGACTTCTTTGACTGGCGGCCGACCAGAGCGAGGTGCATCTTTGACATCGAAATTTCCGGAACGGAATCGAGCAAACCACTCCTGGGTCCTTCATTCACTCACAGCATTCTCACCGTACACTTCACAAATTTTTCGGCATGTTTTGCAGCGTTTCTACCTTTTTATAGTAAAAAATCATTACATAGCATGTTTCTTCACATATTTCACTCATTTTCAAATCAATACAACTTTTTACACGAACAACGAATTAGAAAACTATCTTCACAAAAAATCTAACATCAAATGTTACCTTTTCAGAACATGTTTGTTTGAGACAATCGGATGAGTGTTGCACAATATATAGGCATCAACACACTCTATTGGCAAAAAACAGCGGAGACTTTTTATATGATTCATAGAATATAATGTGAAGTATTGCGAACTCCTGCCGGGGTCCTGACTCTTTGAGAGCTTCTATCTCAAAGATGAAATAAGTTAATTTCACTTTGTGACTTTTAGGTGGAATGAATCAATGCCCTTAATAGTTGGAAACCGGATTTAGAACATTAAATGGGATATTGTGGTCCCAGAAGCCTAAAATCCAATGGTCAGTGCGTATGTACGTATACAAAATACATACGTATATTTAGTATGTATCCCTCACTGCGTTAAAAATACATACACATATTTCTTACACTAAATTAAATTTAAATTAAATATAAATCCATCTAAATTAAGATATTTAATCAAAATAAAGGATTTTAAAGGGAGAGATTATTAATAAGAAAATTTCTAAAAATTAAAATTAATTGAATCGATTATGATCGCCATAGAAGTTTTCACTTCTACCATGTGGTTTTAAGCACACACAACTATTTATTTTTTTATTTTGGGGATGATTTTATTTTCTTATTTTTATCGAACATCTAATTAAAATATTAATAATTTCAGGTAGATGCTACTAAACGGATTTGCAGTTCAAAACCTAGTAAAGAGGCGATAAAAAAGCATGGTTGGTTTAAAGACCTCAAATGGGAAGCGCTTTTAAATCGTACTTTAAAACCACCATTTTGTCCAGAAAATCGAAAAGAAAATAATACTTCAAATTTTGAAAGATTCACTGAAAATGAGATAGTAATACTCCCCTACGATCAATATGAAAACATTTTTGCTGATTTTTGAATTGAATTTTTTAATCCAATGCTTTGTACGAATCCGGGATTCAAAAAGTCTAATGAAATGAAAGCAATAAATATGAACCAACTTGACTTTAAAACAATATTCATTTATTGATGACGTTTTTCTTGATATGAAATTTTCAGCTGACTCTAGCTTAGCCTCACATGTAAATAATTTTCATTTTTTTTTTTTTTTTTTTATGGGATACTGTATTACCACACAGCTCTAAGAATATTATTTTCTTTACTTAAATTTTGACAAGTATATACCCCAGGGAAAAATCATCCTCTATCTGCTGAAAAAAGAAACCCTATCCATAAGACATATATACCTACAGTGAAAACATTATCCTCTATCTGCTGAAAAAAGAAACCCTATCCATAATAGTATGCCCTACCCCACAGAGGCCTACAATATTTTTTTTATATATATGATGATATTAGTACACGAAGAAGTTGCACCAAGAACGAACAACCTCTGATAGTCCGCGGTGGACCCATGTATCGTGAAAAGAAGAAGAGATTTCAGGAATGGGTCTGAGTTGAAGGTAGGTATCTGTGGATGCTGATCTTGAAAGATCTTCCTTTTCTTGACGCGATTGACCCCCCAATTTACGCCGCATGCAGGAAGCTGTGGGGTGGCACAATAAGTGTGTGTCCTTTACCTTAAATTCCTTCAGTGATATTTTATGCGTACAGTTTATTAATAATCATAAATTGCATATGAAAGTGTAAATTATTCTACTAGCGTGAATTTTAATGCTGCAAGGCCCGACTTCGGTGGGGCTCTTGCTAGTTCGCCCCTGGACCCCCCGTCAATTGAACACTCCCCTTCCTCCATCTTCAACCACTCTCCATCCCACCGATCTTCTCTCCAACCCCGGAACTTCTCCCCCGCCTTTGATCACTCTCCAACCCAGTAAACCTACCCCCTGGTCTCCTCACCATTGGACCCCGCATCCCCTGGACCCTACCTTGCCCCTGGATCTCAACCCTCACCCCTAGATCCCAACTCTCACCCCTGGACTCCAGCTCCCAACCCCACATAGGTATGTATATATACTATATAGGTACAGACATAGGCACAAATCCTCCTTAGTAGCCCCCTGGACTCCACCCCATGACTCCCCACCCTTGGACCCTGTACCTCCTGGACCCCGTAACCTCTGGACCCCCTTGGGGGACGGATAAACATATAGGAATATATTTATATACAGGCACAAATGCCCTTTAGTAGCCCCCTGGATATAGGTACAGACACAGAAAGAAATACCCTTTAGTACCTGCCACCCCCCCCTCCCCTCCCCCTGGACCCCCTGAATCCCACCTCCCACGCCCTGGGAGACGGACATAGGTATATAGGTACATACAGAGGCAGGCACAAATGCCCTTTAGTAGTATGTGATTTCAGTTATCATAAAGCGATTACATTATTAATTAATTTTAGAGAAGAAAAATATGGAAATGTGAAAAATAAAACCAAAATTTACAGTGCTAATTTTTGTTCAAAACCCGCCATTGACAAAATGTGGCCAAAATAAACTAGTAAATATTACATTCTTGGGTAGTAACTTTTAATTTAAAGAGTATTCCGACAGCCTCTTAGATTTTTCTATCAATTTAATAAATTTTATTATAGTTTACCTCTAAAATTTAAAATGCTGGTTTTATTTATGAACATATACCACAATATCTTGATTATCTTATATTTTAATCCAAGATAAAATTTTTAATATAATTAGTAATATTAATTGAAACAGATAAAAGAGAGTGTCAGACTTTGTTTACATGTGTGGAGAAATGACAAAGTTTGGAACCCCGTTATGTCATTCCCACACAACAAAGCCAGAGCCGGATTTAGGCTAAAATAGGAGGACAATTGCTGGGAAGGCGGTCGAACAACAAAATTTTTACCTAGATTATTATTTTTCTAATCTAAACATGCTTATTAAAATCTTAATCCAAATGAACTTGGGAAAGTATCATCATTAATTTAGTGAATCAAAGAATTTATATAAATCTTAAAATTTTCTTTCTGTCTGAAACAACAAATTTGTATAATATTTCGAAAATTATTACTACATATATCGATCTCTATAATTTTGACCTCTCTTTGGAGAGTTTTAGGCATTGTCAAATCTTGAGTGATGTTTGTTTGTTCGCTCAAAAATCCAGTTGAATTATCGCAATGCTAGATTCCTTAATCTTAAAACGACTAAAATAAAGACAAGTTCATTTTCTAAAACAAAATATTAATCACTAATATTATTAAAATATCTGTTTGAAGAAGCCTGTCATAAGGTTTATAAAAATTAAGAAAAATAATAATTTAGCTCTTTTCATAGACGGATCAATACAAACTTTTGTGACAAATCCCAACACATTTCAATATCTCCTCAGAAAACGATTAATTTTCTGCATTTTCAAAACGGAAATTCTGTAGCCTTCTTTATATAGGTATTATGTGTTAACACTCATCGGTACGCCCAGTAGGCGAAGCATATTGAATTTATCCAAAAATTTTCGAATATTTTTTTGTTCATTCTGCTTAAAATTTTTTGAAAGGTGGAGAAAAATCATTTCCAACCATGATTTTTTCTGTATGGGTGACTGGATTCAGTACCTATCCACGATTACTTAAGGATTGAGACAAGTCGTTTGAAAGTTCGTTCTTGAGCTAAAATATTTGTATTTTCATTTCAGAAAGCTTTTCTAACTTTAGAACTTCTGGCTCAAAAATTCAGAAAGCATAATTTTTTGAATGATTTTATTGAGATTTAAAAATCCGTTTCTCTAGTAAAAAATATAAACAATCACACAGGTATATTTTGAATTACAATTTAATAAATTGTATAAAAAATTTATGTTTAAATTTTAATTTAGAAGAATATGGGTATTTGGGTATGGGTTAGGATGAAAACAAGTTCTCAAAGAGCCAGGACCCAGGCAGGCGATCGTAATACTTTCATATTATATTCTATAGAATATAAATGTGAAAATGAAAATGACATTGAAAAAGCTGATATTAACTAATCATTCTATAAAGGAAATTGCGTCAAAAATTATTAATTCACCAAAATTGAAAACAAAGCGTACCGAGTCTTAAAAAAGTTTCTCCCAATTTTGTGAATTGATTCGAAGTTGAATTTTTATTTAAACCACACATAATTATTTATTATTTAATTATTGATTAGAACAAGGGTCTTCAAACTATGCACTGCGGAGAACTTTCAGGTGCACCGCAACGATGTGGTCACTTTACTAAAAAAATGTTACACTCTTCAAAATAAATAAATAAAAAAAGCTATATAATAAAAAATTATTAGAATCTAATCTAATGATTAGATAATAATTAAGCGGTATTACAGGTATTTTGTAAATAGTAAATATATTGAAGCTGTTATTTTCTACGTTTTGTGCACCGGGGAACTTTTGTTGAAAATTTGGTGCACCGGTCCTGAAAATGTTTGAAGACCCCAGATTTCCGAAAAAAAATATATATTTAATATAACTACGACGTTTCGATCAGCTTATTCAAATATGAGGATCATCTAATCTGATTTTATGATAACTGATTCTGCCACTTCTACGAAATTCTATTCTTGAAATATTGTGGGTATTATAATCAAGGGCGGATCCAGGAATTTTTTATGGGGGGGGGGAGAATGTATATAAGGTGATCTACTTTTTATCTCGAAAGTGTATCGCGATCGAATTGTCCAAGCGAGGGGGGGGGGGGGCAGAGTCGCCGCCTCCCCCACACACACACATAGAACTTTATTTTCAATTTTAAAATTTTTAAAAAATAAATGTTTTTTTTTACAAATTTCATATCTCATATTTTAAGTTCATTAAAATAAAAAAATAAAAAAAATTGTTATAAATTCCCTGTCGATTTGGCCGCCGTTTTTTGGCCTCTGCGTGCGACGCACGTGTTGCACTCCCGCCAGACACGGGCCTGTATGGGGGGGGGATCGCCCCTCCACCCCCTGGATCCGCCCTTGATTATAATTCTGATAGAGAGACGGAAAAAACTTATGCTTGAAAATTATATTTTTACACGTTTCCTTTCTCAAAATTGTATATTCTGCTTGCTAAGCATCACTTGCAAAAATAAAATCAATTCCAATTTTAATTAATTTAGTTAAATAAATCTCTCTAATGATTTATTTAACTAAATTAATTAAAATTAGAATATTTTGTGGTAAAAATTTTGGAGATCTTGGAGAATTAATCGAAATACTATTTTTAAACGCAAGAAGAATATTACTGTTTTACTGTTATACTTTGACCCTTTGACATTTATACTATTCAATAGGAATTATCCAAAAATACTTTTGACATTATTGATAAAAATTAACCGTTTTTGAGTTATTTGAATTTAAATATTTATAGCCACTATTTTGAAAATTGGATCAAATTGATATTTTTTCCAAAGTAGCTCTTTCTATTGATGAGTTCTGAGTAAAGTTTCAATCACTCGGTCAAGCCGTTCTAGAGATATAAATTATTTAATACAAACCAAAAAACAAAATAGTGGATTTCTAGTAAGAGAAGCTTTTCCGGACATATATGTTTATATGAACTTTTGGTTCTAAGTAAAATCGGTTGTCTGTAAAGTCGGTTTACTGACGATAGTTGAACGTGACAACGTCATAAGAAAATACTGATGGAATGGTATCATTTTTCAAAAGAAAATTTTACTTTTATTTGTTTGATAGATATTTTGTATGGATATAGAGAAGGAGGTAAATGGAAATCACAATTGAATTGATCAAGTTACATTTATTTGTACGCATAAATACAATTATGTCAATTTTTTGGCCGTTGCCAACCTATTTTCCTACCCTTGACTCAGGGTGAGCTAACTCGACACTATTTTGTTTTATGAAATTCATATTGTTTGGAACTCCAGGGTAACTCTCAACCTGGAGTTGAGTAAGCCGAGGATTAGTGCAGTAGATCAATAATAATGTAATTATTAATATTATAATAATATTAATAATTACATTATTATTGATCTACTGCACTTGCGGAGGCCGATTGTGCCTCTTTGTCGCTCGTTCCGCGCTCTCGCTTGCACTTCAAGCCTTAAATGGAACGCCTCAGAGCGAGGTAACGCCGCATGAGTCATGTTTTTTCGTGCGTGCAGCCGGCTCCATCGAATTATAAGACGTTGTCACGTCACAAATCAAATGAGCACTAAAATAATTTCAGTATTTTAGTGTGTATGCAGTATATTCTATATGAATAAAGGGAACTACTGTCCAGCACCCTGTATGAAGATTTCCTAGTTGGTATTGATATTAAATTAATTAAATTTATTTAGGTTCTATTTTCAAATTTTCCGCAAAATTCCTTAAAAACTTTCTAACAATTGTTGACTTTCCTTATGACCCTTTTCTTCGATTTCATTTTCAATTTAAGCCGTCACAGAATGGATGAAATTCACGTGGGCTTCAATCCTAGAGCAAGTTTCAATGCGTGGCCCACCACTTTCTAATCTGAAATTCCGGACATTCATTTTTTCCCGACCTGTCCAGGGACTGGCCTCTCTCTCAATGGGGCGATTGTAGCGTGAAGGTCTTCTGCCCCCCCGGCTCATCAAAAGATCCAAACCGATTGAGCCCCGGCCAGTTCACACATGGGAAAGTCATTTCTCCTTTGTGTGTGTATGTAGCTATAATATTTACTCTCATTTGTAGGAATATTTTTAGTCAAATTTCACTAGAATAATTAATAAACTAATTTCTTAAGGGAAAATTTTTCCTTAATAATATAATATGTAGGTATATAATAAAATTGATGTACATTTGTTCAGGTATCATATAATTAAATAAATATTTACATAATAAATAACAATAAAATATAATTAAATACGAACTCTTTCTTTGAAAATAATAATGTTTTAGAATTACATAGGCAGTTCACAGATTTCAAACTCTCGAATAACATTCAATGGTATTTTACCGAAAGTTGAAATGTTTAATTTATAAGGAACAAATTAAAGAATGTATGTTTAATAAAAGAGAGAAAGAATTTAATTTTTAGGACAAATTCTAGTTTTAGAAGAGAAATATTTTTATATTGCGATATCAGAGGATTCATCCCCTCAGGAGTCGAACCCTCAGGAGTCGAACCTGAGAACGCAGTTCACAGATTTCAAACTCTCAAATAACATTCAATGGTATTTTACCGAAAGTTGAATTGTTTAATTTATATGGAACAAATTAAAGAATGTATTTTGTTTATTAAAAGAGAAATAATTTAATTTTTAGGACACATTCTAGGATTTTAGAAGAAATATTTTAATATTGCGATATCAGAGGGGATTCATCCCCTCAGGAGTTGAACCTGAGAACTAACATGCTTTTCGGGCAGTAAGCTCAACCTTCGAGACAAAAACCTCTCTCTGAATCTCAATATATTATATAAGCGAAGAAATATAATATATTCAGAGAGGTTTTTGTCTCGAGGGTTGAGCTGACTGCCCGAAAAGCATGTTAGTTCTCAGGTTCGACTCCTGAGGGGATGAATCGCAATATAAAAATATTTCTACTAGAATCCTAGAATTTATCCTAAAAATTAAATTCTTTCTCTTTTAATATACATAGGTTTTTAACCCAAGCTGATTTTTTGAAAAACATTCCAGCTATTTTCAAAAAAAAGATGCTCAAATCTTTAGTTTTATATGTATAAAGTAAAGAATGTTATGTGAAACCTACCTAGTATTTTATATTTTAAATTTTAAAAAGTTTCTAAAATTTTTTTCAAAATTTTCTTTACTTTATTTACAATGTTTCACCATTCTTCCTTAACAAAATTTTTATATGTATAATATGTTTATATTACCAGTATTTGAAACTATATACATTTATACACTTTCGGAAGTCTTGTTTTCATCTTTAGATTGCTAATACTTTGGTGGTTGAGTTTTTAATAAAAAGAGATGTTTCTGCCGAAACCACCATTTTTGATAAGATAAATTCATCAAAATGCACGGTCATTCGACACCTAATTCTGTGGTAGGTGCCTTTATGTGATATAGTTTTGATTATAGATTTCCCCCATGCACATGAAACTAGATTTTGGAACGTAAGTATTGTATTCAGATGAGTTTATATCACTTTTTTTTCAAATTTCATCGAATGCGGCATCATTTTCTTTATTTTTCAAATTTAACATTAGATTTTTTAAAAGTATATTTTGGAACCTTCGCCCCAAACGGATACTGCTTTGTGTGGGAAAGGGTAGGAGTCAGAAATTAATTCTTGTGTCTTAAATTACACAGTCACTGAGATGGAAATGGACCATCTTCCACGATGAATCAGCCTGTCCTATAAGAACATCTTAAATTTCTCCTAATTCTATTGCTATAAGCAATCTATGACCTGCACTCTTAGTTATTTCCGAGGGGTGAATCGCGATTGGAATTAGGTGTACACCGTCTTTGGAATTCATTAGATAATCTATTGTCAACTATTGTCTTCTATTTGGAAATGAAAGTGGAAGTGGAAGTATGTGTACACGATTTTAGGTCGCGGTTCACCCCTCGGTTATTTCCGATCTTATATAAGTATTGAGAGGTCTTAGAAATGGATTAGTCTAGAAATTCCCGAATCATCATTTTTATTCGACTAAAACTCATCTGGATTTGTCTTTGACATGCTTGAACTGGAAGATATACCTGGCAGGGACTTCAAACCTTCTATCCGCACCCCTTTCGGAAAAATCAATTATTTTAATTTCCCCTTGAAACTATGCAACAATTTTGTTTCATTTCGAGAACCAATATAAATTATACTTTTCAAAACAAAAAATGTTTTTTTATAGAAATATTTGGAATAAAGGATAATAATTTGAAAATTTAAAGATTCTCCTGAAATTTTGAAGTCGACTTTATATCACAAAGAGAAACAAAGAGGTTGTCCTCTGCTTGATGCAAATAAACATCCACACATATATATCGAGATGATATATCTGTATATATATTATTTATTTGTTTGAGACTATGATATTGACTCCATGAAAAACATTTATAATTGAAGAAAGACTGATGATGAAGACCAAGTCTTCGAAACTATAGTCTCAAACAAATAAATAATATATATATACAGATATATCATCTCGATATATATGTGTGTATGTTTATTTGCATCAAGCAGAGGACAACCTCTTTGTTTCTCTTTGTGAATCAACAACTCTGCTACTCTCGGCAAAACAAAAACTTTTCGACTTATATATTTACATAAATATGTAAATACTCTAAATGTTTGAAATTTTAGGGATGCGCTTCACAGCTTCCATGGACCGCATGCCACTGATAGACATGTAATTTGTAATATAAATTATCCATAACAACTCGGATTCAGCAAAAAACAATCTCGGAATTTTTCCAAAAACAATTAAAACTACTCTGCAAATTATAATTTTAAATATAGCTAGTAAATTTTCAAAAACATCTGAGATTCAGAAAACGGGTTCACACATTGGTAGGAGACTTCGCACATTTCATAAACATATTAGAATTGATTATACGATAAGATATAAGATTGTAAACCTGGAGACCAGGTCTCTAATGAACATTCCGAATCTCATTTTAATAATAATGCTTGCATTTTCACCTGGTTTATATTGTATATTTTATTTACTGAATATATAACATCCGTGTTTTAAAATTAGTTTTGAAGATAATCTATCTTGCTTGAAGAGTGACGTTTGGGCCTTTGTCTTCCCACTCGAGTCCAGGTGAAAGTGATCACAGGGCGTTCAAATTGAAAATAAAAAGAATGCTCTGACGCACGTAGCTTAACTACGCGTGTATTTTTTATGGGGTATTTCCAAAAGGATCTAAACATTTTTCAACTTTACTTTCTCTTATACAAGAATAGGAACTTTCGTTTGAGTTTCGAAGGTCTTCTGGATGACATCATTCAGGCGGAAATCCGGTTGGTTGGAACTTCTTGAATTACAGACAGGAGGAATTCATTCTAGGGACCAAACACAAAGGAAATTAATCCTGCCCGGGCTTCTTGATCCAATAACTAGTTAGATTGGAATTTATTCGCTTTCAATAAATAAAGTTCAAACAAAGAACATACTACTATCTATTTATTTATTTTTATTTTACTAATCTTATTCTTTCACAGACAGTTGAATCCAAAAAATATATATTTTTTTAATATTGTTGTGTGCTTAAATGTAAGCAAGGCAGTTTAACTAATATTTTGAAATTTTCAATTTAGTGAATTTAACTAAGAGAATAATAAGTAGAGAAAAGTAAAAAGTAAAACAAGAAAGTTATTTAATATGTTTTTAGTTTAATTGAAAAGTTTTTATTTTGCCGAGAGTAGCAGAGTTTTTGATTCATAAAGAGAAACAGAGGTTGTCCTCCGCTTGAAGCAAATAAACATACACACATTATTATCGAAATTATATATTTGTATATAGGTATATTATTTATTTGTTTGAGACTATAGTTTCGAAGGCTTGACCCTTATCATCAGTCTTTTTAATTATAAATATTATTTTTCATGGGATCAGTATCGTGTGGATATTGAAATTTTTTTTTCCATCTTTCTCAGCTGGATAGCCAGATAGAATAAAAAACGTTTTAGTTTATTCAACATTTTTAAAAACGCTTCCAACGATTTTGATAACAAAATTTAAAGCAAGTCTACAAGATCTACAATAAAAACTTTCTAAACAGCTTAAAAATTATTTTTTGTAGAATAGTTTTTGGACTTAAGATGCTACAATTTTTTTATGAAATTGGTTAAAAAAGTTTTCTAAATTTTAAAAAACAAACGAACTAAAAAGTAGTGAAATAAAGTCTTAAAAAAGCGGTCCCCAAAAAATATTTTTTATAAAATACTAGTTTGTTGGGGGTCGCTTTTTATAGACTTTATTTCAGTACTTTTTAGTTTGTTTGTTTTTCAAAATATTGAAAATTTTTTTAACGAGTTTTATAAACATTTTTTTTAGCATCTTAAGGCCAAAAACTCTTCTACAGAAAATAATTTATCTATTCTATATATATTATGTAGGGACCTCAGATAAAATAATTAAAATCTTGCAAAAATTATTTTACTATTGTACATTCTAAAATAAGATTTTTTTGAAAACTTTCTATTCTTGAGTTATTTGATTTTTATTTCTTATCAAAAATGTTAAAGCCGTTTGCGAAAAATTTTGAAAAAAATTAAAAAGCTACTGAGATGAATTCATTCTAAAATAAAAATGATAATTTAATATCTATGGATACTTATTAGATAAGTTTCATTGTTTGAGGTGCCTTTTATTCAGGAATCAAACCGAGGGTCTAAAAAAAGTGGTTCTTACCAAGGAACAAACTTCCAATACAGATTTGATTTATGTAAAATTTAATAAATTCCATTAAAAAATAATTTAATAAACCCCCCAAAATAATTCATGCCAATTCATCCCTCGTTGAAGACCACTGTAATAGTAGTTGGTAATTTCTTTCTTTCAAGTTTAAATAAAATAAAAACTAACTATTGCCGAAAATCACGATAGGTATGAAATCTCTTCGATATATAGTACATTGAATTTATAATTACATGTAATAGCTATATTAGCAAATTCACCCCTCTTGGCATCTATTCAGAGCCGGATCTAGGTCTTTTGTCAGGAGAGGCAAGCTTGAATTTGACTCCCCTCAAAATATAAAAAATTTTCAGCTTCTCAAAATGTGCCGCTTCTTAAAATTTGTCCCCGAGGGGAACGTGCTCCCCCCCCCTCCCCACCTTTAGATCCGACCCTGCATCTATTGGCAGAAAGTTATCAGGGAAAACAACTCAATTCTCCCATAAGAATAATACATTGAATTTCCCCGTTAAATATCATCTCTGATTTTCGCCAATAGGAAAACTTGAAGTATTTAAAAAGAAAACTAATTAGTAAATTAACTTTTAAGAGAAAAATTCACAGGGCTTGATTTGAATTGAAATTTTATCATTCTTTCTCTCTCCCTCTCTCTTCTTTCTTTATTCATGAATTTTTGTTTAAGAAGAAAAGGAACTGCTCTACTTTTCCATTTCAAGTCTTTATAAACTAGTCTATATAAGGTTGGGATTTCCAATTTGCTTTATAAAAGAATATAATTTAAACAGAATGGGAAATTTGATCAAATAATGGACTAGATGAAAAATAGATTAAAGTTTTCTTTTTATATTTTAGTAGTTTATGAAAAAAAATGTTTAATTATATTAAGATAGGATCTTAAATTTATATTACAATTAATATGTATGAGAAGAAGTTATTTTAAGTACTAAAAGCTTTTGTTCTGACGACTAGTCGAAGTAGAATCGTAACTAGAGATTTGGGGCAACAGATCTTTGGAGTATATCATTTTTTGACTTTTACCTAGCTTTTAAAAATTTAATTTGATAACCTGAATATATAGTCCCCACTGTTGAGGGCCCCGGGGCTGACCGCACCCCCTTAGTCCGCTATGTAAGATGATTTAAGACATTTTTTCGGGTTATACTCTTGGCGAAATTAGATTGGCGATTAAAATTTTTCGTTAACTAAGTGTGTTTATTTATTAATGGAATGAATTTCGAAATGAGATCATTGTTAAAAGATGGAAGACATGCTAGCTAACTACACTTGTCACTACGTGAACACGGATTCAGAATTACAAAGGGAAACATCGTTGGAAATAATAGAAAATTTTAAATACCTATTTAATTAATTTCTTAGACATTTAAAAGCCAATGAAAAATAAAATAAAGATCTATCCTTTGTGTTAGAAAGACGTTTTTATAAAGTCCATAACTTTTTATAACATCCATAGAGTAATATAGAGTCAAAGGCTACCGAATATCGAAAAGCGCTCTCTAGCGACTCGGAGAACATTATTCTTAGTCTTTAAGAGCTATTCAAAGATCATAGTCATAGAACATTCAAAGCCTTTGTCATAGATAAAATATTCATACAGGCTTTGTGCTAAACGTTCATTTAGAAAATTTTCCAACGTACAAATTTTTAGATTAAAATATTATTATATATGCATAGTTCTCGACGTCAATGTTTTGTGAAAGGTTGCTTTCGCGATACAAAATCAAATAAAGAACATACTTTATAAACGACCTAAAAATCCTGAAATGTAAGTACCCTATATAAAACTAGTAATTTTTTATATGTTAATTCTTTAATAATTTAATTATAGAGCTAAAAAGAGCGGTTCCCGCGATTTTATTGCCCATTCCGAGCCGCTAGAGAGCTCTGTAACTCGTATACGCTAAAATACACTGCCTCCTTATGGAGCCTTCCACTCTATATTACTCTAAGGTAACATCTAATCAGACTCATTTTTCAGTGAAATAAGCTACCTATAAAAAAAGAAAAATTATAATCGTGTCATGTTCTTTACTTCCAAGGTAGACCCAGCTGAAATGAGCTTGAAAAACATGTCCTTTTTGGGAAAATTCGCATTTCTTTTGAATGTATTGTTGCATCGGATTTTGATGCCCTTTTTTAGTGACTTAGATTTTTAAAGATGTACTTACAAATACGTTCCAAAAGGGTAAAAAGTCATCCATGAAATACCAAATAAAGTCGAATTTTTTGTTAATTCGAACTCTCCAGCTGTTAACTTCGCTAAATTGAAAAAATGCGGTGTATTTTGATACGCTCGATAACTCAAAATCTTTTTCGTAACAAGAGGGAGAGAGAACGTTCTATAATTCGAACTAGCCCACTTTCCCTATTTATAATTCGAATTTTTCCTAGCAAAATAACTATTCTTAATTTTTTTTAATTAGATATGTTATAATCTATTGCAATGTTTATACATATGTAATTTTTTGTTCTTTTTTGTCATTTTCATTATTTTTACATTTTTACTTGAGGCTCAATATTAAATCAATGTAAGCTCATTAGCTCATACATATTTTCAAAAATAAACTGACACTTTCTGATGTGGCCATCACTTGAGTTTACCATACAACCTGGCCCCTCTCTTATATTTAATAATTAATAAAATTATTTATAATCATGTAGGGGGGGGGTTAGTTTTTGCATTTTTAGTCTTCTGGGGTCCCACTGATTATGTATACAAAATTTGGTTGAGTTTGCTCAAATGGCCAAGATTTTTAATTTTTAACCCCCCTCTCCACCCCGATTAATTTTGGGTCAATATGCACCAAAATCTAATCAGCTCTTAATCTCAATGGACCAAAACTACGTGTAAAATTTGGTTTTAATATCCACACTTGTTTTTGAGATAGCTCGTCCACAAACATTTGGTAACGCACATACTAACAGACATTTTGACAAAACAATTATTATCTCGAAAAATGTAATTTTTTCGATGTTCACTTATTAGGGCTTTTTTGTAGACCGAAATGCCATGGTTTCGCTCAATTTTTTTAATCAAAATAGTTTCAGCCGTTTACCAGATTCGAAAAAAAAGAAGCAAAAAAACCCCACTTTTTTCATGCACGATTACATAACTTGACCACACACCCTGTTTTCTTTCCTCTTGATAATTAAAACGTCTTGATAATTTGAAGTCTCGATAGTTCAAATTTTTCTTGTAGTCCCTTGGATTTTGAATTATCGAGAGTCGAATGTACTTTCGACCTTCAAATACAAAAACATCTTATAGATGAAGAATAAAGGAAAGACGTTGAAAGAGCAAATAATATAAGTTCTTAACAAGCTGTGGTATCTGGGGTATTTTAGCAAATTATATTTAAACTAGCTAATAAATGCAAAATGTATACTTTTGTTTAAATCTGCTGCTAGAAAATGAAGGTCGAATGCTTTCGGATGACAGACATAGTCCGGGTATTATTATTGAGTTCAAGTTTTGACGAATGTGAAAGTTGAAGAATTTCGGCTAAAATCACTGAAATAATTCTAACACTTAACTAACCATTAATGAAACGTGTATGTTTGTTGGTGATGATTAATGATGATAGGCAACATATAGAGCGTTACTAAAAAAAAAAATTAAAAAAATGCTTATTAAAAATAGACAAAACGAGGTAGTTCTAACAACATCTGTAAGATGTTATTTTTTCCATTCGAGCGAATTTCGAACAAATAAAATTCGACCCGAGAGATAAACTTTCCTTATTCGTTTTATTTATCGTTCCAAGATTTTGGCTTAATTAGAAAGTCCGCTGGCGATCCTGCATGCTGCTGCTGCTGCTGCTGTTGTATCAATGTTTTGCTGGGGCGATGTTACCTCTCTACAACATCTAGGTCACCTGAGATTTCCATCGAAAACAAATCAGTTTTCTCGTTTCAAATCAAGCCGAATTTTTTATTTACCATTCTTCCCCTATACCAGAATCTATTATCAAAAAAAATGGTTCGTCTATAATCTATTATTTGTCATATAGACGCGTTGTTTGGCGCCCATGTACCTGTGTGTAGGCTGAAAAGTGTTTGATCATGCCCATTCGAGAGCTAGGTCAATGTCAGTCAGTCCAAGTCACGAGCCAACCAAAAAAAGAGAGAAAAAAGTTCAACTCCTGCAGGAGAAGAGGAAGTCTCAATTTCAATCGATGATCTATCATCATGATCATCATCATTTTATTTTAGCAATCCACTTCAAAGGAATTGGATTATGGATATTATCTCTGCTTCTATATTCATATTATTTCTAAAAGAAAGATTAAGCAAATCATCATCTATTTATTCGAAAGTAAATAAATAAATAAAATAATATGTTACTTTTAAAATAATACCTAATATTATATTAAATATAAAAATATAGGTAGGGCTTATAAATGTATTTGCATTGTAGAGAAAGAATGAGACTAGAAATGAAGAGATACATTGCTTAAGCAGGTTCAGGACTGTTTATCATTTTTGTAAGAAAATTCTCAAATTTTTACCATCGAATTATTGATATATTAAATATTTATTCCCGAAATTTGAAGTTGATCGTCTGTCCCATTACCGAAAAATAAATGATTGAAAATTGTCCTTTTAGCATGGAAGTAAATTTTTTTTTTTTTTTTTTTTTTTTCAATGCAATCGAATGCAAGAAGGGGTGTACCAGTAAAGATGCAGCCCCTATGGATCTCGAAAGACCCTTGCATTACCGAAGAGAAGGGAAAGTTGATTAAGTGAGAGGGTGTAGACGTAGGTGTCTATGCACTCCGGTTTTGAAGGTTTGAAGATTATAAGTGCTGGGAAAGATGGAGGCTGGGAGAGAGTTCCAGTTCCTTGAAATGGACCGAGCTTTTAATAACTTCTATACAAATTATACTATTGTCAACAAATTTATACAGACCAATAATTCAACTTTTATGAATCGAATGATACATTTTTCAATAGATTTGACAGTCTAGTTAATTAGTTATTCATAAATGTAAAAATAAAAAGTAATTTGCAGCCAACAGAATATAACAAAAGCACTAATGTGGAATTCCAACTTTATTTATTGAAATCGTTTTTGTGTTAAATAAATGTTTTTATAATGAGAAAAAATTTATCTCAATATTCTTTTTATTAATATTATCAAAACAAAGATTTTTATTCGAAATTAACCTCGTTATTAACAATTTTTTTTTTTTATTAAAAAATTTAGCAGGCAGACGTTGTCGCTCTGCAGAAATACAAAAGATATTTTCGAAGATCAACCAGATAGATAAGCTATCCCGAACTCCCTTAATTCTGGATTTATTTCTTCTCCAAAAGTATGTCTTTTTAAAGTATGAGGGACTTCCGAATGATGTAATTTAAATATTCTCATTCACTCGCTTTTAATTAAATATTATTAGGTCAGATTAATATTCCTTTTTTTTTAATCATTCTTATTTGTTGGCTAGGTTGATAAACTGGATAATTTTTTTCAAGTTAGATGTAATTAGAAACTTTGTTAAACAATTTTAGTTTGTTTTCCCAATGTTAGGCTTCTAGCTCTGAATTCGTTTCCAAGGGATAATCGATCAAGTCAATAAAATAAATAAAAACTAAAAAAGAAAAACTAAAGATTTGAGAATCTTTTTTTGGAATATTTTTCAAAAGAAAGCTTAAAAACTTATGTATATTAAAAGAGAAAGAATTTAATTTTTAGGACAAATTCTAGGATTTTAGTAGAAATATTTTTATATTGGGATATGAGAGGGGATTCATCCCCTCGGGAGTCGAATCCGAAAACTAACATCCTTCTACTAAAATCCTAGAATTCGTCCTAAAAATTAAATTCTTTCTCTTCTAAAAAAGAAAATTAACAAATTTTCTAATTTTATTGTTAATGGACCAACTGGAAAAAATTATATATTTTATTTTTCAAAGTATGGGAATCGGGCACGTATTTTTTTTTAATCTCACTTTTACTTTATTCAATGCGAAGCAAAGTATTGTAATCGGTCTCGCGCCAAACGGGACTTCAAAGGGTCCTCAGGCAAAGACTACGGAGCCCATGGACTCAATTAAGGTCACAAATTGTAGTATTCAATTAGATTGAATTTTAGCACGTGACGATTTTGACAAAAATTACCTGGGGTCTCGTCGAGAGGCCAAAAAGTGCCATTTTTTTTGGAAGTGCGTGCGGATGTATGTATGTATGTATGTTATCGTTTTTTTCGTCCACGATTTTTTCCACACCTTTGCACCAATTGAAATGAAAATGAAAACCTAACATTATTTTAACAAAATGAAGCGCTGATTAGTTTTTGGTACATATCGGCCCACAAACATTAGTACTTTATTTCGGTACTTTTTTAGTTTTTTTTCTAAATATCTTGAAAATGACTTAACCAATTTTGATGAAATTTAATATTGTAATTGAGTACTTTGAGAACCACAAAAATGGTCATATAAAATTTTTTGTAAAATCATATTTTAAAGTACTTTACCCTAGATTACGATAGTTCATTGGATAAAGTTTAGCAACGATCCGTTGCAGTTTATTTTAAACCGAGAATAGAGACCACTGATATAATGTATAATTGGAATTGATGATTTTATACAAAAACTTAAGGTAATATAGAACAATAAGATAAATCTGAATCACTTAAAAGTATCATCGAAATACCTTGTACATGATATATTTTCAATGGGTTACCCTCTTTAATTAAATTATTATACAAAATATACTTGAATGGCTTATTTATAATTAAAATTAGGTGAATATTTATTGTAAAATCTACCTGGTTGAGTTAATTGTAGCTTTTGTTGTCGGTGTGAGAAACAAAAGATGAAATCACACAATATGTAGGAAAATCTTTCTTTTATTTAAATTATTATAATTAAAGAATTGTATATTGAATAAAAAATGCATTTAAGAATTTATTAAAGGATTTCTTATCGAAATTTTTCGGGGAATATTTTCCCGGTAGGTAATCTTATCGAGAAAAGGCTCTCTTTGCAATTTGATTTTTCGTTTCATTTGGTGTCGAGAACTGGTTGAGGCATTTTCAGCAGCCATCCAGACCCACACAAAGGTAAACAACCCTTAAAAATAATCCCCTATATTATATTTAATACTATTATAACATCGTACTTTCCCCTAAGAGAGTGTAATGCATTATACTCCACTTATTATTATTATGTTTATTTTTTTTTAATTTCTTTAATTAATTATTAAATTATTAAGACAGTTGTTTCAACATATGGGTTTTCTTAGGATTTTTTTGAAATTTAGATAGATTATTATTTAAATACTTCTGCATCGATTGGTGGCAAAACGAAATTTATGAACAATATAGTTCCGGGGATATTAAATTCCAAAGATAGAGTTTTTCAGACTCTTATACATTGCACTATACGGGATATCGGAAAGTTTACATACATATTTAATTATATTTTAATTAAGAAACTCTTCTTACCATTATTATAAAAAACTAAAACAATATTAAACAATATCTAATACATTTTTAAGATAATTTTAATCCATAGTTATAACACAGTTTCTGAGATAATAAAGAATAAATAATGAAAAATGTTTAATGAAAAATTTACACTAAAAACAAGCTGGCAACAACGCATGTATTTAACCTAAAAAGTGTGTTAACTTAAGTACTTTTTTTGACGTTTTTTCGCTTCAGCCATTGACGCAACAGCTTATTAAGCAATCGCTTATTAAGAAATTTTTGTTTCATAAATCGACCTTTATAATAAATTTTATCTGTCATTTCTATGATAAAAATATTCAAGCTCGGACAATGTTGCCAGATTTGTCAAACGAGCACGGGATTGGCTAGTAGTGGTACATAAACAGCAAAAAGTTTTGGGCTTATGAATTATGAATCCTTATTGTCTGTTCTATATACTCTAGCATTTTATCTAGTATAGTAAACAACTACCTTAATTGAATATTTTACTGTTAAAAAAAAGAACTTTAAGGATTAACTAAAAAATTGAAAGAAAAAGTTATTATCCGAATAGCTTCAGCTGTAGCTTTATTCTGAAATATATATTTAATTGAATTAATTGTTTGACCTCTTTTTACACACATATTCATACAGGTTCATTTTTCGTAAATCCCCCCCCCCCCCTATCTCTCTGGCTTTTTTAATACATCTATATCTGTATATAATTAATAGGTCAAGTAAACTATGTTCATAAATCAACGGATCCCTCCCAATTATAATCAAATAGTATTTATCCTGGAAACACGTTTCGTTTGAGGATGCAATATTAATATAATTATAACGTATAATCAGATTTGTTTTCTTAAATAATTGATTAACTATACAATTATTGATTAAGCTCACGGTTCAAGCATTTTATCTATAATTAACTTCCTTGATTCTACCCTAGTTCTGAATGTACTATAAAGCCTATATTGTTACTTCCTTCCAATTAAAATTCTCAGTAGGGAACACCCAATCCAAGAACGATAATATCTCAAATTCATTAATATCAATAATAGTCATTTTCGAGACATTTTCTTTCTAAGCTAGATGTTAAGGTGTCCTTGTTGGGTGTCAATATTTCGTTTTATCGTTCTTAGGACCGATTTCATAGAGGTTTTTCACTTCAAATTGAACATTTTACAAATCAAATTGAACATTTTACAAATAAAATAATAATAATAAACTGTTCAATTTGATTTGTAAAATGTTCAATTTGAAGTGAAAAACCCTTAGGTATAGCGAGAATAAGGGGATTGTCCAGGGTTAACTCAGTGATGGCAATGGATGGAGAATAAGGGCCAGTTGTATGTCGGTTGGTAAACTCTTTTTAAACGTTGACAAAGGGTAAAACCTTATAATTCACCTTGTGGCCGGTGGGATGGCCAGTCAGATGACAGACACTTTCATCTGATTGCCCATCCCGTCAGGCACAAGGTGATTTCTAAGATTTTACCCTTTGTCAACGTTTAAAAAGAGTTTACCAACCGACATACAACTGGCCCTAAGGGGAGTGTCCAGGGTGAATTCTAAGATTTTACCCTTTACGTTTAAAAAGAGTTTACCAACCGACATACAACTGGCCTTAAGGGGAGTGTCCAGGGTTTACTCAGTAATGGCAATATCTAGTGATGCATAAAATAAAGTTTCAGACTTAATTCGACTTTGTCGCACTACTATGTTTAATTATTTGTTTGCCAATGTAAATTAATTTCTGAAATTGGTGGAAAAGTGAAAACTTTTCCAAAACTCTCTCAAAATAATGGTACAAATATGCAGCATTACGAGAATATACTGCCCATTAGCTACTACCATGATACCTTGCCAGATTAGATTTCTGATTTCTACATTTTTCAAGTTCTGAAGGTAGAAAGCTCAAAATCTGATCAAGTCTTTGTGTTAGAAATATAAACACTCAGAACTAACGTTATATGAGACTCAATTTTCTAATTATCATGAGTTGCGATACATACGCGCAAGACTGAAATAAAAAATAATGACCGAAAATGATTTTTTGAGAGAATTCAACGCACGCGCGCCAAGCATACTCAATAATGACCCGAAAGGCTAAAGTAAAACTCGATATCCTCAATTTCTTGTCCTTTCACCCTTTAATAGACCATGGGAAATTAAATTTGATCTTATTCCTGTGAAAAGTGCTCAAAAAGGGAACACTTAGAGCTGCGAATACAATATACTTTAGCTTATAGTACCTACTGTAAGTGAAATTGAAAAAATATCTACCTAGGAATCTCAAATTATAACAGATTATTAAAATCGAGTCCATAAATACAGGAACTTCTCCGGTTTTCCTACAGCTTCCTTATCAATGTGGAAGTTTAAAGAATTGGATAATCTAAAAATGTGAAAAATTTCAAAATTCGTTTCAAATTTACGTTCCGTTAAACACCTAGACTTGGGTTAATTATTATAGAGCGTAAAAAAAATAGTATTAAGATTTAGTTTCTATACTAATATTTATTATATTTTCTCCCCTTAATAATTTAAGTCTAGTTTAAATTATTTAAATCCATATGGGTTCTCGTTTCATTTATCCACGATGACCTTAATACGTAAAGTAACAACTAAATTTTTTTTCGTGAACGTAACTATTTTTTGTAAAGTTATCCATAATAGTTAAATGATTATTCAAATCCCTAAAAAATCCAATATGTCAGAGTGAAAGGACTTAGATCAGGAATCAATTCCTGTTTGGGTCACTTGTTTTACCAATTTTTCATTTATGACATTGACAGCGGAACGTTTATCACATCACGTGTATATAAATAAGGAAATAATAATAATAATAGCCTATTTGTTTAATTTAATTTATGGCTTAGATTTTTATACCGATAAATTTTTATATATAAAAGATAATTTATAAAATTTGGAAATTTATATTTGGAATTAGGACTTTTACGGTAAAAGGTTAACGAGTAACGATTTATCATCTTTCGGCTTAAAATAATGATCTTTTTGCTTGGCTTGTTAGCTAACCCAAATTCTTTGATCAAGTGATCATGAACTTGCTCCTGTTCTTACCTTTGGTCTTTGATTATTTAAATTTACAGCCACTAATGCTTTTTTTTAGTGATAAAGATTTAAGAATAGGCAAGACATGTAAGTTTAGCTTGACATAGAGATAACTCCCCTCCAAAAAAAGCTTATAATTGAAAAAATTATCTCCCTGTACTATGGGTGGGCTAACAACTCTTTTCTCTTTTCTGTTCGATACTCTTCAATATATTTAAAAACCAGTTAGTGCTTTGATATTCTGAAAAAGTTATTTATCGATTTCATCTATCTGAAGGTTCACTGTATGTCTATTATATAAGAAATATCATTTTGATTAAGAATTTTGTAGTTTAAAAGAAATGGCATGACTCCGGGAGCGAATCAACTAGAAATGTCCAAAAGTTTTATTTTTTTACTCATTAGATTTTTTATTCAAATCTAATGAAATGGAAAGCTGTTTGTACATACCTAATATAAGATAGGATTATTAATTTTTTTTATTTTTTTATTTTATTTTATTTATTCATAATATAACATAATTGTATATTAATTTATAGATATCAATTTTTTTTACGTTAAAAGATATATTAATACTGTACAGATTGAATGTTTTTGATCACTTGAAGTATCGATAACAAATAATGCGTTCCTCATGCCGGGTGGCTTGCGTCAGAGACTCTCGATAAAACAGTCCGAAAAAATTAAAAATATGTCATAAAGTGAAATCATTTTATCAAAATCATCAAACAGGGGGTTCATGGTATGTTTCTAATATAAGAAAATAGCTTTTTGATTAAGAATTTTAGTAGTTTAAAAAAATTGCATGAAAAGATTCAATTTCTTCTTTCCGGGAGCGAATTAACTAAAAATGGCAAAAAGTTTTATTTTTTTTTTCATTAGATATTTATTCAAATCTATTAAAATTTCATATCTGTGTGTTATTATCATGTACCTTTTATATCTAATAATTTTTCTTAGGAAATTTTTATTTTAAAGGGTAGTTTATTTGAAGTCCAATTTGAAAAAACGCTAATAACTCGGTTGAAATAATTTTAAAAAATATGAAATCAATTAGATATTATAAAACAATTAATTATTAATAATTTAATTAAATTTTTAACGAAATCTATTCAGTACTTTTTGAGAAAATCGTCAAAAACCATCTGAACCGTCAAAAAACGATGTTTTTTGAAAGCACGAGATGCCTATGAAAAAAGTTTAAAAAGTCATATGAAACGAAACATTGACTTGTGACATGGAGACGAATTTTAAAATGTTTCTAAAACGGCCTTTCATAGACGGTTTTCGGGGTTTTTAACGATTTTCTCAAAAAGTACTGAATCGATTTCGTTCAAAATTTAATTAAATTATTAATAATTTATTGTTTTATAATATCTAATTGATTTCATATTTTTAAAAATTATTTCAACCGAGTTATTAGCGTTTTTTCAAATTGGACTTCAAATAAACTACCCTTTAAAATAAAAATTTCCTAATAATAATTATTATATATAAAAGATACATGATAATAACACACAGATATGAAATTTTAATAGATTTGAATAAATATCTAATGAGAAAAAAAATAAAACTTTTTGCCATTTTTAGTTAATTCGCTCCCGGAAAGAAGAAATTGAATCTTTTCATACAATTTCTTTTAAACTACTAAAATTCTTAATCAAAATGCTATTTTCTTATATAATAGACATACCGTGAAACTTCAGATAGATTAAGTCGGTAAAATAAGATCGATTTCTTTCTCATTTATGATTTTTTGGCCTGTTATTTCGAGAGATATCTCGCCCCATCAGAGAGATGTTATTGATGATTCAAGTCCATTCACTTTACATACAATATTGACATATCTTTTAACGCGTAAACTATTGATTTTAGACATTTAAGTCATATTAACTTTTCTGTTAAAATTAATTTTTTCTTTAATAAAGGTCATCTACAAATTTGTGTACCTCAAAGGGTTAGGCAGTAATGGTGAAATTTATGTGAAAAGTTAGATAAACACTGCTCTATCGCTCTAGATATTCAACCTATAAATAAAAAAAATCTCAGGAAGTATCATTTTGATAATTTAATATCCTAATATAATGGACATTATATATAATTAGCTCAGATCGATATTTAAGTAGCTAGAAAGGATTTTAATTTCAATATTTAAGACTTTTTTCTGATAAAACTAAACATTTTATGAAATTATACTCGGTTTAATATAAAGGGGACTGTCCACTATGAATGTGAAAATCGAAATCAAAGTCATCAGCCAAATACAATATTTTATTATTCAAAAAATTATTTGGACAATTCATTGGGCTTCAATTCTTATACACGTATTGAAAAATATTTTATAACTCGAAAACCATTGATTTTAGAGATTTCATCCACATAAGACTTTTTTTAGAAATTTAATAAAGTTTATTAATAAAGGTCATTATAATGGTTGTCTATTTTACTAAATAATTTCTCTCGAACGTCTTGACCGATTCAGTTGAAGTTGAGTGCATTGGCGAATTCAGACTTTAATTTTGGGGGGTCATGTACTTGGAGGCTTCCGGTCCCCCTCCTATGAAAATTTTAAAAATTCTTTCATCAAATCATAATAAATATATTTGATTTTATTGTAAATTTTAAATAAAAGGGAAATTATAAATTTTGAAATGGTTAAATATCGCGAATGATAATTGTGATATGATGGAATGATTTTGACCTGTTCCTGATTACTGACTTAAGAAGAGCTCATATCCATCAGTTCATTCAACTTGCCGTTGATGGAGAGACTATTCTTGGAAAACGAGAGCTCCGATGTAATTAACGCCTCGTTTTGCAGAGAGAGAGTTGCTCTCTCGGTCATCTGAAGAGGCAAGGTCATCGCTGTAAGCTGTAAGGCTGCGCGTACTTCTCTAATGAAATATCTAATTGCATGGGTGTGGATGTGTTGACGAGTGGAGTCCACGTGCCAATGGATACATGTGACCAACAAACTTAATCAATGATCTAATTCAAGCTTATGAATATAGTTAAGACGAGAAGGAGAGTCTCCATTCAAACTCCACAACAAATGCATGTCATGTCATGACCGATAACACATCTCTTATCAAGGAATATTAATCTAGATTTTTGACATGGAAACACTTTATTCCTTCTGTTTAGGTGTCTCTCTAGGAAAACACTAACTTAACTTATAATAGAAAATAAATAAACTGCAACGGATCGTTGCTAAACTTTATCCAAAGTCATTTGAAATATCAATATTTTTATTCCTTTATTATTAATCATATATCACTGTCTATTTGCGATCCATGTTTAAAATAAAATAATAAAGAATTAAAAAAAAAAAAAGTAGGTACTATCTTACTTACTTTCTTACTTATCTTACTTACTTTGCTCTAGAGCAAAGTACTTTAAAATATAATTTTACTAAAATCTTTATTTAACCTTTTTTGTGGTCCCCAGGGTTCTTAATTAGGATTTAAAATTTCATCAAAAATGTTCAAGATATTTAGAAAAATCTAAAAAAGTACTGAAATAAAGTACTAATGTTTGCGGGCCGATATGTACCAAAAAATAATCAGCGCTTCATTTTATTAAAATAATGGTAGGTTTTCAATTTCATTTCAATCGGTTCAACGATGTGGAAAAAATCGTGGACGAAAAAAACGATAACAAACATCCATCCGCACGCACTTCCAAAAAAATGGCACTTTTTGGCCTCTCGACGAGACCCCAGGTAATTTTTGGCAAAACTGTCACGTTTTAAAATTCAACCTAATTAAATACTACAATTTGTGACTTTAATTGAGACCATGGGTTCCGTAGTCTTTAACTGAGGAGCCTTTGAAGTCGCGCTTGCCTCGAGACCGATTACAATACTTTACCCATGCTTCGCATTGGATAAAGTAAAAAATTTTATTGATTGTTTTATAAATTAAAAAAATAAATATTTTTTATAAAAAACAATCCAGAACACGTTTATTTAAAAAACCAAACATTTCGGGGGAATGCTGGCTAACCATTCTACCAACCTTAAACACAATTTTGACTTATCTAATCCCAAAATTTGGAAAAAAGATTTATCTTAGAAATGATCGAAATTTTAAATAATAAAAATTCGATTAATAAAAGGTCGGCTATGGATTGTTTTTCTAATATTTATAAAAAAATTTTAGAGAAAAATAGCTTTTCCTAAATATTTATATTTTTAATTAAGTAAAGACAATCTGTACAATTGTCTATTTATAACAATATTTAATAGTTTTCCTTTCTAAATTTTAGAGAAAGCAACTTTTTTTTTCTTTTTTTGAAAAAATTCACCATTGAAAAAGAGAGAAATTCTCCCAAAACGTTTGGTTTTTTAAATAAACAAGTTCTGTATTGTTTTTTATAAAACATTTGTATTTTTTTAACTTATATAGATATAGCCCTGGCAGATAGCCTCTCAGGATACCCGAAATTTCTGTTGAGATTTTATTATTAAAAATGTTGAATCTAGGTCGTTTTAGCCGCTACTTTCCTATGATAACATAAATTCTTAAGTTAACAAACCAAAAACTATTCAGTTCTTTGTTTTAGAAATAGAAATATTTTACCACCAGAATATACTTATTAAGACATTCAGTTTTTAAATTTTCGTGACAATCTCAATCCAGAAAGACCCCAAAAACATGCTTGAAAATAATTTTTATTCCTGTTTTAGGCATTTCTAACACAAAAACGAAAAAACAAATAATTCGTTCTAATTAAATATTTCGGGATGCTCTGGAGTCAGACTTAAAAAGCTTAGCCATGTACATTAGGGTGCTCCTTATTTTTTGATATTTTCGAATATTTACGCTGACAGGGGCTCATATGGTTAGAAATAAATGAAAAAAAATATCCCTTAAGTTTCAAGTCTCTGTCTCAATTTTAATCTAGTGCTATCCCATCTAAATATTATAACATGGGGTTTTTGGCATTGATTGATCAATTTTTTATTCTTGCCAAATCAATAATTCAAAAAATTTGAAACTCTGTAGACTTTATCCTTATAATAGTAGCTATCCTTCAGAATTTTTACAGATTTTCAACTATTATAATTTTGGAATTACATCTAGATAAATTACTGCTATATCTTAGTATTAGTAAGTTATAGAGTCCAAAATTATAATAGCTAAAAATCTGTAAAAATTCTGAGGGAAAGCTACTATAATTATAAGGATAAAGTCTACAGAGTTTCAATTTTTTTGAACCATTACTTTGGCCGGAATAAAAAATTGATTGATGCTAAAATCCCCATGTTATTTAGATGGAAAACTTAATCGCTGTGTAGCACTAGGTTAAAATTGAGATAGAGACTTGAAATTTGGGGGATATTTTTTTGATTTATTTCTAAACATATGAGCCCCTGTCAGTTTAAATATTCGAAAATATCCAAAATAAGGAGCACCTTAATGTACATATTCTTAATCTGTGGTCGATTCTATACATTAAAGTTAATTTATCATTTGTTTCATAATGGTATTAGTACCTGGAGGCACCGAGCGATGCTCGGTAACCCCCCTCCCGAAACCACACACCTCGCCCCCAACACTGCACCCCCACTCCGCCCCACCCCCGACCCAGTTTTTGCATTTCTATCTTTCTAATGGTCCACATATTATGTGTATATTTGTTTACTCGTACACCAATTTGCCCACATTCGTTCATATTGATAAACATTATAAAAAATACATAAGAAAATAATAATAAAAAAAATAATCGTATAGGATCTGAAATAAAAACATAAAATTAAAAAAATGTGTGCGTCTCGGGACGTGCGACAGAAGTGATAACTTTCACCAACCAAGTATTTTTTTAGGAAGACAATTGCAAGGATAATTGCCCGGAGAAAAGAGAATTGAATATTTAATTTTAATTAGAAGAGTGGGGGGGGGGGGGCAAATGAATAATTATTAATATATTTAATGTTTCTGGATTTAAAAATAATTGTTGTCTTTCTTTCTTTAATTCAATTATATATATATATCAAATTTGCCGCGCCGCAATATATCCAATAAATTCTATTTATTAAATACATAGCTATATATAATATATTCAATTATTTCCACACTTATAATAAAGTCTAATTCAAAAATATTCATTTTAGTAAAAGTAAAAAGCAAAGATTTTTAAAATAGTTCTTTGGTCCAATCGTTGAGTGTCGGCCTCATATGCAAGAGGTCTCAGCTTCTAATACGACTTACTCCGAATCATTTTTTTTATTGAGATTTTCATCTATCAATAATTACTTTAATTAAGAAAAAAACAATTAAGATGAATTTTGATGAGGTCCAGACCTAGCCAGATCGTTTTTTCATCCTCAAAACTTGTTAATAGATTTTGTTTCATCAAAATCGGTAGGGCCGTTTTCAAAATAGAACCAAGATACAAATAAATATATATATAAATAAATATACAATTTTTGCTCGTTTAATAAGAGTAGATAATAATAATCACATATGTTATATTTTGATACTGGCCTCCAATGAACATTCCGTTGCTCATTATGATAATGCTCGCATTTTCAACCGTATTATTATTCATATTGTTCCTTAAGAAGACCCCGGAAATTTATAGACAATTGAACAATTAAGTTATTATCTTAAAATGTAAGGAGAGCGAATGTAGGTCTCGATAAGCTGGCATTTGGACCAATTCCAGACAGGATACAATAGGGTAATGCGCTCAATACCAGTCATGTTTTTGGCGCCTCCCTATTCTAATGGACACCTTAATCGAGCCATTGGCACATGAATTTGTCAGAGAAACAGTTAGAATCTATTCTTATTGCTTTTCAAAAGTGGTGTCATTCTCCATCAAGTTCAAAAGGTCTCGCAACTTTTGAACTTTATATATTGTGTCTCTTTTTTATTTATATTCTAATCAATTGTCTCTAACATCCTACCTAAATATAAAAATATTCCTAAACTAGAGAATAAATTTATTTTCAATTAATTTACCATATACAAACAAAAACCAATCGCTATCTGCGTGTCTTATATATTATCAATCTAATGAGCGTTTTTGACTTTAAATTGTTTTAAATAATTGTTTATTTCAATTATAAGTATATAAAAAATATACTCATAAAGGTATATTCGCCGATAGTAGCAGATTTGTTTAATTTATATCGAATATAAATCAAAAGCACTTGTTCTTTTTGCTGTAAATAAAAATGTACATATGATGGTGTCAGAGAAAAGGGGCCTTATCTTCACCTATCAGTTTTTTCAAGAATGGCAAAAATGTGAGTTAATTTTTTTTTTTTTTTTTTATAATGATACTGATATAGAAGAAGTTGCACCAAGAAGGTACAACCTCTGTAGTCCGTGGTGGACCCTTGTAACGTGAAGATAAGGGGAGATTTAGTGATTGGGTAGCAGTCGAAGGTATCTGTGGATGCTGGTCTTGAAAGATTGAAGGTTATAAGTTGCTGGAAAGACGGTCGGGGGAAGAGAGTTCCAGTCTCTAGATGTCATAGGGATAAATGAATTGGCGAATGCGTTTGTTCGATTAGTATCCAGTTTAAGCGTAGGGGTGTTGAGTTTTAGAAAATCGTATTTTCTGCGCAAATGAAGCCCTTGGTGGGATTATCGATTTAATTCGTCAGAACAAAAGCCATGGTAATATTCATAATAAAGGGAAAGGGCGGAGACAGATCTACGATGGGCTAGGGAGCTGAGAGTGTCAGTTAATGTAGGATCGCCTATCAGTCTGATAGCTCGTCTCTGAATTGCGTCTAGGGTATTAAGAGAATACTTGGGGGCCCTCTCCACAAAATGCGAGCAATATTCAAGACAGGGGCGAATTTGAGCCTTGTATAATATAAGGAGTTGAGTGGGGGTGAAAAATCGTTTGGTTCGGAAAAGAAAGCCTAGCTTACATGCTGCAGCGCTTTTGCCACTGAGATAATATGATCATTCCAAGAGAGGTCAGAACCTAAGGTGACACCTAACAATGATATTTTATTACGAATTTCAATGAGCTCGAATCAAATGAAATATAACAAATGTGGGTATAATTTTTGATTATAATAATATATTTGAATTCAGCAAATTTTAATTTGGAATAGAATAAAACGAGGCTAAAAATGGAAGAAATACTTATTTTTTTCTGCTTAAAAATTGTCAAAAAAATTTAAAACGGCTTTAACTCAAAACTACGATTTTACTTCTAAATATTCAAAAATTCATAACTGAGTCCATTTTTGGAATTTTCGTAAAACATCAGGATTCTTGATGTGTTTCACAAAATAAAATAAATAAGAATGAGTTAAGGGTTTAAACCCAATTTAAATTTTTTAGTTATCCTACTTTTTGGAGGGTCGGATTAGGCTAGGGGGTAGCGTGCCAGCCTGTTAACCAAGTGGACCCGGGTTCGAATCCGACTCAAGGAATCCGGCTAAAATCTGGGATCCGGTAGAGACAATTAAAAAAAAAATAAGTAGTATCGTAAATTGGCTTATGGCTAGAAAGGCTGAAAAGCCAAAAAAACCTACATCAAAAATATTCTTATATCTCTCAGGATT
Source organism: Forficula auricularia (assembly GCA_024734495.1). Classification (NCBI taxonomy): domain Eukaryota; kingdom Metazoa; phylum Arthropoda; class Insecta; order Dermaptera; family Forficulidae; genus Forficula; species Forficula auricularia. Next base: position 4,493,947 of record JALMQS010000101.1, on the reverse strand, counting down.
TGGATGGAGGCAGTCCGGAAATAAACAAGAGAAATTATTTCCAACAAAACATCATTTATTAGAAAAGTTTTTTCCTGTTTTGTGTTTGAAACTGACGTTTGGGAGGATTTTCCATCCTTCCTCAGGGTTCAAAAAGGTCAATGAAGGAAGCGAAGCATAGCGCCCATACTTCCTGACTCCTCACTCAGTGAAGGGGAGGGTGCTTTAAGTGTTTCTCCTTCATTGACCTTTTGAATCCTGAGGATGGAGGGAAAAATCCTCCGAAACGTTAAAAGGGAAAAACTTTTCAAATAAATGATATTTTTTTGTATATAGTTCTTTTATATATTTCCGGACTGGCGTCCATCCAATTCTGAGATATTAGTATATCAGTCCGAATCCAAAAGAAAAACTAAAATTATTTCGCTTGTCAAAATTGCTAGTATGATTTCAATGAAGGCTAGTTTGTAAGTGTTTTTGTTATTATACTATCAAAATCATAAAAGATAACTAAATCCACCACTAACGTTTAGGAAAGCGGTGTTGGTTTATAGAAACATATTAAACACAGAGTTTTTTGACGGTTATAGTGGTGTTTCACAAAGAAATAAAAATTAAAAATATATATTTTGGAGATTTTTTTCTTTATCTGTATACATATTTCGGGTTATGAGCCCTTCTTCAGGAGGTTTAACAAAAGACTGACTTTTAACCGACTTCAAAAAAAGGAGGAGGTTTCTATTCGACTGAATTTTTTTTTGTGCCTATGTTACCTCATATCTCCGCCAATTGTGAACCGATTTTGAATTTTTTTTTGCATTGGGTTCGGTCTACCATCCGATTGGTCCTATTTTTTTTCATAGGTACTAGACCTTTTTTGTTAGGTTTGCTCATACCTAACTTCTTTGTTTATGAACCGATTTTGATGATTCTTTTATTGAAAGGGGGTATCTTAGGGATGGTGCAATATTAATTTGGTCAAGTTCTGATGATATCATCACTATTAATAACATCACTAAAAAGACAAAAATAAAAAATTTTAAGAATAAAACCGACTTCAAAAAAATTAAATGCAACAAATAAACTAAAAAATAATTATTAACTTATTTAGTTAAATATTAACATGAAATTACTTTTTAAGTTGGTGCCAAACATATACCTTTTATGAATCGCATTGGCACCGAGTACAAAAGTAATTTCAGTGTTAATATTTCGTAGTTTAGTTGTAACTAAATAAGTTAATAATTATTTTATACCTTTTAGTGTATTTTATTTCTTGCATTTAATTTTTTTGAAGTCGGTTTTATTTTTTTTTTCAAAATTTTTTATTTTGTTAAACTTCCTGAAGAAGGGCTCGTAACCCGAAATATGTATACAGATAAATAAAAAAATCTCCAAATATAATTTAAAATTTTTTAAATTTTTTAATTCCTCTTTGTGAAACACCACTATAACCCGTCAAAAACTCCTGTACCACCATTCTAATGTGTTAATATCGACATGAAATTAATACACAGTCGTCTCTCAATTTGGCATACCTCTAGGTACTTATTATTATTTTTCAAACTTGTTTGATGTGTTAATTAAATCAGTTATTAACATATCCACTATTGGCAGAATAGATTGGTCTGAAACGGGCGGGCCGTTGGTACGAATAGCCCCTCGGGCATATACATGATGAAGCTAGAGGGAGATAGAGCCTCCTCTAATTGACTGATGGCTACGCTAATTACACGCAATTACTGCGCTTCATTTTACTATCAATTACAACATTCGGAATCATAGCTTGCGATCTAATGATACAAAAGAGGCAAAGCGCATTCCTGCTCTTTTGTCATCTTTTTTTTGTTGTTAATTTATACTTACTCTGATTGCCTATTGAAAATTCAATGTGCGGTTTACATCAAATTAGAATATATATATATATATATATATATATATATATATATATATATATATATATATATATATATATATATATATATATATATTGTATACGATATCAAGATATAAATGTATAGTAAGCGTAGAGGAAAAATCCTCAAGGTGATTAACACAGATAACTCTGTAAAGAATAGTTAGTTATGCGTTAGATTGATGAGAAGCAGGATCACAAATTTCTGAGCTAATTTAGTCTTCTCTTTATATATCTACCTATATATAATATATATTATATCCTATAATTAGGAATAACTCATTAGTGGATTAGTTATTAGTGATTTCATAATATCATGTATATATATAATAATTTATTTGATAATATACCTAGATTTTTTTGCCATTTCCTTTGATGTAAAATGAAAAAAATTCAACATCCGGATTAGATTAATTTTTATTATATTATTAAATATAATTTAATTAATTTGTTATATTATTCATCAACTTATAATATATACCTATTATAAGTCTTAAATTTTATAAATTAAAGGGTTTTTTAATCACAAAAATAAATAAATACAGTAATTTTAATCAATTATTGTTATTTATGGTTTAATTTTATTTATTTTCTTTGAAAGACGGACTGGTAAGCGAAATAAGTAGGTTATAATGGGGTATTGAATCATCAATCACCCATCAACAATACCCTGAGGAAGGAGAAGAAAAAGTTCTGAAACGTCGGAATTTGAATAAAATTTAAATAATTTTTCGGATCGCCTTTCTTTATAACCTAGTTATTTATGGTATTTGATTGATTTATCAGACAGTTTTGGTCACTCCTGCTTGACCATCTTCAGTAGTACTGAAAAATTAAGCATTTTATAAGATTTTTTAGATAAAATAAAACCATACAATTTCATATTTATAAATACCACAATTTCGTCCAAGATTTGGAATTCTGACACTTTGCATACATAACTCATTCTTAGCTTAGAAACATGAATATTCCAATATAAATCTTAAATAATAATAATAATAATAACAATAATGAAGAAAATTTAAGATAAATCTTTCCCAGATAAAAAGCGTTACTCGAATATATTAAGAAAATTTTTTATGAGTTCACAATATTCATACCACTTAAACCAGCCAATTTTCATTAGTGTTTTTTTTTCAAAATTAAAATATAGAGATCCTCTTAGATCAAAAATAATTGATTGTTTAGATTGCGTTGGGACATATGTGT
>JALMQS010000101.1:4445393-4490546 GCA_024734495.1 Forficula auricularia | reverse complement strand
GGGGTTACGCATTGCTGAAAGGGGGTATCTTAGGGATGGTGCAATATTAATTTGGTCAAGTTCTGATGATATCATCACTATTAATAACATCACTAAAAAAGAAAAATAAAAAAATTTAAGAAAAATAAACCGACTTCAAAAAAATTAAAATGTAACAAATAAAATACACTAAAAGGTATAAATAATTATTAACTTATTTAGTTACAACTAAATACGAAATATTAACATGAAATTACTTTTTTAAGTTGGTGCTAAACATATACCTTTTATGAATCGCATTGGCACCGAGTACGCATCATGTTAATACTGTAGTTTAGTTGTAACTAAATAAGTTAATAATTATTTTATACCTTTAGTGTATTTTATTTCTTGCATTTAATTTTTTTGAAGTCGGTTTTATTTTTTTCTTAAAATTTTTTATTTTGTTAAACTTCCTGAAGAAGGGCTCGTAACCTGAAATATGTATACAGATAAATAAAAATCTCCAAAATATAATTTAAAATTTTTTAAATTTTTAATTCCTCTTGTGAAACACCACTATAACCCGTCAAAAACTCCTGTACCACCATTCTAATGTGTTAATATCGACATGAAATTAATACACAGTCGTCTCTCAATTTGGCATACCTCTAGGTACTTATTATTATTTTTTCAAACTTGTTGATGTGTTAATTAAATCAGTTATTAACATATCCACTATTGGCAGAATAGGATTGGTCTGAAACGGGCGGGGCCAAGTTGGTACGAATAGCCCCTCGCGCTATAATACATGCAGATTTAGCCAGAGGAGATAGAGCCTCTCCTCTAATTGACTGATGGCTACGCTAATTACACGCAATTACTTGCGCTTCATTTACTATCAATTACAACATTCGGAATCATAGCTTGCGATCTAATGATACAAAAGAGGCAAAGCGCATTCCTGCTCTTTTGTCATCTATTTTTTTTATTGTTAATTTATACTTACTCTGATTGCCTATTGAAAATTCAATGTGCGGTTTACATCAAATTAGAATATATATATATATTATATACGATATCAAGATATAAATGTATAGTAAGCGTAGAGGAAAAAATCCTCAAGGTGATTAACACAGATAACTCTGTAAAGAATAGTTAGTTATGCGTTAGATTGATGAGAAGCAGGATCACAAAATTTCCCTGAGCTAATTTAGTCTTCTCTTTATATATCTACCTATAAATAATATATATTATATCCTATAATTAGGAATAACTCATTAGTGGATTAGTTATTAGTGATTTCAAGGGACATCATGTATATATATAATAATTTATTTGATAATATACCTAGATTTTTTTGCCATTTCCTTTGATGTAAATGAAAAAAATTCAACATCCGGATTAGATTAATTTTTATTATATTATTAAATATAATTTAATTAATTTGTTATATTATTCATTAACTTATAATATATACCTATTATAAGTCTTAAATTTTATAAATTAAAGGGTTTTTTTAATCACAAAATAAATATATATAGTAATTTTAATCAATTATTGTTATTTATGGTTTAATTTTATTTATTTTCTTTGAAAGACGGACTGGTAAGCGAAATAAGTAGGTTATAATGGGGTATTGAATCATCAATCACCCATCAATAACTATCCAATACCCTGAGGAAGGAGAAGAAAAAAGTCTCCGAAACGTCGGAATTTGAATAAAATTTAAATAATTTTTCGACTGCCTTTCATTATAACCTAGTTATTTATGGTATTTGATTGATTTATCAGACAGTTTTGGTCACCCCTGCTTGACCATCTTCAGTAGTACTGAAAATTAAAGCATTTTATAAGATTTTTTACATAAAATAAAAACCATACAATTTCATATTTATAAATACCACAATTTCGTCCAAGATTTGGAATTTGACACTTTGCATACATAACTCATTCTTAGCTTAGAAACATGAATATTCCAATATAAATCTTAAATAATAATAATAATAATAACAATAATTAAGAAAATTTAAGATACAAATCTTTCCCATAGATAAAAAGGTTACCCGAATATATTAAGAAAATTTTATGAGTTCACAATATTCATACAATTTGTAAACCAGCCAATTCTCCTTCATTAGTGCTTTTTTTTTCAAAAAATTAAAATATAGAGATCCTCTCTTAGATCAAAAATAATTGATTGTTTAGATTGCGTTGGGACATATGTGTATAAGACAGATAAAACAATATCTGAAATCTAGAATTTACGAATATAAATGTTCATTTAGAACAAAAAATTCCGTAGTACCTTGCTAGGTAGCCCATTAATTAACCTGGGACCAAGGGCGGATTTAAGCACACACTGCAGCCTATGAGCCTCCACCTCAAATGGTCTGTTTTGGTTCGATTCCCGGGGGATTAAAAAACAACCCTTCGGACATTAAATTAAAAACAATCCATTCCATCGCATCTAATAGATGACATAATTAGTAGAGATTGTGGTGTTGGTGCAAGGTGAAACATCTTTAATAAAGATAAGAGTAAATAAATATTATATTTAATATTGATTTACTATGAGTTAAGGATACTAGGTCACTTATTTCACATTAAAATTAAAAAATTAAAAGAAATAATTTTTTTTTTCTTTTTCAATATATATATTTCGGGCTATCAACCCATCTTCAGGAAGTACAGAAAGTAACACCTAGAGTGTTTTAAAGATAAGAGTAAATAAATATTATATTTAATATTGATTTACTATGAGTTAAGGATACTAGGTCACTTATTTCACATTAAAATTAAAAAATTAAAAGAAATAATTTTTTTTTCTTTTTCAATATATATATTTTGGGCTATCAACCCATCTTCAGGAAGTTCAGAAAGTAACACCTAGAGTGTTTTAAAGATAAGAGTAAATAAATATTATATTTAATATTGATTTACTATGAGTTAAGGATACTAGGTCACTTATTTCACATTAAAATTAAAAAATTAAAAGAAATTTTTTTTTTCTTTTTCAATATATATATTTCGGGCTATCAACCCATCTTCAGGAAGTACAGAAAGTAACACCTAGAGTGTTTTAAAGATAAGAGTAAATAAATATTATATTTAATATTGATTTACTATGAGTTAAGGATACTAGGTCACTTATTTCACATTAAAATTAAAAAATTAAAAGAAATAAATTTTTTTTTCTTTTTCAATATATATATTTCGGGCTATCAACCCATCTTCAGGAAGTACAGAAAGTGACCTAGTATCCTTAACTCATAGTAAATCAATATTAAATATAATATTTAATTACTCTTATCTTTAATAGATGACACCCTCTTGAGATTTTCTTAGGTGAGTAGGATATTTAAATGAATAATCCCAACAATTTGCTTTACTTATTATTTTTGTTACCTGAAAGAAGTAGTATTATAGGGAGGAGGATTACTTTCAAGTACCCCTACTTCTAGAGCGAACGAGTGCGCAAACTCCTCTACTTCAATACTGGTTGCCTATCCTATAGGGAATTAGGTTATCTATATAGTACTTAGCAGTTTTCAACCTGTGAGGCAATAAATTTCTAAAAGTGAGGGGTGATATTTGAATTTTATTTATAGATTGAAAGTAATGGAAGGCAGCCCAGGGGTAGTGAGGAAAGAAAAAATTAACACATACCAAATAAGGTGTAATTTATTGGAATCCTTCCTCTTTTCATTTCAATCGACGATTCGCAGGATTCTTTCCTTCTTCTTCAGGGTTTCAAGGGGTTAATGAAGGAAACAAATAAAATGCTTCCTTCCTCTCTCCACAGCAGTGCTTAAAACTTTTTTATTCCTTAGCAGAAGCATAGAAAAACAATTCTTTTTCCTTCCTTTTCTTAATTAATTATTAATTGATAATGAGAGAGGAAGGAAGCATTTTATTTGTTTCCTTCATTGACCCCTTGAAATACTAAAGAAGGAGGGAAGAATTCTCCGAAAAGTCGGCTTGAAAGGAAAGGAGGAAGGATTCCAATAAATTACATCTTATTTGATATGTGTTAATTTTTTCTTTCCTCACTACCCCTGGACTGCCTTCCATTACTTTCAATTAAAAGTTCTACCAGTCCGTCTCTCTCCAGAGAAAATTTCGTTGCAAATTTATTTATAGATTTTACATTTAGGTTCAAATTTTAAAACATCCTTCCAATAAAATAAAGTAAATTTCTCAGTAAATTCCACGGTCAATTATATATTTTATTGCAAAAAAAGAAACCTGCATGTTTCAAAAAGCTAATTTTTACTTATTTTTTAACTTTATCAATTCAACTAATAGTAGAATTCAAGAGAAATGTCATGTTAATTTTCCATAAGACTCTAAGAAAACGTTTACATTTAAAAAAATTTTATTTTCAAAAATTTGCTCGCTAATGTGGGTTTGAAATTTCACCAAAGCATAGATAGAGACTTAAACTATTATAAAAAATTAAGTTATAGCTATAATCTAATAATTTTTTATTTAATATTGGCCGCAAAAGGACCTCCTTAAAGGCCGATGTTTCCCCATTGGCTACGGCCGTGTTTTTATGACTATTTTATCTATGTTTTTGGAAGAATTGGGGGCGGTTGAAATCAATAATGAAAGGGAAAGACGCAAATACAAAATAATCCCTTACGAATTATGACGGAAATTTTGTAATTCGTTACGTCTTAATCTCCTATGGTCTAAGAAGTGTTAGGTTTTAAAAATGGCATTGTTTGACTACGAGTTTTTAAGTAGTAAAAATTTAACCACGAAGACTACCTATTGCAAAAACTAAATTTTTTTCTGCTTTTCGGCCTTTCTAGTCATAAGCCAATTTACGATACTAATAATTTTTTTTTAATTTTGTCTCTACCCCTGGGTTAGATTTTAGCCGGATGCCTCGAGTCGGATTCGAACCCGTGTCCACTTGGTTAGCAGGCTGGCACGCTTTTTTTTTTTGTATAATGTCTTTTTTATTGAGCAAATTTGATACAGTTTGATCCCAAGACATTTTGAATTTAATTTACAGAGTGGAATGAGAAATCGTACATTGCCCTGCAAAGGGCATTCGCCGATATGACTAATCATAAATTTATTTATACAGTAATCATTTGGGAAATTTTAGTCTATTGATTATTAGGCAGAGTATCGGGGGTTTTTTGTTATTTATATCTGGGAAAATGCTCAGGAAAAAACCAAGGCAGGCTCCACGCTAACCCCTAGCCTAACTCGGCCCCCTAAAAAGAATATTAAAATGAGATATTTTGTGGTTATATATTGAGAAAGATTAAAAGATGATTAAATTCAAAGTTTATACAATTTATTTTTTACTAAATCCTCTTTTCTTAAATTTTAAATTCATTATATTCAACCTAAATTATTAAATAACCACTTGACCAATTTTTTTTCTAATTTACTTATTCATGAATAAATTAAAAGCTTGTGTCCCCTTGTTCATCATCATCCTTCTCTTTTATTTCCTAAATAAACTTTTTCTCACTCTCATTCCTCATTCACATTCAAGATGTTTTTTCTTTCTTTTTTTTTATTCAATTTGAGGTTTATGTTTCTCATGTCTTGTAGAAAAGAGTAGATGGGAGATTTTCTCAATGATAATCAGCACTAATGAATTTGTCATAAAGGTAAAAATTATTTAATTTGTTCAAATGAGCATTTATTTATTTATTTATTTGCATTTTCTAAAAATATTTATTTATTTTTTTTTGTTTTTAATTGAGTCATTTTCAAGATTGATATAATAATAGTGAACGAGCTTTCGAAACTGATCTAAACAAGACCTTCTTTTTTAAGATTTTAAATTAGGTCCTTGAAACCGGTTACGAAGTTAGAGCAACAAACAATGCCAGACACCTTAAGCCCCTTTACGATTTACTATTAATCTCTTCCTTATAATCGACATCAACGAGATAAAGAAAGAGTTAAAAATATTTATGGCAATACCAGGGTTAATAATTATTAATGACTACAATGATTTTGTAGGTATACTCTTGTTAAAGATCATTAAAATGTGTCTATTTATTGTAACAAAAATAGTTTGTAATTGTTGGTATGTACTATATCAGAAAAAAATCATAAGTATTATTTGTTATTGAATTTTTGTTCTTTTTTGAATGTTAATGTCTATTATATTTTCAGAGCCTGGTGATGAAGTTCAAAAATTAAAGGGGCTAAAAAACCATTTTATTAAAGTGTAATTTTTCCCGATAATTCAAATTTTTAAATAATTACAAGATTATGAATAATCAGAAGGATTTCCTTGCATATGAGTAGAGACCGGATTCCTATGCAATTGCATATTTTGCTTGCCGCCACATACGACCCAGGAGATCAATTATCTATCCGAATCATGCATCTAGGATACTTTTATACTGCATATTTTTGCATATTTGAGTAATATTGCATAACATTGCATATTTGAAGGATATTGCATAAAATTGCATATTTGAAGGATATTGCATAAAATTGTACATTTGAAGGATATTGCATAAAATTGCATATTTGAAGGATATTGCATAAAATTGCATATTTGAAGGATATTGCATAAAATTGCATATTTCGCGCCAAATACAATACAATAAGAGATGTTTTAAAAGTAACTTTTTGGAAAAAAAATAATAAAAAGAAGAAATAAAACAAGGGGACACTAATTTAAATTTGAATAAAACAAAAATAGCCCTCGACGACAAGAGTGTAGTGTTGGACGGATTACAAAGGATGTAAACATAGCTAAAAACAACAATCCACTTATTTTACTTATTATTCAGTTGTACTTTGACTTGACAAGATACTATACTCTACTCGAAAATACCGAAAAGTTTGCAATCTTTTTCTTTCAAAATAAAAGTTGGGATTTTAAGTTCCTTTAACTTCGCCCCCCATTAGGTCTGTGGCTGTGAAATATATCAATTTTTTGAGGAAAAGGAAGTTACTATTCCAACTCTAAATACATATTAGTATTGTGAGTAAAGTGTGTTCAAATCTGAATGGTAAAGCTAAATGAACCTAAAGAGTGTTTAGAAAAAAAAATTATCAAGGTGATTATAAATATAAAATGTTTGGGTTAATTTGAGATAGTATAAGTAATTTGAATGTATTAGTTTCTTTATAGAGCCTGAAGAAGCTGTAATAAAACAGCGAAACTTCGCTTTGATCGTTTAATATAACACTTAGTATTATTGTTCCGTTTCCTCTGGAAAATTGATATATTAAAGAATAATGAATCTTTGTTAGCTATTGAAAATAATTTTATGAATATGCGTTAGGATTTTTGGAAAGTAGGAAATTAAATTTTTAATAAATTGATTAATATCAAAAGGTTAATTCATTTCACAAATCCTTCGGTCCAATCCTTGAATATTTTTTTAATTCTAATGAACCTTTCTATTGGAAGTCAAATTATTTCTTGACTTTTAGAGAGTGGATCCTCTTTTATTCTTATATGAACAATAATTTGGTGTGAATTGTCTAAGCCGACCGACTTTACTATTTGAAACAATTTCAACTTTATAGCCTGACGAAATAAGCAGGACAAGTATGAGTCGGACCCACATACTGAGGGTTAGTTAGGAAGTTTTCCTAGGGGGTGGTTCTCCCCCCCTCGAGCCGCGACTCCGTCGGAACTCGGATTGCTCCGCTGGCACTGGGCGCTGGAGGGGAGTTTGGGCTATATAAGTCATGATCCTAGTGAGGGTGGTAGGTTGGGTTTTGGGATGGTTAGAGTACATATCTATCAAAGATATACAGGCAGGGCTGTAGTGGGGAGGGGCTTAGGCGTAATTAGAGAGAGCTGATTAGCCACCACAAGGTTTCAATTTCGATAATCCGATTAGAGATCAACTAACTTTTTAGAATAATTATCAAATTTTGGAAGTAACGAAATAATTTAATGAGAAATACATAAGTGATGGCTAGTAATAATGGAGTTTAGATTTTCCTATAGGAGGGGGGAGCAATGAGTTTTGTAAGGGGGCCACTGCCCTTCTTGCACCCCTCCCCTAAATACCTATATATATATGTTACTAACTGAATGATCCATCGCTTCTTGAACTCTTCGACCTACTCAGAGGCTAGCAGATAGCAGAAAAATGATTATATATTCTAACATACTTGAGATATCGAATTCGTGGTTATTTATCATTCATAAGGAAAGAATAACCTATTTTTTAAATTCTTTCCAGAATTTCAATTTTAATACAATTTGTGATTTGGAAAAAAATAAATACATGTAAGTCCTTGTTTGTATCTTATTTAGTGTATGAGCTTCAATGTTCTGTAGACGGAGAGAAAACAGACACTAATAAGGCCCTGGTTTAAAATTGTAATATTAAAAAACAAAAATTTGTATGGAGCGTAACGAAAATTATTCACTTTTTCACCAATTTACCTTAATATAGCTTTATAATATCCTATTAGTATTAAGCACTGGTCAGTATGGTAGATAAGGTATGAATTGCAGCTAAGAGAGGCCTTTTCACCACTGAACACAAATGGCTAAATGATATGTGATGGTGTCAGAGAAAAGGGCCCTTATCTTCACCTGGTCAAAATCGAACTAATGCCATCTCCTGTTTTTAGACAAACAACTGAACAAAACACTTTTTGAACAAATTTAAGATCTGGTTCAGAAGTAGAGTAGTCAAATTGTTGTAATAATTGTAAAACATTTTAATTACATTTTTAATCTTGACTTCGATGATAATAACTGAAATAATTTCAAAACGTCAATCAAAACTTCCAAAAGGATTCAGGATTCTACAAAATGAGCAAATTAGCATATATCATTATTTCAATTGAAGTAATAGGATTTTGTGATGTTTCATAGTAAATGACTTCAATTCAGCCTCTTGATTCTTTCTATGATAAACATTGCAAAAATTAAAATCTTCATTTAATAATAAATACTTTTCTAATGACTACAGGGAACCGTATATTTATTTCCATTTAAAATCGACAAGATATATTGCAAAAGATGTTTATCGAAATTCGCATGATGAATGGAGTGCGACTGAGCAAGCAGCCTGCCACTGGATTACATTAGAACGTCTTGAAATATCAATTTATCACCGATCGTCATTTAAATATTATTTAACACATCTAAATTAGACTTTTCTCGTCATAAATAATATCTAATGCGAAGTTTGCAACTTGCAAAATTGCCTCATTAATATTGTTCCTCCTGGCTTATTTTTTAATTACATGTATGCGTTTTTGACGTCCTGTTTTAGTTTGAGGCCAAAATTTAAATAATGGAGACCATCCTTTTCGTTAAAGGTATCGAAGTAATTTGTAAGTAGAAAAATTAGATTGATAATGGATACTTTTTATAATTAACAATTTGGTGGCTAAGATTCTAATGTTGAAGTATCTATTTTTTCATGCTTTTATTTACCTTGTTTCATCTGTCTGTCTGTCTGTTATTGTCTAATAGACTTTTTAATCCACTTCTATAAACTATTTCATCAACTCCAGAAATTAAGGTTGCTCGGACATTAAGGCTATGTTGGATTAAAAATCTGAATTTTTATTATGTTATTAATCGATAACAAATCGGTATAAAATAAGTTTTGAAAAAGATCTGACCAAGGTTTTCGTGTAATTAATTATTAAAAAATCGGACTTTTAACACGTAGTGAATAGGGAATGTTGATTCTTTGTTCAACAATGTGCGAAAATGGGTTGTTACCATTTTAAGGGTTTTCGTGTAATTAATTATTAAAAATCGGACTTTTAACACGTAGTGAATAGGGAATGTTGGCTGAAATCATATATTTCGATTAATCTAGCCAAATCGTATTATGAGAAAAAAACAAAAAACTTTTATTTTTATAGATAAATTATCGTAGATAACGTTAAAAAAAACTTTCTGACCCATGGTTTTGTATATATTCAAATCTAAATGATCGAAAATATCAGCCCGCTTCACTTAAAAATAAATAAATCACGTGACTCGAGTCAAAAGACATTTATTTATTATATTTATTAATTAAATTATTTCATATATCCAATTAAAAATGATGTTGGCTGACATCTAAATTAAAATAATTAATTTATGTGTTAAAATTTTTAATTTTAGTCGAAAAAAAATTTAGATTTTATTTTGACTTGTGGGGTACTGTCCGAGCAATCTTAATAAAGGAAAATACAATTTTAGCTTTTAACGTCAAAAATCAATAACAATTTTATAAAGAGATTTCATTTTACGACTAAGATGTTAGATTTTGGTAATAAACTTGGCATTTATTCTTGATATTTGTCTAAAAATTCTGTGAAAATATCTATACAAATTAGATGTTTACTAAATAGGCTAGTCAATTAAACATTTTGTTTTTTTTTTCAGCCTGAAAAAAAAATCGGATGAAAACCTTCTAAATTAAACATTTTTGATGAATTAATTCTGAACTCGTTTCCAAATCAGTCCAAGACCTAAACTGAGAGCATACGAATTGGAATTTGCAAGCTCTTGAAAAATAATTCACTATTTAGGTATCAAAAGGTTTTGCCTTCAGATGAAAATATCTCATCAAAAATGTCTAATCTATATGAATTAAGTTGAAATTCTTCTTTTAACCATTGAACCTCCAGATTTTAAACCCTTTTCGAAAAATTAAAATTAAATTAATTTGTATAATGTATCTATTAAAAATTTCAAAATTAGGTGATTCTAATATTTACCAAAGTCACTATGTTCAAAATTTCAAAAATATTGGTCAAACGGTGGATTCAGAAAATCATTATCACAGATTCACTTAGAGACATGAAAAAATAAATAAATAAAAATAAAACAACACTTTTTGGTGTCAAAAGAAACGTAATTCTTTGCCTTTTATCCAAGGATGGCTGATATGAATCTAAAAAAACACAATAAAAATAGTTGCTTCCAAAAATCAGTAGTTTTTACTTCTATAGATTTTTTTTAAAACTTGAAAGCCTCTTATCTTAGATTTTCAGTTTGTTGCTTTTTATGTTATTGTAATAGGCCCTTGATATATAAAATGGGAACACCGAGCGATGCTCGGTAATTTTTTGCTTCAGTTAAATGCGATATCTGTATTAATATTATTTTTAATTTAAAATTCAGGTAAAAAGATCGATTTTTATTTGGATTCAGAATTAAATAAAAAAATGTGTCCGTGGAATCCACTATTGTGATATATGTACTTTCTAATGGGTCTACACATTTTAATCCTCTACCCGGATTTCCTAGGAGGGCGATCATAGTTAGAGTAAGAGGAGAGAGTCCAGGGGACTTCTATAGGGTTGCGGAATGGATGATGATAGGAAGTGGGTTTAGGGGGGGGGGGATAGGGTCAGTGGGATGGATGGGGATTAGAGGAGGCTAACCTTTTTAAAACTAAAAAAAAAAAAATATATAAACAATTTTTGATCGTATAATAAGAGTAGCTAAATACCATATTTATACGAGAGATAAGTGTTAAGTTTATGGATAAGCCACGTGGTGTGCTCAAGTCACGACAGATTTTTTTGATTAATGTTTGGACAAATACATATTTTGATTGAACTATAGATAAATCTTAGTTTCTATTATAATATTATGATAATTATCATCGATGTCAAACCTATTATCTATAGAAGAAATATAGAAAAGATATTTAAGATTAAATCTCAACGCTGTAGTTTCAATCACGATAATTCCTTTTTTAGTTTTCTTAACGGGAACTAAAAAAAACTATATATAGGTCGAGAAGACCTTCAGAAGCACTTGGAAATGCTGCTCCTCGTTTACATATTGAACGGGCCTGTTTCGAAATTTCTATTTTTTCTTCAGATCAATATTGACTTGGATGGCGCGGGTGTCTGTCCCTATGTGCATATGTTCTCCGTCGAGACAGGTGGCTCTGATGTCGGTGAGCCGGATTTGGCCCACTTACTTCCGCGCGTTCGTTAGGAGAAAGTGTTACACATTTCCGCGCGGTCGGCGAAGATGCAGCTAACTAACTTAACGGTTGTGGACGGCTTGTGTGTAACGTGGACCGCACACAGTAGACAATGGAAATGGTCGCCGAGGATGCAGGATGGGGACCACCCGAGACCTCTCTCTCCAAGGACGTCTCGGAAATAGGCTAATCGAATCCCAGGGGTGGCGCACTTCCCACAGACCTCGATCTTTTCGTCTTCCCATCTAAAAGACTCACGAAATGCTTTCTTAGATCATTTCTTTTTAATAAATTAATGATATAATAATAGAAAAAATCTCAAATCATTATTTAAACAGAGAGTGAATTTTTATTTTATTTGCTGAGGTATATTTTAAAGAACCTATTAGAGTGATTCCAAAATTATCCACCGGGGGAACATAGATACTCAGAACTGGTTGTTTGTGTATCGACTCGATAGATAGGTATCTTTGGATTAGGGCAGGGGTCGGCAACCCTTTGAGACGGAAGAGCCAAAAGTTACAATTTACAAAATTCCAGAGTTTTTAAAGAGCCACTAACATTTTTGTTTTAATATTATGGTATTTGATTAGGATTAGGTATATAAATTTGATTTTTGTTTTAAAATAAATAGCTTTAAATATGAAATAATATATGGAATATCATATAAAAACATACAAATGTTTCACCCAAAACATATTAAAGCATTTTAGCTAGCTCTGCTAGAATAATAAAATTAGTAATCAAATAACTATAATTATTGAATATCATCATTGAGTATACAGTCCTAAGACTGGTTTGATGCAACAATTATCTGTTATCTGAACGCCGAGATAGTTGAAGGATGACACTTGTTTCCCTATATAGTTATAGCTTACAGCGGACTGGTTCTCTAGCTATTGTGAGAACTTTCGTCTTTTTCGAAGATATCTTAAGCTTGAATTTTTGTTTTGAAATCCCGAAACAGTTCTTCAGCTCCACGTATGAAACAATCTTTGACGTACTCACCATCTGTGAATGGTTTCCCTCTTTTTGCAATATGTAGTGATATTGCAAAGCTTGCCAGATTTACATTATTTGAAGATTGCGCCCAATTACTTAGCATAGAACTCGACTGTTCTTTTTGTTTTTGAAGCTCTTTAACAGCTTTTTTTCGTGCGTAACCGGTTGGATATTTAACAGCGAATCGGTATGTTTTGTAGTGAAGTGTCTCCAAATTTGACTTCTTTATTGTCTCTACTCCACCTAATCTAACTGTTCTCTATTGAGTGTTTTCATCCTGTTTTCAGTATTTTTTTTTTGCAGTATTATATTTTTTATAAGTTTTGAAAATAAATTAATATAATTATTAATATTTTCGCATGGAACTGGAGAGCCGCATCTTGACATCGAAAGAGCCACATGCGGCTCGCGAGCCGTAGGTTGCCGACCCCTGGATTAAGGTGGCAGAGGAAGTGCCTTGGGTTTAAGCCCCAAACACAAGACGTATGTCTTGTTCAATGACTTCATGAGCTAATTTGGGGTTCCAAGACAGAGCTGCCCCCTTGATAGAGCAACTTACTTTTTTCATGATCATACTTTGTTTAAAGTATTTTTTGGAGAGACAGACTGGTAGAATTTCACTGGAAAATTGATGGAAGGCAGTTCAAAGTTATTGAGAAATAAAATGTGTGGGCACCCACATGACTTTACCACTCTATTATCTTTAACATTGCTTAAGACAGAGGAATCGACTTAAAATCAAAAAGAGCGATTGATTCTCATCTATTACTTGAGGATTAACCATTCTACATTGGATTTTTGACGTTTCGGTTATTATTGGTAACCAGTGCTAAAGACATGGACATTTCGAGTTAAAATCACAGATAGCGATTGATTCTCATCTAATATTTGAGGAATAACAATTTTACATTGAATTTTTGACGTTTCGATTATGATTGGTAACCATTGCTGAAGACATGGAGGAATCGAGTTAAAATCAAAAATAGGCATCGATTCTAATACTTGAGGAATAACAATTATATATTTGATTTTTGATAGACCTCGATCTTAGAACGTCTTCTCATCTAAAAGACTCACGAAATGCTTTCTTAGATAATTTCTTTTTTCTTTTTAATAAATTAATGATATAATAATAGAAAAAATCTCAAATCATTATTTAAACAGAGAGTGAATTTTTATTTTATTTACTGAGGTAAATTTTAAAGAACCTATTAGAAGTATTTTTTGGAGAGATGGACTGATAGAATTTCACCGGAAAATTGATGGAAGGCAGTCCAAAGATATTGAAAAATAAACGGGCCATTCACATGCCTTTACCATACAACTGGCCACTCTCTTATACAGGGTGGAGCATAAAGATCTACCACATTTTGAAGAGGTATAAATAGTTTGGTCGAAAGGGCTAGAATTTTCATTTTTGACCCCCCCCCCCGTTTTTTTGTGGGGGTGTTTTTGCATTTATAGCCTTCTGGGTGTCCACAGAATGTGTATACAGAATTTGGTTGAGTTTGGTCGAAAGGACTAGAATTTTCCTTTTTGACCCCCCCTGCCTTTTTTTGTCTGATATAATGTTTAAAACACATTAAAAAAAAAATATTTTATGTTTTTTTTTCAAAAATATATTCAGTTTTTTTTCTATTTAAATTTTTTCAATTTTTTATACCTCTCCAAAATGTGATAGATCTAGATCTAAATCTTTATGCCCCACACTGTATTTAATATTGAATTAAAATAATTTATAATTATTAACGAAAGAACCCCCCCTCTTAATTTTGGGGCCATTAGCAATTAATAATATCTTCTTTTATTTATGAGATTATTTTATTAGAATTTTTTCGATTTTTGTTTGAAAATATTCCCCCCTTAATTGTGGATCCGATTTCAACCAAAATCTAATCAGCTCTTAATTTCAATCCACCAAAACTACATGTGAAATCTCGTTTTGATATTCAAACTAGTTTTTGAGCTAGTGTGTCTACACAAATTTGGTAACTCACGTACTAACAGACTTACTAACAAACAGACATTTTGAAAAACAGTTATTATCTCGAAAAACATAATTTTTTCGATGTTCACTTATAAGGGCTTTTTTGTAGACCGAATTTTTTAATCAAAATAGTTTCAGCCGTTTTTGAGATATTTCGAAAAAACTAAGCCAAAAAACCCACTTTTTTCATGCACGATTACAATACTTGGCCACACCCTGAATGGTAAAGTAATAAAATTCTGAATAAAATAAATTTATTGGAATGTGACTTTCACCTTCTTAAAAACCGACGTTTCGGAAGATCTTCTCCTCTTCTTAAGGGTTTAAAAGGGTCAACCAAGGATACATACAGGAAACTTCCTTCTCTCCTTCAACAGTGCTCGAATTTGCATTTTCTTCTCAAAATCATAAATCGATTTTTTTTTTATTCTTTCGTTGACCCTTTTAAACACTGAAGAAGGCGAGCTAAGCTAACCAAACTTACCTAGTTTTTATATATTTCGCTAATAGTCTATTGTTCATTTGTTTCTTTAGCTTCTCTCACCAATTCTTTTTCTTAATCGACGCCTTTCCGTACCTCACACAATCTTTTAAATGTATTATTATGATTAATTTAATTATATATTATTATTATTATTAATGAAATAAAATATTATTATAGGCTCAGAATAAGTTGATTTCGAAAGTGTATAGACCATAAGAGGAATTATTAAAGAAAACCATTACTTAAAACTTCATGTTTTTAATCTTTCTTATTTCTTTTATATTGTCTATTAACTATACGGTAGGGCAATTTCAGCTCCAATATGTGTTGATTGATTTAATACATATTAATTAAACAGAGCATTACATAATTACAAACATATTTTCCGTTATTTTAAATAATTACTAGGCTACTTTTGCAGCAAAAGCTGCTGCTTGCAAGCATTTTATTCAAGTCCAGTCATTATATTATGCTCATTCAATTTCCAAAGTTATAAAAATTTCAAATTCGTCTCTTAGCCCAGTAAATGAGAGGGTTTCAGATTACATTAATTGCGGGGAAAAGATTTTTTTTCTAGAATCGTTTGGTATGGCAAATCTAAGTTTGCGACCTCGAAACTGTGGGGGACAACTTTTGGTGGCCGAAAAACCTCGAAATTTTCAGACTCTTTTCAGTTTTTAGTTTATAACTCGAAAACAGTTCACATTTTGTAAATAAACGTTTTATAGTAAATTAAAGAAGACAAAATTTCGCATCGAGTAAAAAAAAAGAAATGCAAAATTGGTCCAGTATTTTGATTTTTAATGGGGATCCAAAAAAGAGACCCCGGGATCACTTTTGAATATCCCAAAAACTCGCACTTTTTTCGATTTTTTCCCATTTTGACTATGAAGGAGCACATTTTCGATAAAAACCAATCTATAGATTTTTAAACTAGATTAAATTTTCTACAATTCAAACAAAGTGTTATCATAATTAGAAAATGGTAACCTGTGCCTCAATGAGGTTGAAGTTTTGAAAAAAATGCAATTTTTTACAAAAAATCGCAGTTTTTCTTTCATAAAATGAAAAACACTCATCCTTAAAACTTTATTTTATTTTATGATGGAAAAACTGTGATTTTTTGCAAAAAATTGCAGTTTTCCAAAACTTCAACCTTATCATACCATTATCCAATTAAGATGAAACTTTGTTTGAATTGTAACAAATTTAATCTAGTTTGAAAATGTATAGAATGGTCTTTGTTGAAAACCTGCTCCTTCATGCTCAAAATGGGAACTAATAGAAAAAAGTGCTAGGTTTTGAGATAGGTATTCAAAAGTGATCCGGGCAGCTCTTTTTTGGATCCCCATTAAAAATCGAACTACTGGACCAATTTTGAATTACTTTTTTTTAATCGACGTGCAATTTTGTCCTCTTTAATTTAGGATAGAAAGGATATTTACAAAATATGGGCTATGTACCTATACTTATTTAGATCGATCAAAAGAGGTTTATTTATTATTTTCAGAGAAATGTATAGAATAGTGAAACTACTTCCATTAGTAAATTAAATTGTCACTAAAATTCTAATATTTATCCATGTGAAATAATTATATTTTACTAAGATTAGGGCAATGATATCTTACTTAATCTAAAATAAAAAATTAAACTGAAGATAAAATTTTAATTGATTCCTCATAATTTAACATTAAAATTAAATGATGTTGTATCACTCGTTTCTATAATAAATATTTTTGAACCACAAATAGTAGGGAACTGGACAAAATAATCAAAAACACAGAGCTTTCATCAAATAGGCCAGACGTTTTGTCAATTTAATTTGACTTAGTCAGTGGCCCATTTAATCACTCTTTTCAAAAAACAATTTCACTTATTTTTGACAAAGAGTGATTAAATAGGCCCCTGAGGAAGTCAAAATAAATTGACAAAACGTCTAGCCTATTTGATGAAAGCTCTGTTTTTTTAATTTTTGTTCAATTCCATACTATTCCTGATATTAAAATTAAGCATCGTAAACCTTAATTAATTTTTAATTTGATTTGTGATCTCTTATTAAGATAAAAAAGTGATTTATTTTACTCATTCGTAAAGAGATATTTTGTCTAAGGATATATTTTGAAAGTCAATGGTTATCTCCATTGAATTATAATGTGGTTGATATATTCATAAAAAGAAAGACAAGAAAAATCCATGAAACAGTTAACTTTTTGCAAATGTGTTTCTTAAATTCAAATTGTGCGAGGTGAGAGATTTCTTCATAACAAATTGTGGAAGGTCATCAAATATCAAAGGGCCTTAAGAAACAACAGAGGAGGATATATTCGATAGAATAACGAAAGATAATATCACACACCCAATTCACATGCACACGCTTGTTCATATATCTTTTAGACAGTCGAGGTCCCGCCCACTGGGATTTTATCCCATCGATAAATGGATATTTTATTTATAATATTATTTTATCCCGCCGCCTGTGGCTAAGATTTGCCTTAAAAGAACACGTCGTTCTATATTGTATATTATGATATCCTCATTCTTTCTTAAATTCTGATATTTTTTATGAATTGGATTTCGCTTTTTGTAATGATAAAGTTGCTAAGAGCTGTAGGCACTATCAGGGCCGGATTTAAAAATAGGCTACCTAGGCTGCAGCCTATGGGCCCGCACCACAAAGGGGGCTGGTACCACAAAATCAAGTTAAATACAATTAAGATTTATTTCCTTAATGATGTTCAGTTCTTTTCTTTTTTATCATCTCATGAATTCATTAAATTCTAAATACTCAAACGAAATTACCTATTTTGTGTATGTCGTACGTAAATTTTCTATAATCTAATAATAAACTTTAAACGTTTAGTTTTAAGTTTTTAATTGTATCTTCAAGTGCCAATTACGAATACTATGGAGAGTATCGGCTCTAATGTAATTTTCCCCGGGGAATTTTTTTACAGAGGTGGTTTCCCATTGCCTTCCCCTCAAGAAATCCGATCAACTATTTTTTTTTGATAAGCATAATCGGTAGAATTAGTATATTTTATCTGCGGCCCGGGACAATTTTTTCTTTCAAATGTGGCCCGCCTAAGCCAAAAGGTTGGACACCCTTATACTAAAGCAACTTTTTTAATGATCTGCTTCTTCTGCATATTTGAAAAAAGTTGGTTTATTTTTCATTATTGAGAGAAGAAATTTCTTTTCTGAAAAGATTATTTAAATTTTTTTTCTGCCTTGTTTCCCCATTTCTATTATGGTAAGTTTAATTTTTTTCCAATTATTTAGGTGATGTAAAGAAAAAATATTATTTAAAAATGAAAAGAATGCCATTTTTTATATACATCTATTTTGTATTCTTTATATCTATATTATATAAAAAAGAAATTAATTCAAGATACTGCTAGCTCCCTTGACCTCATGTCCCATTGTAGAAACGTCTCCGACGTTTCTCTTTTTTTTTATTTAATAAAAATAGCATCGTCACAAGAGTTTAAATTATTTTCGTATAATAAAGGTTTGAATTGCATAGTTTATTAAATTTTTTGATAAAAACCTAATTATTTTTCTATACAGAATATGTTGAATTCTTGTAATCGTGTATGAATTTTATTTTGGAACGAAGTGAACTTATGGGACGCCTCGGGGTGGTACCCTAGTCTGTGAAAAGTGTCCGTAACGTTAAATAAAAACAAGCGAGCCAATGCTCATGCGCGCGCATCCACTCAGCCACTCTGGGGGCGGGGCCTCTGGCTTGCGCTCTGGTCGGGAATCGATGCTGTTCGATGTTGAATCTTTCGATTCAACAGGTATTATTTCATTACCCTCCTCTACCTCTCTGCTTCTATTTATCGAAATAATCCTCTTTAAAAATTTTATTAATTTAATAGACAGAATAATAGAATTCAATAAAATGGCATCGAATTCAGAGACAGAACATTCAGAACATTTCGTTATTCAGCAACAAATAACAAAGGTGTGCTTACTTAATTAATAAATAAATGAAAATGAAATGAAAATAAATAAAAGAATATTGCAATAATTCTACTAATTTATTTATTATATTTCCAGCTAATAGAAGAAAATAATCAATTAAAAAAAAATCTACTAAAGGTAAGCGTTATATATTAATCGTGGGTGTATGTGTAAAATCCCCGTGAATCCCTAATTGATTTCATAACTAATTCCTATAATTTATTTATTTATTTAATTAATTGAATTTTATTATTTATTTATTCTATTTAAGGAAATAAAAATTAAAGAAGAAGAAAAAATTCCTTGGAATTTGATTTCCAACGAGGATTTGATGAATTATTATTAAAATATCTAAGATTATTTATTTATTTATTATTAGAGTATCTATTAGTTAGATATTTATATAATATACTGAGTAAAACATTGTATAAATTCATATACTGTTTTTTCTCAAATTCAAAAATATTTCCAAACAAGTTTGTTCAGTACCCACCTCTCCATCCCCTCCCTCGATTAGCACTCATGGATTTAATTTTAACATTTTTTTATTTTATTTTCTTTGAAGGAAAGAAATACGAAAAAAAAGCCGAGTACCAAAAAAGGTATCGGGAGCGTGAAAAAAAAAAAAACAAGGTACGGTATATAATTTATATACCGTATATTATATATATTATAATATTTTGCAGTGTAATTTTAAATACGACTGTAAAGTTAGTAGACATCAGACGAGAAATTAATGATTTTATAATCAATTTCAGTATCGGAGAAAAATATAAAAAAAAAAAAAACAAGTAGGCAATATCAACAAGAGTATCGACAAAGAATAAAAGAAAAAAATACAAAAGATCCAAGGTATGGTATGAAAATTATATACATTTTTAATAAATTTATTATTACCATTAATAACTGTAATTAATTTTAGTACTTACTACTATCGATGCTGTTTTCTCGAGATATTTGGCAAAAATCGAATCACAAATATATATATCTTATTTTAGTTACCATAAAGCTATAGTTTCTATGATAGAACATAATTAGGCTTAATTATTATTATTCATATAAATACCTGTTTCTTTTTGTATATTATTATTATTATATATTATATATTTTTATAAATCATTGTAAATAAAATAAAGGTGTTAAGATAATTTTATAAAGTAGTTTCTTTGCTTTTTATCGATAAAAAAATCATAATAAAAAATGTATACCCGAATAATTATTTTTCTTTATACCTAGAATAGAACTTAAAATTAATATTTTTATAATAAGGAACTTCGTTCCTATCCGGTGTCCTACGACACAGATCGACTTTTTATTTATTTCGCTTAATTTCTTAACTCACAAACGGCTACAAAAGATTATGATAAAAAAATAGAGTGAAATTTGGATTTTGGCTACAAGAAACCCTAGTTTAAGAAAGATAGAGAAAATTAAAATTTATATTAATTATTTTGTTAAAATATATCTTAGAGAGCTAGTAATCCAAATTTTCCACAATTTTTTGGGGGTATGAGGTTTAGTTGTTAAGTTATGGACTTCGAAATAATTGACGTTATTGAATTTCGAATTTTTTGGAAGCAATTTTTCGAATTAAACAAATTTACAATAAAGTATTAAACATGGTGGTTTATATAGAAAATTAACTGTTCTTTTTAATTATGAAATCAGATTTGAAATTGAATTTTTTTTTCATGTATAAAACCGGAAGTAAACATTTCAAGTCAGAATTTTCATAACTCCGAACGTTTTTTTTTTAATTATTTTAATTTCAAAATATAGCTTAAAGTATAGAGATAATACACTAAAAGTTTCCAAATCGAAGTTATATTAGTTGAAGAGATATATGAAGTAAAGTACATATATGTCGCACTGAGCGTGATAGCTGGCGCTTGCTAGGTCGACTGGTTTGCGCGAAAACGCATTAAAACGATGCGATATTAATATGTACTAACCTATTTAAGCATATTTAGGCTTTAACAATGATGTACGATAGGTAAGATTTAAATTTTAAAATAAAATGTATAATTATTAACAAAAATATTAGTAGGAAGCAGAAGTTAGGGCGAAAAAATAACATACTTAGCAAAACTCCTAAGATATCACCTATGTAGGCATAAATACTTTAAATTTTAAAAGTAATTTTGTATAATTATATATATATATATATATATATATATATATATATATGTTTGTTCACATTCATACCTTCTAGAAGTACAATTAGGCCAAATATGAACGAATTTCAAAATCTCACATTTTTTTTCTTTGTTCGCTTCACGTGAAATGCCCCCTTTGTGTAAAATAAAATTATGAATATATCAAACTAAAATATGAATATACCTTTGCTCTGCCCACTAAAGCTTGTTGGGCCTGTAGTATTGAAAACCAGGGGTCCAATCAACTGCGGAAAAGCTGTTTTATACTTACCTAATCTAATGGCATTATTAATTATAATTGAATGTAATGGAAGGCAGCCCAGAGGTAGTGAGGAAAGAAAAAATTAACACATATAAAATAAAGTGTAATTTATTGGAATCCTTCCTCCTTTCCTTTCAAACCGAGGTTTCGGAGGATTTTTCCATCCTTCTTCAGGGTTCGTTGCAAAAAAAATTATTAATTATTTTTTATATTTATTTATAGTATAACATCGAAAGTTATAGATATTTAATCTCTAATTTATTTTTCAATCCAGCCAGAAAATCGATTTATTTCTGATTTTCTCCTTTATGAATGGGAAATTCTGAAGCTAGAAAGACAAAAATCCGAGGGGCGACCTAATATAGTGTACACCTACTTCCAGTTTCACTTTAATTTCCAAGTAGAGGACAATATATGAAGAGGCATTATCTAATGAATTCCAAAATAATTCCACATAATTCTAAAGACGTGTACACCTAATTCCAATCGCGGTTCACCCCATGCAAAAATCTATTCAATTCTCTGGTTTGAAAATACAAAGATTTTTACACCAAAAAATATTTTCAATGACCTTTTGTTCTTAAGATTTTGTGTCAATCTTAATCTAGATATACAAAATGACAGACTGAATAAAATTTTGTTTGAAATTAATTTTTCTTCACGTTTTAAACATTTCTATATACGATTAAAAACATAGTGATAGTTTTCGAATGAATTGATTATTTAACACCTCTCTGCCTAGCGTACCGAGAAAAAATTATTTTTTTAAAACAATTATCGTTTGGTGTTCACAAAAGACTCTCTGAGCTATTCTTATCCCTTTTAAATGAACAGGCTACATATAAGAGAAGATTTGTCCATAAATAGTCATACCATTCTTAAAATAAGAAATAGAGAAAAAGGTCGTGGATAAAATTAATGATCCATTAAGACTTACATAATTAATTAATCTTCAAAAGAAAGAGTTGAAACAACGTTATTTATTTAAGAACCACGCAGTGAGTATTGGAATGTACAACAACTCAGCTTTTAATATTATCTATTTCCAAATAGAGAGAAAGTGGTAATGAGTTTAAGAATTTAATCAATAAGGGGAGACATGGCGGTAAACACTTTGCCTCCATTAAATGTTAGATGTTTGTTCTAGTTGAATTGATTAACATAGGAGTTTGAATCTTGTAGAAATTTTTAGATTGAACTAGAATATACACTTATATAGATACGAGTAGCAATCATAAAGACGCTTTATTCTTCGTTTTGAAAATAGAAAAAATTATCATTACATCAGTGTTTCTCAACCTTATTATATTTGCGCTTCTATTTTTCATTCGACTTCAGTCTCCCTGCTATCATAAATAAGGAAAGTGAAAATAAAAAATCTACTTGAAAACTATATAGGAGTAACATTTTACATCTGTGTAAGTTTAGGATCTGAACGAATCACTTTTCGATTTTGAAAAAAAACTACCTTGGGAAAACAAGCTATATTTTAGTGAAAAATAATATTTTACAGGGGTACCCACAGAGGAAGGGGGAGTATCAGTAAAATTTCTGGGAGGGGGTTTGAAAATTTTGCATTTTAGTATATTACCTTATGTTAAAAATAAAAGGGTCAAGTCTTATAACTTTCAACAAAAGGTATTAAAAAGTTATTCTAATTCTTTAGAACTGAATAAAATGGGAGCGGGGGTTACTTTTTATGCAATTGGGGGGGGGGGGGGGGTTTAGGCTTCTTCTCAGAAAAAATGAAATTGCTTTTCATAAGAAAATTGTCGATAGGATTGGAGCCTAAGCCATTTCGTAAATGTTACGGTTAATCTAGTAATTCAGGCACCTTTATTTACTACAATTCTCTTTATTTAATTATACTCTGTAGGTAAAATTATAGATTAAGAAAAGAATATAAATTCAACAGCATATCTTTTTAATTTAGTAAGGGTTTAAATAAAAGACATGCAGTTTTTATTAATTTATTTTTATTTACAGAAATTTTAATGTCACCCAGTTCATTGCGTCCATAATTGTTAGAGATATGGCTCATAAAACCCGTTTTGTATCTCCATTGTTCTTCAAGTATTCTCTGAAGATGGCTACAACCAATAGCCGAAACATTAGCGGGAGTTCATTAATAAAAATAAATAAATAAAAGCTGCATGTCTCTTATTTAAACTCTTATTAAATTAACCTCAGCTATAAAGAATTCCTAAAATAAACATTTATTTTTGTTTATAGGTTTAACAAAGATAAGATTCCAGGGGAATGTTGAGTAACTTTTTTTGAAAAGGGGACAGTAGGTCAATTAAGTTTGAAAATCTATGATTTAGTCAGATTCTATGCGGCGTAGTTATTTTATTTTAATAGTAGAATTTTTTGATAATTTTTTATTCAGTGGCTTGGAAATTCCGTAGAATGCAAAAATCCTGTAAAAATGGATACTTCGTTACCCTAGTACACTGTCGTTTAAAGGGATTAAATTTAAAAAATTTCAGCCTGATTATACTTAATGAGGTTTTTTCAGGGATAATTCAAACCCCATGATAACAAATTTATTATTTCTTTCATTCGTTTCGATAATATATAAATTTAATTGAGGATTCGTAGGGATGTGGAAAGTAATTTTTTTAAAACAAACAATGATAAGTGTTGAATGTTTGGTGGATTTATGACGATTTAAATAATAAATTCTAAGTTAATGATAAAGTCAGAATATATATCGACAAAAAGTTAAACACTGATTGATTTTTGTTTTAAAAAATTTATTTTATCCAAATCCTTACTAATCCTCAATTAATAATTTTTTATTTTCAAATCCACAAAAATTCAGGTGATTAAAATTTCAGCACAAATTTTGATTTCATGGGAAATAAATACATATAACTTGTAAATGTTAGGTTTGTATCTTATTGAGCTACAGTGTTCTGACAGGCAGAGGAACATTGTGGCTACACTAACACTAACCGTTTTATTTTTATAGAAACAAAAAATATACAAAAAAACAGATTTTGTGAAAAGTAGTTTTCGAATCCAGAGTAATTAACTAAAGGAAGTATCTTCATTCCTATTCGGATTTCAAACAAACATCCTAGAGTTATAGAGATCTGGGGCCCCTCAGGAGATACTAGAACGCTTCCTTATTTACTCGAGTCTATTTCTTGAGATTTAAATTTAGGCTATAGACTAGAAAAAAAGAAACATTTGACAGACTAGACAGTTTACTTAGATATCATCTTAGAAGCATCTTATTTTTTTTCTTACACCTCGTTCTCTAAAAATACCGATTAGAGATATCCAAGCTGCCTACGCACTAATATAATTCATTCAACAATTAACCTATTAAGGAAAGACTATCGTAAAGATTCCTATTAAATATAGTAAATAACGAGCTTCTATCTGAATTTAATTAGAAAGAGTAAAATTTTTCTTAGATATTAGAATAACTCGTCAAACCAAAATAATTAATTTGAAATGTATTTTTTTACTAGTTATGTACGACAGCAGAAGTATTGATTTCACTTAATGATTTTTTTGCTTATTGTGAATTACTAATGTCTGAAACGTGATGAAAATTCATTATCATACAAATAGGCGCCGGAGTGGAATTTTTTTGGGGGGCTAAAAAAAATTGAAGAAATAATGGGTTTGCTCGACGACGACGTGATCTCGCTGATTGGCCTGGCCGTGATTTCGCTTTAAATAAATAAGGGGTAATTCAAAAATAATTTTAACTCTAAAGTTTTCAAACAAAAATACTAGAAAGATAGAGACTGGAGGAATGTATATAAAATGGTGATTATAAATTATTTTATTATAAAAGTGGCGTAGCGGAGACCGGGGGCGAGCTGGCATTTACTAAATATTAAAAAAAGAATTATGAATAAATACATTTTAGCAGTTAAAATAGGGAACAAATAATAGTATTTAATATATTTTAGAATT
Source organism: Forficula auricularia (assembly GCA_024734495.1). Lineage (NCBI taxonomy): Eukaryota > Metazoa > Arthropoda > Insecta > Dermaptera > Forficulidae > Forficula > Forficula auricularia. The sequence continues at coordinate 4,464,883 of JALMQS010000101.1, read as the reverse complement.
TTTTTGAGTCTTGGTTGGACCTGTGGTATTGGCACTACGGGCCCAACCAACTGGAAAACCTGTTTGTACATACCTAATATAATATGGGATTATTATTTTTTTTATTCATAATATATAACATAATTGTATATTAATTTATAGATATTAAATTTTTTTATGCTAAAAGATATATTAATACTGTACAGATAGAATGATTTTGATCACTTGAAGTATCGTTAACAAATAATGCGTCCATCATGCCGGGTGGCTCGCGTCAGAGACTCTTGATAAAACAGTCCGAAAAAATTAAAAATATGTTATAAAGTGATATCATTTTATCAAAATCATCTATAAAGAGGTTCACGGTATGTTTCTAATATAAGAAAATTGCATTTAAAAAAAGAATTTTGTAGTTGAAGTGAAATTGAATGAAAAGATTCAATTTCTTCTCTCAGGGAACGAATCAACTAGAAATGGCATAAAGTTTTATTTTTTTTTCTCATTAGATATTTATTAAAATCTATTGAAATTTCATATCTGTGTGTTATTATCATGTATTTTTTAAACCAAATACTTATTATTAGGAAATTTCCATTTTAAAGGTTAGTTTATTTGAAGTTCAATTTGAAAAAACGCTAATAACTCGGTTGAAATAATTTTTAAAATATTAAATCAATTAGATATTATAAAACAATTAATTATTAATAATTTAAATTAATTTTAAAGGAAATCGCTAAAAACCCCGAAAACCGTCTATGAAAGGCCGTTTTAGAAACATTTTAAAATTCGCATCCATGTCACAAGTCAATGTTTCGTTTCATATAACTTTTTAAACTTTTTTATAGACATCTCGTGCTTTCAAAAAACATCGTTTTTTGACGGTTCAGATGGTTTTTGACGATTTTCTCAAAAAGTACTGGATCGATTTCGTTCAAAATTAAATTAAATTATTAATGATTAATTGTTATATAATATCTAATTGATTTCATATTTTTAAAAATTATTTCAACCGATTTATTAGCGTTTTTTCAAATCAGAGTTCAAATAAACTACGCTTTAAAATGAAAATTTTCTAATAATAATTATTTGATATAAAAGTTACATAATAATAACACACAGATATGAAATTTCAATAGATTTGAATTAATATATAATGAGAAATAAAATAAAACTTGTTGTCATTTCTAATTGATTCGCTCCCGGAGAGAAGAAATTGAAACTTTTCATAAAATGTATTTTAAACTCCAATATTCTTAATCAAAATGCTATTTTCTCATATTAAAAAAGTACTGTGAAACTCCAGCTATCCACCTATAGATGAGAGATCTATAAAATAACATCGATTTCTTTCCCATTTAAGTATAAATCTTTTGTTTTGATATTGAGCCTGTAGTCATCAGAAATGCATTATTTGTTATTGATTCATCAAGTCCGTTCACTGTACAATATTGGAATATCTTTTAACATATTAAAATTTAATATAAATACGATAATGTAATATTTATAATAAAATAAATAAATAAAATAATAATATGATTATATCAGATAAATTCAAACAGCACTTGGCAACCACGGAAGCCTCAGACGGCAGAGCAAAGCTATTTTATATTAATAATATTAAGTGAATAGTGAAGACAACATTATTTAAAAAAGATATAAAAGCTTTAATATGTTTTTAGTAACCATTTTGAATTTTTGATTTTAAATTCTCCAGAGAAGAAGGCAAAATCGAACTCGCCAAAGATCTGAGCTATACGAAAACTGTCTTCAAAAGCTCATTTAAAACTCTAAAAAAAAAAAGAATTTTGAATTTTTAGGTAGAGCCACTAAATACCTCGTTAAAAATTATATTTTGCGAGATATTAATTATTTTGTCAAAATGTCAGTTAGTATGTTAGTCACCAAATTTTCTGTACCCTCTAGCTCAAAGACTAGTGTAATATCAAAACCAAGTTTCCCACATATATTTTTTATATTGAGATTAAGAACTGATTAGATTTTGGTTGAAATCGAACAAAAAATTAAGGGGGGCGTGGGGGGCTATTAAAAAATTAAAATGCTAAAATTTTTAAACTAAAAAACAAAAACAAAAAAAAACAAGAAAAATGGAATGTACTATAAAAGATTTTATTTTTTCATTTTTTTTTTTTTTTTTGGGAGGGGTTCAAAAAAATAGAACTATCGATTTATGTGAAATTTCGTACGGGGGTTCTTTGGTAAATGATAATAAATTGAAGCAGACATTAAAAGAGTGTGTCTTCTGCTGGAATTATAAATTTTTAATTGATTTATAACGAGACTATAGTTTCGAGAGGTTTGCCCTCTTCATCAGTCTAACTTACATTAATTCCTGTGAATCAATTGTAATAGAGTGATGAAGAGGGCAAAGCTCTCGAAACTATAGCCTCATTATAAATAAATTAAAAATGTATAATTCCAGAAAGAAACACACTCTTTTGTTGTCTCCTTCAATTCATAAAAATTCTGATACTCTCGGCAAAAAACTTTTTATTTGATTATAAATTATTTTATTAAATATTAAATATAAGAGAGGGGGGAGGTTTATGGTAAAGTCATGTGGATGGGCATATCAGCTTATTTTTAATAAACAAATTTTTAATTAAACGATGAGAGCAAGTAGAAAATAAACGTATAATTTTTCTCAATTGCAAATTCTTAAACTTTAGACTGCTAAATAACACAATACACGGATTGAGGATTCTTGAATTTAATTTGTAACTAATCAAATGAAACAATTTCTTAAGTAGATTATTTTCACTTTACCTTAATCCTTTGATATCACCAACAAAAGAGGATAAGGTAAAGAGGATGTGACCATCTTTCCTCAGATCTATCTTTGTACTCTATCTCGTGATTTTTTATTATTTTAAGAAAACAGTTAAAGATGTTGATTCAATTAGTCAAAGGAGAGAAGTAACAATAGATTTAATCTGGGTTGATTTATTTTAGTTCTCAAACTCTTAATTACCCATTAAAAATTACGTCAAAAGGATTTATTAAAATTTCTAGGTCAAATTTATATTATTTTTTTGTTTTGTTTTTGCATTCTTCATGGTTAATTAATTATTTTCAATTTAAATTACCTAATTTGCTATTAAATTTTTTATTTGAAATTGTAATTTAAACTTTAAATTTGAAAAAAAAGACTCTTAGACTCCTAATGATGGGCTAACCCCCGAAATATATCGAATTCAAAACTCAATTTTGTTTTATTTCTTTTTTGTGAAACCTACCTCGTATCTTACTCAAGTTTTATTATTATATTAAAATGTTTCACCTAGAACCAACACCGAACTCCTTGAAAGTTATTTAAGCTAAGGTTTACTGATTTTTTAAAATGATGACTTGCAATCGACGTATAGACATCAAAATTAGTGGTTATATACTTAAACTATCCTTGAACCTAAAATAAATTTTCAATCACCTTCGGAATAAGTTAAGCACCTGTAAAAATTAAATTTACAAAAATTACCTAAATGACCACCTAAGTAAGCCCCTGCGACCACATTGACCGGCTCTCCCCTACTTATATAGGAAATTTAATTTAATTATATAATCTGTTCTATATGTACTAATGGAAATCTTGTTTTTGTGAAGAAAAGTCGAAATTTTTGCAGAAGTCTAAAAAAGTGGATTTTAGAAAATATGAGATGGGTGTGAGTGTTACCAATTTTTCTACTAGAACCGATAATTACGAAATATTACATTAAGAGTTTTTGACTATAAAGAAAAAGATTTTAAAAAATATTATTCATAGTATAATTTTTTCCAATACTTTTTAGGTTTTATAATTTCTTAAAAACAACTTTATCATTTTTAAAAATTGATTGAGCACAGATCGATTTATAAAGTCTTAAAAAAGCTATTTATGATAATTAAGGGCCGTCCATACATTACGTCACACAAATTTCAAGATTTTTAGACCCCCCACTGTGTTACATTCTGTCACATTTTCATTGAGTCCCCCCTGTATTACGACGTCACTCTAAGGACGGTCCCTTAGTGTAAAAATTATCTTATCAATATTTTTGAGAATTAAAAAAAAAAAAAACTAAAAAATTATAGAATAAAATACTCTAAAAAATATGGTTCCCAACAAGGGATGGACTTCAATTAAAGGTTATGTAAAAATAATTAATTTCATTATAAAAGTTAGAAATAAATTGTCCAAATTGGATTGTATACTGGAAATTCAGTCCTTGTTGGGGACCACATCTTTTGAAGTTCTTTATTCCACAACTGTTATAATTTTTTCATTGTTCATTGTAAAACTAATACAAATAATTTAATTTTTATTATTTTTGTTTTTTCAAAATTTTAAGTTAATCCAAAAATTTTCTTTTAGAAATCAGTTTGTTTAATTTTTTCACATACGATCTAGAAATACAAAATAAAGAAAAAACACTTTTACTAAATACCTACATATATTGCGAATTGATTGAATAAATAACCAGTGAATGAATTTCCATAAAGTATTAATAAGAAGTTGTCGATATCTCTTTTCGGCAAGATGTCGTAGTATAATATCATCATTTTCTTTCTAATTTCACCCATATGTTTATCTAATATTGTGTCAAGTAACCGACAAAGATTTATTCATCTCTTTTTTTTCTCTCTCTCAAACACACACATATACAAATGAAGGTACATTCTTTAACTTTTTCTTCGATTGATTTGTATTCAGGTCAAACGATGAGGCGTTGTTAGTCAGTCAATCAGTCAGTCAGGGTGATAATCTCTTAGGAAGGACTAAAGTGTCTCAAGATACCATTGTAGAGATCATTTTAGTTCCAACTCATTATAAAACTTTCAAAATATTTTAAACCATCTAATTAGAAAAAAAATGAAATTTTTTTGAATACTGATTCAATTAGTGGTCACACATTACGATCATATCGACAACGTGGGTTTTATCAATCAATGGGGCTGAGTTGACTCCTTCGATAATACATTTGAAAACAGCTTCAGGATTAATAGTAATATCTATAATAAATTTGAAAATTTATGCCACTTTCCATGAGTGGTTCAACCCGAAAAAATTTTCTAGTTCACTCAGTTATTATATGAATCTTATACCATTCAATTATTAGTCTTTTTTTAATAAAAGACCAAGTAAGTTATTGGTATTTTAGGGAGTTTTCCTGGGGGCAGCCGGCCAGCTGATTAGCTACCACAAAGTTTCAATTTCGGTAATCCGATTAGAGAACAACTAACTTTTTACTAGAATTGACAAATTTTGGAAGTAACGAAATAATTTAATGAGAAATACATAAGTGATGCTTAGTAATAATGGAGTTTAGATTTTTCTAGGGGGGAGGGGGCAATGAGTTTTGTAAGAGGGTCACTGCCCCCCCCCCCCATTGCGTAGTGCAAAGAACCACTTACCAGTAGAAAGAGATAAAAATCTCAAAAAATATTATTTTTTAACAGCTTCCAAGCCCAGAATCTAAACATTGTTACTTGTGCAATATTAAATAAATATAATTATTTTATAAAAACAATCTCAGAATGTTTATTAACGATGTCAAAATTACGGGAGAAATTTATGCATATAGGTAAGTATATGTAGCTATACAAATGTTCACTAATATATAATTAGATATCGGAATATTTATTTGCATCACGCAGAAGACAACCTCAATTATTATTTCGTCTTAAAAATTAACAACTCTGCTATTTCCGGGAAATTTAATCCTTTCAATTTTATCGTAATTCTTTTGGTTGATTTTATATAAAATTTTCAATAAAATAAATTCAATACTTCTAGTATCAAAAATCAAATATCTTTCAAAATTTTATTTAAAATAATTACTCTTCCAATATTTTATTAATTAATGAGTAGTGGTTCCCAAACTGTGCGCCACGGCCTCTTCACAGGTGCGCCGCGAAGTTTCATAATTAATTGAAGCCTAACTAGACAAAAAATTGAGAAGATGAAAATTTATTTATTATTTATTTTCATCTCTTATATACGATTAGACATACTTTTACTCTCGGTGGGGCGCCATGGCAAAATTTTAATTGAAAAAGGGCACCGCGACTCGGAAAAGTTTGGGAACCCCTGATATACTATATATCGTCATAGTCTATAGACGCTAGAGAAATCTCTTGTTCGATTTCCGAAAAAGTTTGACCCCCCAGCCACAAATATTTCGAATTTTAGTCAGGGTATAAAGATTTCATTTGGCTGGCTAAGAACCCAACCCTCCTTCGTGAAAATTTGACACTCACCAAATATTTTTACACTCCTTTGGACTTTCTATGTTTGGAATTCCTTTTATACTTAATCTTCTCTTAAAATTAAACTCTTTATGTCTTAAGACTCTCAAGATAACTATTTACATCTGTTAGTGTTAAAATATATTTGTCTTTCCTTATTTTGCCACCAAGTTTTTCAGATTTATATAAAATAGTCTTGGACGTTACAATGATAAGAAAACCTGTTCGATGAAATCGAGGGCAATGCTCTCATATAAAATGTATTTTGGTAATTTAGCTCATTGGAGGCAATACGCCTTTTAAGAAACCGGATGTGGATTCCGATCTGCCAAATGAAGAAGAAGATGAAGAAGAGGAGACAGTTTTCACTCGGCCAGCCAAATCGGCTTCCAGGTTGTTTTGCCAATGGTCGTTGTTTGCTTTCGTTTGCGCCTGTTGGCCTTGACCACCGCTTCACTGCCTCCAATTCATTCGTCCTCCTGAAACTCTTCTGCAAAAGAATAATAAATCGCGACAGAGATAGTGACTCAGCAAGAGATTCCAAAATTTAAATTAAATCTTTCCATTTTAATGCTTTTACTTTTTCATTTATTAAAAAAAATAAACTGCAACGGATTGTTAGTAGACTTTATTCCTAGTTAAACTTACCATAATATTTTGTTCTCAAACCGGGACAATTTCGTGAGTTTTCCAGAAGAAGAAAGTGAGCGGCTTCTCTGTGATTTTAGAAAGAGACGAGTATATTAAGCTAAGTAGGGAGACCGGGGTTGGTTGTCACAAGTCTCAGTTCTTGATCGCTGTTGCTTATTAGTGGTCTAAACTCAAACCACGATCACAAAATTCTGAGTAGGGGGTATAAATACTTTCTAGTTTCTGGCAATAGTTCATGATTTTACATTAAATTGAAGGGTTGGTTTTGTCACAAATATAATAAAACAATAATTTTAATAACTATTAGAACTCATGATTTTATTGTTGTTTTTGTATTTTTGCAGCTGTAAAATTTTTTTATTGATCTAATTAACTCGCATTATTTACTCTGTATTCAATGAGGTGTACCTATATGCTAATTATTTTTTATCTATCTATATATAAAATTAAGGGTTTTTCTGTACATTGGTCCAAATCACGCCATATTTTGGTTGCACAAGTTTTAACCAAAGTTATGAACGAAAACACCCTCAACAAGAATCCTGTCTGTATGTCTGTCTGTATGTTTGCGTGGTTTCCACTAATAGTTGCTCACGGTTCACGTAAAACGGCTCAAGTGATTATTATGAAATTTCATATTTGGATCAGATATCTTCTAACTTACGTTTATTGGTTATAACGTTTTGATATTTTGACACCAAAAGGGGGTTTGGGCGGGCACACTAATGGAAATTATCAAATAACTCTTAAACTCTTAACTCTACGGTAAATTTTGTTGTGAGCAAAGTTGTAGGGGATGTGATTTATGACAACTTTTGTTTAAAAAATTCCCCCCAAAAACCACCCAAAAAGAGGATCAAAAATGAAAATTCTTGCCCTTAAAGCGAACTCATCCAAATTTTGGATACATAATCTGTGGGTCTCTAGAGATAAGAAATGCAAAAACTAACATCCTAAAATGTGGTTGGAAGGTCAAAAAATGAAAATTCTTGCCTTTTGGCTAGAAAGAGGGCCGCCGAAGGCGGGCCTTGCAGCTAGTTATTTTATAAAATTTACACAAATTTATTCTGTATTAACATTGAGCTTAGCTTCAATGTCTATTCGAGGTTGGGTGGCTCAAAAATTCTGTGGACTTTTTGTTCTTAAGTTATCGTAGGTTTCTGAATCCAGAGACACAGCAGAAAAAAAAATCATAGTTGAAAATGATTTTTCTCCACATTTTCAAACACGAGTAAAAAAAATATTTTTTCGTGATTTCAATACTAGAATCGCCCGGCAGGCAGGCGAAGGTTACTGATATTTAGTGCATGACAAAATATTTGTAGGTCAAGGACGGATTGTTTGCCAAGCTCGTTTTTATAGAGAATAGTTCAAATAGAAAGATTAATTAAAATAACAATCACATTCCGTTTGAAGATTAAAGCACAACCACAAACCTCACATTTACATCTAATGAAATTTTATATCTTTGTTTTGATATTTATCGAGGGGTGAACCGCAATTAGAATTAGGTGTACACGTCTTTGGGATTATGTGGAATTATTTTGGAATTAATTAGATAATGCCCTTTCATCTATTGTCTTCTACTTGCAAATAAAAGTGGAAGTGGAAGTAGGTGTATACGATATTAGATTGAGGTTCAGCCCTCGATATTTATAATACAAGTTCTCCAAGTGCGAGCTGGACTCGCATGCCGAGGATGCATATGGGTACCTTTTACCTTCCAAAATACTTGTGATATCAACTTTGTTCATTTTTGTCCATTATAAAAAGGGAACGAAATAATTTTAAGCTAAGCCACTTAGAAATGCTACATTGGAGCCTTCTCACATGATCATTTTGCAGGGAATTATATATTATTATTGTTGTTGTAGAATTATATAGTTAAAAAAAAATCACCCTTATTCTACTTGAAGTGATTATTACAAGGATATCCTTTCACATCCTATGATAAAAAAATAATTTTTATTTACGACCCTATAAAAAATTCAACTATTTCAAAATCATGCGACTAAAATGCTAATACATTTTTTATTTCGGGGAAATTAAATACATATCAAATTTTTATCTTATTTAGTTTACAAGCTACAATGCTCTCAGAGACATTTTATCGTCACAAATACGGTCCTGTTTTACGTTTGAACAAGATTTTCAAATTGTATTGTCGATATAATAACACAAAAACGATTTTCAATTTCAATTTTCAATAGAAAAAAGTGTTTATTTACACATATTTTGAACTCTCTAGCTTCAGAACTTATGCAGAAAAATGCAGAAAATCCAAAAAATAAAAAAATGGTAATTTTCTTCTGAAGGAGCTTTTGAACGTAACTATTTAGCCGAAATTTGTCACAAAAGTTTGTATTATTAAATGTCAAGTTTCATCTTTCAAACCTTTCTCAGATAAAACAAATACCATGAAATACTGAGTACAAATTAAAATGTTAAATACAGTTTTTTAACCTTGGACTATCTGGAGATTTTTTTTATAAACAAACAAATAAAAACCACCGTACGGGCCAAATTAGCCTTAATGCTAGAAAAATTCTACCAAACGTTAAATTGAGTTTTCGATGTCTTATTTTTAATTTTTAATTCAACTTTAAATTACGAAAAAACAAGTTAAAAATAATTTTAGTCAAGAGCAATAGAGTTGTTGGATTTATAAGAATAAATGAAAAAGGTGTACCTTTTTTTCTTGGTGTTCTCCTTTAATTCTAACAATATTACGAGAATAATCCTTATATGGTAGGATATATACTTTGCACTTAATGTTTCTCACCGTTAATCGCGTTTCAGAAGGTATATAAAATATTTTTATAGTTTCTGGACTTTAATTAAAAAAAGGTAAAAATTAAAAAGAGATAATATTTCAATTAACCATCTGTACCAAAATGGGATGATATTTGGAGTCCCAGTTTCGAAAAATAAAATAAAATTGCTTAATGATTTTTCTGTAAAATTCTTAGTGTCTTGTTACACATTTTAACTTTCTTAATGAATAAAGAAAACAATTATACAAAAATTTTATTTTCTATCTTTCTCTTGATCTCGGAAAGTTGAACAGATTTTTTTCTTAAGATAACTTTTGCTTGTACTAGACTATCAAAACATCCGGTACCTGATCTTTTTTTTCTCTCTCATCAATTTTCATTAAAGAAAAAAGAAACAAAAATATAACAAGCATCAACTATAGAGGAAATTAAATTAAATGGGTCGTAAGAGATTTCAAATCTGGGTCCTTTTCAAAATCAATTTCATGGAAGAAACTCCACAGAGATTTTACTGCAGCAGGATATTAAATTTTAAATATCAGTAGATCTAAATATGAAATCCATCAATAATTTCTACACGCCATGAATAATAATGATAAAATCTTCTAAGGAAATAGATACAGCAATAAATAGTTTTCTATTTCAAATCTCTGTTGCTAATTATTATTAAATTATACAGAGTTATATTAAAAATGCTGTCTATAAAAAACGAAAGTAATAGCTATAAAAACTATCCCTATCTGGAAAATCAAGGCACATGGATCTATATAAGTTTTAGAAAATGACAAACAAAAAGCTGCTGGAGACTTTAATGAGCGTCAATTAGGTATTTTCTTTATTGTTGAATTTTCATTTTCGATTTTATTTATTTTATTTAACTTAATCCCTACATAGTAACCAAAAGTATGGCAATTGATAATAAATGTGATTTTATTCAGGGAACGTGGCGTTGGTTCGAAGTGAAAAATATTTAGGTAATAAAATTGAATTTGACTTTTCTACGGGAATACACGTTTTGAAAACTACATAATATAACATTCAGCTAGTGGTCTGTCTATATTTTCTTCAGTAAATTTTCAAGGGGGGGGGGGCCCAAGGTAAGCATATTTTTTTATTATTATTATTATACAAGTTTTTTGTGGGAATTCTTTTTTATTTTTCAACCAACATTTCGTCGACTCTGCAGACTTCTTCAGGGCTTCAAATAGTTACATCAGAAACGACGAATGTGTGTTGTAACTATTTGAAGCCCTGAAGATCCCGGAAAAGTCGACGAAACGATAGTTGAAAAATAAAAAAAAAAATCGCACAAAAAACTTGTTCTTATTTCCCATTATAAACTTTCATATTTTTTATGTTCTATGATCTATGGCAGCAGTAAGCAGGAGGTTGTATACTGAATAGTTATGGATCTTTGTAGTATTTACTTAACATTTATTTAAAATGAGTTTAAAGTGTGTTTAGTTTTTTGAAAATTAATAATTTATTTTCCCTAAAAATTCTCCATCAAGTTGATAAGGGTCCCCCCTTTGTATCAACTACCCTTCGAAGAGAGGGTTCAAAAAGTAATTTTTTCGATATATTCCAACGAAAGTATATATTTTAAACTCTTTATAAAATATACTATTTAACACTACGTATAGTTTTAAAAGGCACTTTAATATGAATTAAATTTTGAGTAAAACTTCATTAAATATTAATAATATTAGAGTGAAGAAGATAAAAGCAAGGCCTTTAAAATTGTTTTCAAATTTGTGTACAATCAAGGTATTTGCTTTTTGAAATATGTATTATATTTTCTTTTTAGTCGATTTTTATTTCTGTTTCTTCCTTTGTTTTTTGAACATTTTATTCTTCGTTTGACGAAAATTTTTATTTTTAGAAAAAATAATTATATTTTAAAAATGAAAAGATTGCCATTACATATTTTAGGGAATATAATTATTTTTGCATGTGATACTTGAATTTTTCATTAATAAAAAGGCTGAGACTCACTGTTCAATTGTAACCCCATCTGGGATCAAAACCTGATAATCTGTAATAAAATTTTTAGACAAATAAACGCTTTCATAGTGTTGCAATTAAAGTTACATGTCTTCCTTCCTTCCCTTTTGTGATTATAATTTGGAGAAATCTTCACTTGATCCCACGATGTTCACGATGCCAGGGGGCAAGTGTTTTACTTCCCTATGCTAACACCCATGTCTGCCAGTGTAATATTAATAAATTTACTCTGCTACTCTCTGCAAAATACCACATAAATTTTTTACAACAATTTTTATTAAAATCTCACCTACTATTATGATAGCTTATCTCGATTTCAAATTAATATTGACGTACCTAAAATAGAATCTTGTAATCTTGTATATAGATGTATTGTCCTAGTTATCCATTAATGATTTTATTAGATTTGGTTTCAACAAATAAGTAAAAAGGGGAATACCTAGGTGGTACACTTCCAATTTCCATGCCTTATATTCCTTCAGGGTGCATGACTGTGTAATATTTATATTATATCAATGGTTTTGTAATATCATAGTTAAAATTAATCTTGACATAGTTTTAAAATTTATATATACAAACAAATTAAATGAGTTTTTTTGATGAGTTGTGAAGATTTTAAGAGCATCTCATTAACATAAATCGTCAGCGGCGACTATTCTTTCACTCTGCGCCTCTTAAGCTTCAGGCACCGTTTCCTTATTTAGAGATATAGTAATATCAATGTTATTCACTATTTCATAACCTGAGTATAGTAATTGTCTATTTATTTGAAAAAAAGAAAAAAAAAAGAAATTAATAATAAAATAAAATTGTGTCTCCTTTTTATTTTTAATTTACTTATTTTTAATAAGGATAAATAAATTCACATAATCATTGCTCATTATTATCTTAGAACGTAGAGTATCCTGATACACATACCTTATTAGAAAAGAATTTTATTAATTATTTTTGGTTCTCTGAAATCATTTCTTTTTTAGTTATTTTTCACAATTATTTTTTATCTAATTAGACATTTTAATAATTTTTTTCTAAAAAAAAAATTAAAAAAATAAAATAATTACGTGAGAGATGGTTTAATTAAGAGGTTTCTGAATTTTTATAGAATTATTATCTTTTCTTTATATTAAGTGAAATTGATAAACACATTTGCCTAAATTTAATATTATTTATTCGAAGACAATGATAATGTCGAGTTTGTGAGAAGTAGGTTGACTAGACACCACACTTTTGGGGGTAGGTTTGAATTCTGTTTTCCGAATTTAATAGGGCTTTTTGTTGGGCAATTTAGTACAGACTTTTCAGTGCCAACTGGAATGGTTACGTTAGAATCTAAATATACATAACCAGCTGAGAAGCCCGCCGAATTTTTTTGGCACTACTTTATATATTTGAAGGGGCCCATACTCGTGTTTGCCCAGGGGGTCGAAATTTCCCTAGGCGGCCCTGATTGAGAGTGGATTCCAAAATTTTACAATTTTAAATCTTCATTGTTAGAAAATAAAAATTTATTAGTATTTTATTTATTTCTAATTATGAAAATGATCAGGTGTATGGTCAAGTCTTGAGAATGCACATGAGTTATTTTCCACATTTAAGGCAGTAAGACGAACTTCGGTGTAAATTTCTAAATAAACGCTTCCCTTGGCTAAAATATTGAGCATATTATGAAAAAACTTAAAAAAAAGATAAAATATTAAAGTCTTAAAAAACAGGGTTTGTTTACAAAATTCCTCAGATCATTATTTTGGAAGATAAAACGAGTTTAAAAAATACTTTTGGGTAAAAGTATACACTATTTTTCAGTATTAAAAGCAGTTTTGACTAAATAATAATTCGCTTTAATCTCCTGCAAAATGTCAGGAAAACGAAGGCATCAGATTTTTTTACAATTTTCGAATTGAAAATCTTATTCAAAGGATTCATTCAGAATGATTATTTATGTAGAAACATATTTATGTTGGTTTAGCATATAACCAGAACCGTCTTTTGTCGGGGGGGCGCAAGTTTGAATTTGCTGCTGCTACCCACACCCCTCCCAATGCTAAATATAAAATAAGTAAAGTTTGATAATAAATAGTAAATGGATTATAATAAACTATCATTTGGAGTTATAGTGTGATAAAACAGCTTTCTGTTCGAGTATGATTCCAAGCTTATTTATTGCTTGACAAAATTTATATTCACCCATGTAGACTTTGTGCGTATTTGTCACAGACCAAAAAACCACAAAATCTTCGGCCCTTCTTATCCCTAATTTATAAAACCAATCTATGCCCTTAACAACATATTTATTGTTGTGGAATAGTGTTATTTGGATAAATTTAAATTTGAATTTGAAAAACTAGATTTGAATTGTTAGCGACAAAATAGAAAACGCGACTCAAACTTCATTTGAATTTGGCTTCCATTCTTGAACAGAATAAACACATCACTGCTAATAATTTCTCATGTTTTCATTAATTTAAGATATATAATTAAATATTTTATTTTGATATAATATTTTTTAAAGTATTTTTAAAATAACATACAAGGATTAACGTCCGAATTCAAAGGTAGGCTCCTTAATTCCCAAATCAATTCTTTAAGATCTTAATAAAAATTGTATCGATATATGTTTTACTAGTATACCTACTTATATATTAATTAAAAAGATTTCATACTAGTATACTTAGATATTAATTGAAAACATTTCATTGATTATTTTGTGTATAAATAAATACATATCTTTTTTAAAAAACAATTTGAAAACCTTTATTTAAAATACAAACGTTTCGGGAGAAATTCTCCTTTTATCAATGGGATTTTTAAGAAATTTGAAAAAATAGTTGCTTTAAGAAGGGAATATAAAGCAATTATAAAGAAATATAAATATTTTGAAAATAGACAATGATACAGATTTTCTTGGAGATGAAATCTCAACAAATAAAAATAAAAAATATAAATATTTAAGATTTTTTTTATTTTTTTGGTAATTATTAGTAAAACAGTTCATATGTGACCTTTTGTTAATTGAATTTGTGTTGTTAAAAATTTGATGAGTGGAATATTTTGAAAATATTTCTACTCTTTCACGTTGTTAATCTTAGTTTTATTTTCCAGTGCAAGAAATCTTCCTCTCGCCGAAAAATAGTATCCTGGGATCGTTTCGGTTTCATCGAGTACTCTACTAGATGTAAGTTTACTACTAGATGTAAGTTTATTACTAGATGTAAGTTTATATCTTATGTTATTCTAATAAAATTTTGATGGTCGTATGGATAATAAAAAAAAAAAATTTTTCCATTTAATTTTTTTGCTTCTTTTTACTTTACCATGCAGGGTATGGTCAAGTATTGTAATCGTGCATGAAAAAAAAGTGTTTTTGCTTCTTTTTTTCGAAATATTTCAAAAACGGCTTAAACCATTTTGGCTAAAAAATTGGGCGAAACCATGGCATTTTGTTGTACAATAAAGCCCTAATAAGTGAACACTGAAAAAATTATATTTTTCGAGATAATAATAGTTTTGTCAAAATGTCTGTTAGTCTGAGTGTTTGTTGTCTGCGCGTTACCAAATTTTTGTGGACAAATCCAAATTTCACACATAGTTTTGGTGCATTGAGATTAAGAGCTGATTAGATTTTAGTGCAAATCGACCCAAAATTAAGGAGGGTGGAGGGGGTGTAGGTCAGAAACATGAAAATATAGGCCCTCATACCAAACTCAACTAAATTTCGTATACATAATCCGTGGACCCCCAGAAGTCTAAAAATGCATAAACTAACAGCCCAAAATGGGAGGGTGTAAAGTCAAAAAATGAAAATATAGGCCCTTGTACCAAACTCAATCGTAACTTTTGTATACATAATCAGTTGGACCCCAGAGAAGACTAAAAATGCATAAACTAACCACCCAAAATGGGGGGGGGGGGGGAATGAAAATATAGGTCTATGAACCAAATTCAACCAAATTTTGTATACATAATCAGTGGGTCCCAGAAAACTAAAAATGCAAAATCTAACCGCCCATAATTGGGGTCGAGGATGAAATTCTATGCTCTTGTGCCAAGCTCAACCAAATGTTGTAGGTATACATAATTAGTGGGCCCCCAGAAGTCTAAAAATGCAAAAACTAACCCCCGCCCCTTCATGATTATAAATAATTTATTAAATATTAAATAAGTCAAAGGACCAGTTTGTATGGTAAAGTCAAGTGGATGGCCACATCAGAACGTGTCTGTTTATTTTTAATGAATTTAAAATTTAGACCACACATATAAATATTTGACTTTACCATGTGAAAAAGGCATAGAAGAGAAGAGAGGAGAAAGAGATTTCACCAAGATCTAGTACAGATTTTCTGGAAACAGGATCTCTCTTGTTGGAAACTTGCTAGGAAAGGTTCTTTAGAAATTACATGGCGACTGTCTGTCTGTCCGAGTGTTCAATGTTGTTTAAAGTTAAGTAACGCCAAACTAAAGAGAGCCAGCGTGTCTGCGATGTCTGCATTTTTCTCAATCCTTCCGACCTTTTAGCCTGTCCCGTTGGAAAGGTCATGATAAATCCACATACATACATCACACTTATTAATTAATCGCTTCTGAAAATTTGGCCTCGGGCAGCTCTGCGCAATGCAGCACCTTCTTCCTCCAATGACATGAGTGAATGAAAAGTCAGTGTTCCATTAAATGACCTTGTCTTCTACAAAGTCATTAAACAGCCATGACTTTGTTTATTATTCTAAGGAAAACAATTCAAGATCAAACAAAAGGACCCGTAAAATCATTCAATCGGATTAATTTAAAAAAAAAATCCTCAAGAGAAAGCATTAGGCAATGAAGAGAGGAAAAATTCTTTAAAACTATATTAGGCAATCATGTTGATATCTGGATTATTTTGCTCATACCTATAAAAAGCAACTAAGTCGGCCAAGTGCGAGTCAGACTAGTATTTCGAGGCACGGCCTTCAACGGAGGGGGTGGTATGATATTAACCATCCCCCCAGTATTTGAGGTAAACATCCGGGGAATTTTACACTGGATTAATAAAACGTTCAATAGGAATTTAATAAAATGTGCTTTGATAAAAAGGCAATCTGGGCATCAGGAAGTGTATGCTCCTACTCCTAGGAGTATATCCAGCTCCCTAACCCCTCGGTGGCAACTTTAACCCACGAAGAAGTTTCTTTCTGGCTATGGGCTTGCTGGGCTAGTCAAATTTTCAAAATACTTGAGTTGCGGGGTCGTGAGGTATTGTAGTTCTGTCACTGCACAGCACATAGTATTTAAAATTATATAAACTTAAAACGTATTAAGGTATTTGTTTCACATAATAGGTTTCTTAGAAGTTTTTTTGAATTTTCGACAGATTATTATTTAAATACTTCGATTGGCTGTCAAAAACAGAAAATTTATGAACAATATAGTTCAGGAAATATTAATTTCAAAAGATAGAGTTTTCAGACTCTTATACATTGAACCTATATGGGATATCGAAAAGTTTACATACATATTTAATTATAAATAAGAAACTCTTCTTACCATTGTTATAAAAAACTAAACTAACATTAAACAATACTAATATATTTCTTAAAGACAATTTTAATTCATAGTTACAACACAGTTTCTGAGATAATAATCAATAGATAATGAAAATTTATAATAAAAACAATCTGCCAACAACGCATATAGTTAACCTAAAGTGAGTTAATTTTAGGCGTACTTTTTTGACGTTTTCGATTCAGCCATTGTTGACTTTCAATCGTTTATTAAGAACTTTTTGTTTAATAAATCGAGCTTTAAAATGTAATTTATCAGTCATTTCAATGATAAAAAATATTCAAGCTCGGACTATGTTGCCAGATTTGTCAAACGAGCACGGGATTGGCTAGTTGTGATACATAAACAGCAAAAGGTTTGGGCTTATGAATTATGAATCCTTATCGTCTGTTTCTATATACTCTAGCATTAACTTTTTGCTAGTATTGTCACAAAACGAAATTACCTTAAAACATATTAATCTATTAATTGCATAAACCTCATATGAAAATCTGTTGATAAAAATGATTTTTTCAAAAGCTTGTACTTCATTGAGCCAATTAGATCATATCTATAATAAGCAGATGAGTGTCTCTATGTGTTTTCATTTTTGGTTTATGTTATTACTTGGTAGGGTAGAAATGTAGATATATTGTAACTTTTTATTCATACTTTCAAAAAATTTCTTTTATAATTTGAAATTCAAAGTCTTTTTTCCCTAGAGGAAAGTTGAAATCAAGCAACATCTCCATTTAAAATAAAATAATACAAAAATTATTCAAGAATCATTCATTATTCTTAATTTGAATAAAAATTAAACCTTCATTTTGGATTTGATTTTAAAAAAATCATGGACTAACAATGTTTAGTAGGTGCATCTCAATGAATGAAATGAATTTATAGATTTCTTATGGCTGTTCAAAACAAGTAATATATTGTAAGAGTATCAATAACAACAACCACACACGCAACTTCAATTTCGAAGAAAAATAAATTAACAATTTGTTATACGAGGAAAATAATTCTTTTTCAGTATCTAAGTATTTGTTGCCTCGATTCATTTTCTTATCGTTTCATTTAAATTTAAAATTTGTTATACCAGTAAAAAATAATTCTTTTTAAGTAATAGTATTTATTTTGCGCAATTCATTTTCTTATCGTTTTAATGAAGTGAACAGCGTGGTTATTACTTGGTTTCTGAAAAATAAAGAAAACTAAAAAAATTGTATGTGACAACGTCTTATAATTCGATGGATCCATTTTTTTTACTTTTGAAAACATGACTCATGCGGCGTTACCTCGCTCTGAGGCGTTCCATTTAAAGGCTTGAAGTGCAAGCAAGAGCGCGGAACAGGCGACAAAGATTGAGCGGGCTTTTTAAAAGCTACAGTTACAAAAATTTTGTGATGTTTCCAAATTTTAAATTTTAAAGAATTTAAGATTTATGAACAATAATTTAATCACAGTTTATTCTTATAATAAATTATTCAAATTTATTACTTTTTACAACAAATTACAATTAAATTTGCAAAAAATAATTAAGTAACTAATTGAACAACAACTTTTATTCAGTTTTACTTGCTGAAAGAAATAATGTCAATACAAATTTATTATTATAAAATAATAAAATCAAAAGAAATTAATTTAACAGTCAGTAAAATTTAAACAATAAATTTTATTCAAAGTATTTTGTAAATTTAAAATGATTTTCTGAACGAAGAATTTTATGAAAAAAATCGGTTGTCTGTAAGTCAGTTTTACTGACGATAGTTGAACAATGAGCAACGCAATCGCGAAAAATATCATTCCATCATTGTTTTCTTATAATTATCCTAAGCCGATTGATAATAACCTATTTTTTCCTTTGTCTATTTGTACTTCTGCCTTGATTCTGACACCAGAAAATAAATTTTAATAAATTGAAATTGAAAAAAATGCTTGTTGAGCCTTTATCATGACAACGCCAGAAAATCAATAAAATCCTTCACAATTTTTCATTTTTTTGAACAAGTTAATCATTGCGGCTCCCTGAAATCTTATCAGTTCACCACATTGAAATACATACATTTGGCACCAGAATGACCTTTCTGAAACTTTTTTATTCTTGATTGCAGGAATTGGAACGCTTAGGGGTTATCGGGTTTGAAAATTATTTTCTCTACATTTCGGATATTTTTTTAAACACACTAAACTTATATTTTCGAATGAATCTACCCATGTGGCAAGACTGTGACTAAACCGACATGAGCGTATCGATCCGATATCCGACTTTTATCAATTATGGGGAACGGGTTTTACGATCCATTCGGAGACTGGCATTAATATCAG